>CM031589.1:7864384-8464384 GCA_018467065.1 Ephestia elutella
CGTAACACAGTTTTTCTCTTAGTAGGTACTTACACCATACAATATGAATTTCTGAAGGTAGCCTTTTTTAGATCCGCTGTTAAAAATACCTAGTCCCTTATCGATCCCAGATTTGCACAATATTCTTTTTTTTTCCAAAATAATCTCCTTTACCTTTTCCCACTTTTATGTGGGGTCGGCACAGTATTTATTTATTTTATTTATTCAACTTTATTACAAAAAAGTAAAAGGCGCACCTAAAGCCTAGGGCTTTTTCTTCCAGTCAACCAACTGGGTGATGTAAAAATTTCTACTCACTCTAATAATAGTGCCATCTCATTTTGATACTCAGAGTCATGCTATCTTTGACACAATCCATCCATCTTTTTTTGGGTCTTCCTCTAGCCTAAATATTCAAAATAAGTACCTATTTTTTTAATAAAAGAAGGGTTTGCTCTTGACCACAATCTCACCCGAAGACAGAAACAGCCTATAGGCTGCTTCTGGGTAAGAAGAGATTGAATATATTCAGTGGTTTTGAAGAAAGCCAAGTTTTAAAAAAATATAAGTCAGATTAAATAGTATGTCGTGTCATAATAAATATTGCATATTTATCAACAATTTTTCATTCAAATTAATTACGATTTTCTTAACGAACCATAAAGAAAATTAATACAATCCTTAGAGATGGTCAATGGCCGCTTCACTATCAACCGACTATAATGTTAATGGCGCCATTATATTTATTATCAATAAAACTAACCCTAAAAGCATTACTTTTAGCAACCGCCCCAGCGCTTACGCAACCGTTGGCGTTAAGTAATTAACCATAGTGGCTTTATTAATTGGAGTATTAAAATTGCTATAACGCGACTACTTCTGATGCGACACGACATATTCAAGAGCTTAATTTTTTGTTTTAGGATACTTCTAATCGTAACAATTATCGGACTGGCGTTTTTGTAAATATTTAATTTTATTTATATTTAGTTTATTTAAAGTTTACTTTTTTTTTTTTTTTTTTTTTTTTTTTTTCCTAGCCATTTTCGTCCCACTGCTGGGCAAAAAGCCTCCCCTAATTTCCTCCACGTATCTCTATCTTTGGTCTTTTCCTTCCATTCTTTATCAAAACCTCTTAAGTCGTCCGCCCATCTCTGTCTTTGGCCTGCCTCTTTTTCTCCTTCAATCGGTTGGAACCCAGTTGGTTATAATTTGAGTCCATCTCTCCGGGTGCATGCGACAGACGTGACCCGCCCAGTCCCATTTTAGCCTAGCTGCCTTTTTTGCCACATCCACGATTTTCGTCATAGAGCGCAGTTTAGTGTTACTTACTCGATCGACAAGTTTGACACCAACTATGCTGCGCTCCATGGCTCTCTGGCAAACCTTCAATTTGAACCGTTGCTCTTCGGTTTGCGACCATGTTTGGGCACCGTAGGTAAGGATGGGCAAGATGCATACGTCAACGAGTTTCTTCTTTAGGCATATTGGCATATTTATAGTTTACTTATAGTTTTTATTTTAGGTTAATTTAGCATAGGTTTTTACTGTTTTGAATTGTATAGAAAATGATTTATTTCCATATTAAATTACAATTATTTAAATTATATTAGTAACTTTTTCACTGTTTTTTTCACATAAACGAACATAGATTTTTTGTAAAATAGGTATGTTTTCTTTTAATGTGTTTATTTTACAGGTCTAACCTAGTTTAGGCTCCAGTCTAACCTCCCAAATACGACTTGATGTGTACATGTAGGTACATTACATATATTAAATAAATCTTTTTTTTTTCATTTTATTTTTACATTAATATGTAGGACATTTTCAGTCATCGATCATAGAATCTATGTTTGATGGATAAGCTAAATTTAATGCATTATATACGCAAAAATAGAGTAAACCACACATACAAAGCATAATAATATAATTAGCCAAGTCAAAGTCAATTTTTATTTTTTTAATAAATCCAATTTTTTTTCCAAAATAGCTGGGATTACCACCACCACTTTTATATACAACTAGCCGCGCCCCACGGCTTCGCTTCCGTGGGGATATCGGGATAAAAAGTACTCTATGTGCTTTTCCAGGATAGTAGATTTTGCATGATTGAGTGACAAACATCCTCACAAACTTACAAATTCACAAACTCACATCCAAACGTTCGCATTTATAATATTAGGTAACCTTAGGCCACAAAATTAATATAAGTACTACATACAGACAGGAAACTCCCTGCCCCTCTTGGCACCTGAAATATGGCACCCCCCGCACTTCTCCCCCGTTCTTGTGTTTATTGGGACGCTATGACTATGAAATCGCATACATTGACATGTTACTGACGGTTTCACCGATATACAGTTTCATTTGTAGTAGTAGTAGGTATAATTGACGCCCCGTTTCTACGAAGCGCCCGCACTGTGCTTAGGCTTCGAAATGGAAGTGGTCTCGTAACAGCGCCAACAGCGGCAGATGATCCAAACTAAATTAGCGAAACTCCGCGCTCAAATTTATCTCCGCGCGATAATCACATTATGTTGCGGAGTTATTGATCATTGTATTGCGACGCGATTGCTCGGATCGGCCGCGTTATAGCAAGTTATAGTTTTTACAGCAGCAGTCGGAAGAAATATTACTTAGCTCCGTCGACTTGACCGTATATAAAATTACCGTATGTAATTGTAGATAAAGCACAAAAAAATTCTCTCAAGGAAAGGAAGTTTTAAGGGAGTTTTAGATACCTAATACTTAAAATCCAATATTGTATATTTTTTTTATTGGGGAAAGTTGTTTAGTGTCATAGATTGAAAAGTATAATTAAAAGTAGTATTATATAAAACGCATTACACTTACAAAATTAAATATTTATGAATCATAATTTTATATCATTAAAACCTACTAGCTTCTATACTTTTTTCTTACGCCAGAGCACCCTTACGCTACCCTTTTTATTACATTTTCTTCCTTTCAAAATACTTGATTGACTAGGAGAAATCCCTTTCTGGGATACGACCGCCATTGTACGCCTTTCGTTGATTTCGCTATTGTTTTGTATTTTTCTTATATTTATATGTGCAATAAAGAGTTTACGTAATGCGTAGAGATGAGCATAATGTCGTCCAGAAAGCTCTATCTCTTCCAGAGAATAAAAAAGGTCCAGGATATCCGGGATGCCCAGAGTGCCAAGATGATTTGTCTACGTGGTGGACCAGTATGAAGAAGCTTACCCGAAAAGAAAATTTACCCGACCCGAGAACCCTTGATAGAAGGTCTTGGCGCCAAAGAATTAGGAGAGCCGACCCCACCTAATGTTGGAAAAAGGCAAATAACAAGAAGAAAGAGTTTACAAACAAACACGAGAAAAAGACATACTGAATATGTCGCCTTGAAGTCCCCTGATGGATCCGAAACAGGTTGGCAATTTGCGAAATAATGCACATGAGTGACCCGTTGAAATTACAACATTTTACTAATATTAAAAAAATCTATGTAATTTAAACTTCGCTAATAGATACTATAGATGACGTAGGTATCCACTCCACTCAATCACCTCTCTTGTCTGTCTATTTGCGGAGCTAAATGCCCAAACTTGTAGACGAACCACCCCCTAAGGGCCGGGCTGGAACCTGCGACCAAAAGTTTGCCCAATTAGCCTCAGAGGCCTGCCTTAATTAAATCAATCAATCCTAAATCGGAAGCTTGAGATCGTCCTGCCGTTTGTGCCGTCGTCGTCGAGAGAGATGTTGCTATTTATATCTTAACTAGCTGGGCCCTCCAGGGAGAATTTCGGTATTAAAGTACCCTTTTATCAATGATATATCTTGCTCTACCCGTGCGCCAAATATCATCAAAATTCATCCAGTAGATTTTATGAAAATCAAAAACATCCAATGACTAGATGAACTACTATGTCAACGTTTTTTTATGTTTTTTTCATCAAGTGACCAATAGGCACTTGATAATTTGCACAGGGAACGAATTTAATTTATTATTTATTTCAAGATTTTCAAGCAATAATGTTTGCAATGATAAGTTTCATTTAGCAGAATGTTTAATTTTGATGTTCTGACACTCTTCTTAAGTCTTTTTGCCAATTGGCATAGGCCTCCTCCAGCCGTCTCCATTCTGGTCTCTGGCCTCTCTGGCCCATGTCTTTTCTGCAACCTGTCTGATGTCTTCTTCCCTCCATTTCTTTGCTCTAGGAACCTTCTTCTGTGGCCACAGAGGGAGAATCTCAAGATGTACCTATTGTAATCAGAAAAACTTCAATTATCTCTGCTCTGTCATATATTGTTATAGTCCAATTTGCAATATAATTATATATTGTCACCTGATTAATATTCCGTCATCATGTCACGAACCGCGAATTTCATCAGCGTAATGAGCAGTAATTAGCGAATAACGTGATGATTAAATTTCACTCAATTGAACTGAAAACTCAATTTATGGTTGTTACAATTTTTACAATAATGATAATATGGTTGATGGGTTAAGGTTGAACTCCAAAATATGTGACTTAAAATTCCATGGCAACGGCTTTTTACATGACTTACCAAACGGTTGTGTTATTTTTAAGGTTCATGTATGTATGTAAGTTTCTTTATTCCACCATAAGTTCTGAACGACTTAACAGATTTTGGTGTGAGAGGTATTTTTAGATTCCTTGCATTCCTCCGAGTGGCAGTAGGCTATGTGAGTTGTCAGTCATGTTTTTTATTTTTTAATAATTAGCTTGTTTAATATTATGAAAACTTACCACCCCACCCGATACGGTTATGTAACAAAAAAAAAATTGTGAAGTTATTGACTGAAGTGATATACCAATCAGTCAGTCAAGCGATCAATTTATATAGGAGTCCTGTAACCGATTGTAATCTGTTTTGTGTTCTAATAAATAAATAAATAAGAAATAATTTTGTTTGGCTTTGTAAGCCACATATCATCAGACACAAGCACGTTTTCTGATACCAACAAAGATCAATACTCACTTTGTCCAATTTCAGTCGAATAAAATAAAAAGCTATCGCCCGGCTGGTCCTAGTCGACCAATTGAGCGACATGACTTATTCGCCCCCTTTTTAATTCGTCAAACCTAATCCGTGATCAGCTCCCCTTTCAACTCGTAATTAAATTACAAACACTATGAAATATGTCCACTACGAGTATATGAATAATAGCTTTGGGATACATACATACATAACGTCTTTATCCCTTACGGGGTAGACAGAGCCAAGATTCGTGACTTGACGCTCGCTTAGCTGAATAGTGGGCTCTCTGATGGAATTCAGGTATAGTGACAGGTTGCTAGCCCATTGCATCGCCTATGAGTGGAGGAATAGCCCTTTCCCTCGATTGACTTTTACAATCTGCGTGGGAAGAGAAGCAGCTGGCACATTCTATGTTTTTTCTTCGCTCCCAGACCAGCATGGAAGCAATTTTGGGATACATACTGCTGTAATCAATAGCATGGTAGTACCAAACTGTGGAATAAGCTTTTTGCGGAGGTGTTCCCGAACCGATACGACATTGGAACCTTTAGAAAACGAGTCTACGTCTTTTTAAAAGGCCGACAACACTCTTGTGATACACCTGGTGTTGCAGTCCATGGGCAGCGGTGATTACTTACCATCAGGTGACCCGCTTGCTCGTTTTCCGCCTTATATTATAAAAAAAGGAAATAACGCGAACTCCATCGTATAGTGCTCACCACTCCCGTCCTCCATCTAGAGTGTAGGTTCAATTCCCAGCGCGGGTAAATATTTGTACTTGTTTTCACAGATATTTGTGTGTGGTTTTGGGTCTGTTTGTGCATGATTCTGTGTTTGTGTCCATCGCACTCACGCTTAGCGCTAAGTGTGGGCCGTTGTTTATTTTATTTATTTATAAAGGCTCGACTAGATTACATATAGGCATGTATATTAACATGTAGAGGCACCTGGGTGATTTTAGTGGGTCCAAGTCCCACATGCTGCTTCACTATCGAGAAGTGAAACGGTATGCGAAAATGCGAAGGAATTTTCATCTCGATAAAAAAAATCGCCCAAGTGCGAGTCAAACTCGCACACTGAGGGTTCCGTACACGGACAACATCTCACATTATAGCTCTAATTAAAAGACCAACTAGTTTAAAAAAAAAAACTTAACTTTGCAGTTCGATCCCTAAGATTCATACTGATTCCAGCGCAAAAATAAGTTTGTAACACTTTTTTTAGACTTCCAACAATATTATTTACAACTTTTAGATTTATTTCTGTATAAATACTGTTAGACCTTGCATTTTGCCAAATTTCATAATTTTAGGTCAACGGGAAGTACCCCGTATAGGTTTTGATTGCTGCCTGAAATCGCAAAATATGCGAAAATTCGCAACATTTACGGTAATATCTCTTGATCGCGTTGACGTATAATTTTGATTATTTTTTAGCTGAAAGAGACCGTGGATCCGAGTATTGGATATTACTTTCAACTTAATACCTTTAAGCATTCCTGAAAAAAAAAATGTTTGACAGACAGACGGACAAGAAAGTTATCTTATAAGGGTTCCGTTTTTGCCTTTTGAGGTACGGAACCCTAAAAAGGTAAAGGTATATTTAAAATATTAGATACTGAGTACCTTGTCTACCATTAATGATTGACGATGCAAGCAGCATCAGCCATAATAATAACTAAGCAGTAATAATGATAACTGAATAACTGAAACAAAGCCGTAACGACGGCCGTAACATTGTTCCGGTTATGGGAACAATTAACTTATTGCAGCGTTCGAGGGGTTGCTATAGGGTTATAACATTTATAGAAGTGATATTTATTATTTTGTTGTAATAGTTACCCTACAAATGTATTTTATACTAGTTAAATTCCTGTTTTTTTATTAGGGACCAGCCTTCGCCCGCGGCTTTGCCCGCGTGAATTTCCCTCGGGAACTATGCCTTTTCCCGGGATTAAAGGTACACTATGTCCTTCTCCGTACTTCCATCTATGTGTATGCGTTTCAGAAAGATTGGTTCAGTAGGTAAAGCGTGAAGAGGTAACAAACAACAAACAAACAAACTCACTTTCACTTTTATAATATTAGTTAGGATTAGGATTAATTATTTTAATTTTACTAGATGCTTCCCGGGGATCGCTCCCGTGGGAGTTTTTCGTCAAAAAGTACCCTATATCCTTCTCAGTACACCTAAATAGGTGTATGCAAAATTTCAGGACGATTTGTTCAGTACACAAACCGTGAAGAGGTAACAAACAAACTCACTTTCATATCCTACTAATATTATAAATGCGAAAGTTTGGATGTGAGTTTGTGAGGATATTTGTTACTCAATCACGCAAAATCTACTGAACGGATTTTAATGAAATTTGGTATACAGGTAGAAAAATACCGGGAATAGCACATAGGGTACTTATTACCCCGAAAATCCCACGGAAGCGAAGCACCAGGGCGCGGCTAGTTTAAAATATTAGTTGGATTGAATAGATGGCTGTAATTTTCCTGCCACCTCTGTTTATTTAATACTCTATCAACTAAAACCAGTTATCCCCCGCTCTATTGAGTTTTAACGCGCTTTTGAGGGTTAAATAATGTGTCCACTTTAACAAGGCCCATTGACCTACGGCTTGTCTAACAGTTTATAAAAGAGCAATAGCTCTAAGTAATCTGGTTGGCGATAATATTTATTTGTGCTAGATCAAATTATCATCGATCCGAATTCTTGATAAAAATCTTAGATTGCGAACTGACAGGCTCATACATATTATTGCCAACGGAATAAATACTACAGTGCAACACGGACTTTGTTGTTCGAAGAAATAAACAGATCAACTTACCAAAACAATAATAATAGACTTTTTAACTTCATCACACTAATTGTATAAGTATGAAGATCTAACAGTATCTAAAAAAATAAATAATACTAAAATCACAAATATTGAGAAAAAAATTGAAGGATCTTTTGTTTTTGGACTATAAAATTTAAGATGAAAAATCATAATATTAAATTTTCATTTTATTAGCATGAATTTATAGTGACATAATAAAGTATAGTACTATGGTACTACACTTTATGTTGGACCATAAAAAAAAATTATACACTTGTTACTATTGTTTACAACAAAAAAAGGAAAATATATCTTGACAAGTTAGCAATCTGTCGTCCGAATAAACAAAGCGATTGTCTGACTGTGCGTTAACTTTGACAGATTAAAAAAGTTATGATAGGGTTGTGAATTTTGCATTATTGAGAAGCAACTTTCATAGAAATAGAAATAATTATATTACTTATTTCGAAAATACGAGAGGTTTTGGCAAAATGAAAACAAGTAAATGCGAAAGTTGGTTGAGTTTTGTTATTCAATCATATCTCTAACTAGGCAGATTTTGATGAAATTTGATACATGGATAAAGTATAATATCTGCACTATGGCTAGATTATTCAGAATTTTCTGTAGAGTCCAAGAGCGAATCTAGTTTATCGATATAGATCATAATCATCATATAATTTAAGAGCAAAGCACTTGTCTCCTTAGGCCCTCTTCATTACTTATTTTTTCCGTCTAACTAATCCTTTCCAATTTACGCCAAAACCACATCTCGAATGCTTCCAACTTCTTTCTTTTTTATAACTAATATTATTATGATATCATCACTAATACTACACACACAACACTGTTCCTTCAAACCCCGCGGCTAACGAAGACCGCATCCGGGTGCTTGCGGCTTAAAGGATCAACAACTTATAACATTCATCTTTTCCGTGGGGGGTAAAAAAGGGCCAAAATACGTTTGACAACCCTAGCACAGCCAGCTAATTCAGCGGCAGGCAATAAAACCAACTCAGCAGAGGGTCTTGATTGAATTATCCTATAATATAATAGGTTTGTAATATGCAACAGTGCATCTGATATGGTTGGGGTGTGCGAATTAAATTATGAATTTATTTATTGTTATATTGATCGCCGTAAATGGAGTCGGCAATCAAGAGAATCGTTTTCCGTTTGAGTGGTATGATTGTAATTAAAATTGGTTATGTTGTGGCTTGCTCTTGATTGATTGTTAATTCTTTTGACATTGGTATTTCATTTTTAAATTTTGGTCATTATTTTCTTATGTCTGATAATTGTAATAACTTAACTAACTTTATCTACTTATTACAATTATCTCTAAATATATTGTGATAGAAATGACTTACATCATGTTAGTCATTTCTTTCAGAATAACCACAGAATACATAATAGATAACTAAGAATAAAATAATAATTTTAACATCGTAATTTCAGACTTATTTTAATTGTGTAAGTTTTTGCCATGGAAGTAGTAAGTACTTTGTACAAAGGTACTTATTACTTCCATGGTTTTTGCATCCTCTGCCCTGTGCTTTCCTTATTTATGTAAGTCATAGGACTTTAATTATTATACCTTCTTCCTATCTCATTTCTAGTCATCACGTCATGAGAAAAACAATTGTCTGTATCATTTTGTTAATTTCTGAGAGAAGCTAAAAAAATACAGTTTTGTAGACTTTGGTAAATTTAGCTAAAGGTAAATTTTTAATGTTTGTGGCAATTGTAGGATTGCCAAATTTTCAAAATCATTATATGTTAATATCATACGGTATACAATGAAACTGTATTCAATGATTCAAGGACATTTATTTATTAATTTAAAAATTGCACGAATATTACATAAATTAGCATGGGCTGGGCATGGTCGAGACTTATGAATGATATCAGGGGCAAATGTTTTAACTATCAAAATTACACGTTCCATTGCCTTCTAATCTGCCAAACGAGCCGTGAGAAAGTGGCGAATATAATACAGACATTACCAAACAATCCTCTGTGACAATCACACCCCTTCTATTATAATCTCCAACAAGATGTTATCCGAACACTGTTGCTGTACAGTCAAGTGCAAAATTTAGTACAGTACCATGCGTTACAGATTATGGGAATCACGCCTTACTTTTTAATTCCACAAAGTCAGAAAAATCATCTTTTTCTTCACTGAAATTTGTATCTAGTTCACTTAGTTCTAATGTTAAAATTGCTTTGCATTTTGGTCTACTAGCAGCAATTACTCTGTTTGGAGTTATAACATCACAAGTAGATATTGAATCTTCAACGATTATGATACTAATTTCAATATCTTTAGAGGTGGTTTCAGAATGATGTGTAGAATCAATATCAAGTGCCAGTTAACACTGGTAATCTCCAGGGGCTACACAAACCCCAAAGCTTTGTGGGGTCCAGATGGAAGTTTATGGGGCGCACTTGTTAGCCAGGGGAATTACAAAAACTGTGTTATTGTTTTGTATCGAAGGGAAGGTTTTACGAGTTAATAAAAAGCAGGGAAATGTAATGCGGTGCTGCGCGGGATTCGTGTGAGGCTGTTTTGATAAATGTGATTGGTGTTTTGCACTCTAGAGTAGGTTATGAATTGTTTATTGTTCATTGCCTTTGTTTACGTCTCCTTGTGCTTTTAATAGCAATCACTTTGCTGATTGAAAGCTTTGTATTATTATTTTTCGATCATACATATCTAGGAATGAAAATTTCAGACTACCTAGTTCCCAAATAAGTTATTACAGGGTCTCGTGTGCCCAAAATCTCAAAAGCGATTGATGCCAAATGCTCATCTTTGGTATAAATAAAATTGTTTACCATATTATCTATAAATAATCTAAAAGTTAAATTTAAGTTAAATTTAAGTTCTAAGTTTTTTTTGTTCATGACTGTTTGTGCCAAAATAAATGAAAAAAAAGAAGATTTAATAGGTATTGATAAATTTGGTATTTTTTGATCATCTTCAGTCAAAATACAAAATACGTGAGGTTATAAAATTAGCTGATCATTCTGATATAATAGATTTTTGTAGTCTTCTAGTAGTAAAATAATGTAATTAGTAATAAATACATTTAGATAAACATGTAATGCATTCAAGTTTTTGGTTAGCGATTTAGTTTAGTACCTATGTATATTATGTTGAAATAGTTACGGAATTGTATGTGATTGTTAACTGTTGTATTTTCTTAAAAAATAAAATCCTAATCCTAACTAATATTATAAAAGTGAAAGTGAGTTTGTTTGTTTGTTTGTTACCTCTTCACGCTTTATCTACTGAACCAATCTTCCTGAAATTTCGCATACAGATAGCTGGAAGTACGGAGAAGGACATAGGGTACCTTTCATCCCGGGAAAAAGCACTGTTCCCATGGGAAATTCACGCGGGCAAAAGCTAGTAAAAAATAAAAATGTTTTCTAATTTCGATGTTAATTATGTATTGTTTACGATGATTAACTGAAAATATAAACTTAACCAATATAAATGTTATATCTCTATTACACAGTAAGCGTGGGAGTGACTGAAATCGGCGACGATTTCCAAACTTTACTATCAGTCTCTTGAGAGTTCTATAATTTTGGGGGATCGTTGTTGAAATTCCAATATAACTTGATCTACCTCCCCCTCCGAAAAACAAACTAATAAACTATCTCGAAGAGTTGATAGCCTCATAGATGAATCTCAACTTAAACTGGTTGTTTCTATAGACTTTTACAGAAAATTCGCACGGTTATCTGATCCTGTGAGAGTATGGGAAGAGAGATATAATTGCTGATGTGTTATGGGTCAAAAGAAGAATAGGGCCCAAGAGATAATTATGGGATCACACGATAGCACGGGCGCAATTCAATGTTCATTTGATGTTATCTGAGATAACTCTTTTAAATTATTCTATTTTGAAACAGTCTATTGATGATGTTAATACATGTACAGGGTTATTTTGTAACTACTGGCCAAATTTTTACAATATGCTCAATACTTGGAATACAACTACATCTGAAAGAAATTTATAGTAAAAGAATAATATAAAATTTCAACTTTCCATACTAAGTCCCATCAGCTGATCGACCAATTTGTATGGGAAGCAAAAAATTTTTTTTCTATTTTTGACATAGATTTTTTTGGGAACTTGTTCAATTTCATCAACCAAATCTTCTGCAAAAAAATTGACCAATGGTTTCAAAATAACCCTGTATGAATAATTAACGATTTTGAACAATTAGCATCTGTACCTACTTAACGTTATTTTGACTAAAAACTTTCTATAGAAAATTTGTTGCGTGTATGACTTTCACGAAATCTCTGCGATCCTATCTTCTTATTTGACTTATAATTTATTTATTTATTGTGCATTTAAATTAACTAAACATAGATATAAATTAAACACTAAAACAAAAATTATAATATTAATAATAAAAAGGCTAGCTAAAGAGTTATTTTAATCATAAAAAAAATTAATCATTTAAATGGCGGCTTCAGAAAACCCATGATCGGATAGGCCAAGAAATATAAATTACCTCTCTAACAATATTTTAATTACAAATTAAAATTTTTTATTTTTGTAGTTATTATAACAATTACTCCCCATAGGTAAATTGCAATACATTTATCCAATTAGATATCCTCCAGAATACCCAAGCATGCGTTTTTTTTTCAAAACTTGGTTATTTACGACTGCACCTCCATCAAGTGCTGACACACCCTGAATTTTTGAGAAGAAGACACCGGGTCAGCTCCTCGTATCATCCGTCAAAGTCAATTTAAACTTAAAACTCTTTATTCAATTTTTTTTCTGCGGGGGAAAGCATAAAAGCGTTATCGAGTAGGGGCGTTGAATAATAGGGAGTATTTCAAGTGTATAAATATTAAATGTGATTGTTCTGTACCTAGGTTTTTGCTTTTTTCCTATGTCCGATGTTCCTGCTGTATTATAGATGGGCCTAAATGGTTCCCGAATTAGGTTTTATATTGACCTTAATTGGGCAGTGCCTTTTTGAGTGATGCACTTATATCCTTAAAATTCACAATTTGGAAAATTCTATGTGTATTTTCCATTATTCAGTCTATTTCTATAATCTATTTCAATTATATTTACACATAGAGAGGGCAGATTCGAATACTTTGGACTGATTAAAAAATTGCTTCCATGGTGGTCTGGGAGCGAAGAAAAAACATAGAATGTGCCAGCTGCTTCTCTTCCCGCGCAGATTGTAAAAGTTAATCGAGGGAAAGGGCTTTAAACTGGGGATTCCTCCACTCATAGGCGATGGGTTAGCAACCTGTACATACCTAAATCTCCATTCCATCAGAGAGCTCACTATTCAGCTAAGCGTGGCCTTCGAGTCTCACGACTCTTGGCTCTGTCTACCCCGTAAGGAATAAAGACGTAATTCTATATGTATGTAACTTTGGTGTCTTCATATGAAACTTTAAACTAGAAGTAATAGATACAGCTACTTAATAATGTTAGCTTTCAATTTTAAACCCTATATAGTATCTATCTATCTATCTATCTAGCACCGACGATGGACTATCTTAGTACCTAGTGATCAATAATATGTCAGATTTTTTAAGCTATAATCTATATATATATAACTCAAAAGGTGACCGACTGACTAACATAGTGTACGACTGACTATCAACGCACAGCCCAAACCACTGGACGGATCGGGCTGAAATTTGTCATGCAGGTCGATGTTATGACGTAGGCATCCGCTAAGAAAGGATTAACGCGAGCGAAGCCGCGGGCAAAAGCTAGTCTTATATATATCTACAATCTTAAATACTTTGATAGTACCTATACTATAAAAGTATTTTTTATTATTAAAGAACCAACAGCGTTTACAGCAAGTAATACTTATTATTAATGACGTAAAGTGGCTTTCAAAATCTTTTAGTGATGGTGACCATATTAGTTGGATCAACCCAAGTCACCTACGTTGGTAGTAGTATACATAACTACTACATACATACAAACCGCTGAGCTATCTAAAATCATTAGACCATTAGACGATGTTACATAAAACATTTACTCTATTTATATTGCATTTTGACAGTGCAGTTTCCATTAATCATGCAAAATTAACACCTGTTCAAATATAATCAAGGCCCAGAATTGCACACACAGCCTCTGTGGCTTGCTAATGAGACCGATGAATCCTGCTTGATACCTGTCTACGAGCTACTAACTTTATAGAGTTCTCAGTTTTACAAAAATAGTTTGGTAGCATCCGAATTATGGTTATTAGACTCGGTTTACAAATTTGACTTATAAATCAGGTGGAATTTCACTTTATTATTCACTAGCTTTCGCCCGCAGCCTCGCCCGCGTGAATTTCCCACGGGAACTGTGCCTTTTCCCGGGATGAAAGGTACCCTATGTCCTTTTCCGGACTTCTAACTATATGTATGCGAAATTTCAGGAAGATTGTTTCAGTAGATAAGATAGAGCGTGAACAAACAAACAAATAAACAATCAAACAAACAAACTCGGAAGGAACTATGAAGTTAGGATTAGGATTATTTTGCTTCGTTGCCTTTCGCAGAAATACTATATTTGCCTATTTAAGGTAGTATCGATAAATTTCCTGGGATTATGTTGTATTTTGATTTAAAATAACCCTGTCGATATACCGAGCGACCTTTTATTGGTCTTCTTCTTGTAGACTTGTACTTTCTACGCCACCACCGCTGTTAGCGCTTCAATACCAATAAATGAATATGCACACTCGACTCCGCTATGGAATGTCTAAGTACGAAACGTCTAGTTAGCCTGACGTTGAAGATAAAACTTTATCAGTAGCATCGAAACGTTATTATCTGAGGCCAAGACTCATTTTAGGTAGCTGCGCTACAATAGTTAATGGCATCATGCAAATTGCTGGCAACAACTGGAGTAGGATGGCCCAGGACAAAGAAAATTGGCGTAGACGGAAGGACGCCTACCTCCAGCAGTGGGTCACGAGGCTGTGGATGATGATCATCCAAATATTATCTATCGATAACACAATCTTGCTTTTTTTCCACAGCAATAAGAAAGATACTTGATGAGTGATGAGTGTAGATGAAGCAAGGGAGATCTGTAAGGATCGTAGCCCGTAGAAATCGCTAGTCTCAGCCTACCCCAACGGGAAAAAGGCGTGATAATATGTATGTATGTATTTAATAAGAAAATGCACTCTAGTTTCTTTCCAGCTCACGGTACTCTCTGAAATTGGGCGCAAACTCGGGATTATATTTGAAGCTCTGCGAATCAGTCTCACTTACGGAGTAATTGCTCGCCACAATATCACTAAATAATTGTCTACTGTTTATGATCATGTTTCTTTGTGGAACATGAAATTAATTCTGATACATAATTACCAGGTTTTTTTATAACATAGGGCGGCAAACGTGCAAGCGGGTCACCTGATGGTAAGCGATCACAGCTGCCCATGGACAACTTGGCAGTTGTGTGGTGCCTGGTTGCCTGATGTGACCACCAGGCAAGGGTATCACAAGAGTATTGCCGGCCTTTCAAGAAGACGTAGACTCGTTTTTTGAAGGTTCCAGCCAGACAAAGTTTTCCAGAAAATTTTTGAAAGACTTAGTAAGCAAGTACATAGTAGGTAAGTTAATATAGCAGCTGTGTGTATAAATTTGTATTTTTGAAAATTTGGATATGATTCTTTGACCGGGGGGTCCATTAGGTACACAGTCAAGGACCACATAGACTGGTTGAAAGCGTGGTGCATCCAGCGTCAATCCTAACTATTATAAATGCGAAAGTGAGTTTGTTTGTTACCTCTTCACGCTTTATCTACTGAACCAATCTTCCTGAAATTTCGAATACACATAGTTAGAAGTATAGAGAAGGACATAGGGTACATCATAGGAAAAAACACTGTTCCCGTGTGAAATTCACGCGGGCGAAGCCGCGGCAAAAGCTAATACCGAATATAAAAGACAATTAACTAGACTATTATAAATAAAATAAATGATATTATATATAATAGTTTTGAATTTTGAAGCAAATTACGTTTTATTTAAATTAGAATAGCATGACGTAAATTACTCCGAACGATAAACAGTGTCTTTTGACATCAAACACCACTTAATAAGCTTCAAAAATTTCCAAATTTGTCCCTGATTGTCACGAATGATAGAAAAACTCTGAAAGTAGTTTTTTTGTTAAAATGTTGGAAATGATTGCTCGTTTCCAGTGGCGTGACAAGCAAATTGTAGAAGATGTGACTGCTGACGAAATTTGTCAATGCGTTGATCGGTTGTCGTGCATTGGCTCTGAAATCAGAGATATAGTAGTAGTTTGTAGCTTTGAGACATAATATATTATGATTAAATAATTCGTTTTTGACGTGAAAAAGAGACTTCTTTGAAGGCCAAGTTTCAATAAAGAATTTTAGATTTTGATACAGATTTTTTTTTCCATTTTATTAGTTAATAAATCTATCTATACATATATAGACATTAGCTTTTACCTGCTTCTTCGCCCGCGTGAATTTTCCACGGGAATAGTGCTTTTTCTCGGGATGAAAAGTAGCCTATGTCCTTCTCAGTAGATAAAGCGTAAAGAGGTAACAAACAAGCAAATAAATAAACAAATAAACAAACTTACTTTTGCATTTATTATATTAGTTAGGATTATATATATGTATAAACTATAACTGGTCTAATATAAATCAGTCGTGTAAAAATGGTCTGACGTCTTTATAGGGTCGATAGAAAACAAAATGTTTTTATTAAATTTTTGTCTATGACGGTTGACATGTAGGTACCCATCACGCATAATTTTCATTACCCATTAAAATTCATTCAGTAGCTAAACAAAGTGAATAAACTTTATTTAAAGTATTTTATTGTGATTGGTCCAGCCAGGTATTTATTTACTAACAAACTATTTAACAGGTATATATTTTTTAATATCACCAAAGCCTTACAATACGGGATTCGAATTCACATGTAAATTTAATTTCGACATAAGAGGTTGTCAATTATTCTGACAATGTGCAAAACTGAAACAAAGAGCTTGGAAATATCGAATATTTGTTTATGTGCTCATAATTAAATTTTTATTTGTTTGAAAATAAATTAATAACAAAAAGTAAGTACTTACCTCTACAAACTAAATTCATAGTTAAACATGTCCAATTAATAACATGATCATAATACCTAGTAACCAACAGCGCAGTTCGCACGCCACCGCGATTAAAACGACGGTCGTGGGTTTGATTCCCGACTTGCCCTTACGTCTCATTATACGACTAATTTGAACAAACGTCACGCGAACTCTGGAAACGGTGACGTTTTTTTAAAAGCAATTTAAAACTTTTTTGTGAAATTAAGACGTTTCTCAGTAAAGTTTGTCGTTTTATAAGGAGGGTTCTTAAAATCGATACTTAGAGATGATTATTGTAAAGCCAATACCAATGTCACATGGTATGGTTTAACTATTATAATCTGTACTACGTATGTTGTATCTGTTGATAACGTAAGTCTTAAAACAACAAACTTAAACAAAAATTCATTCCTCATACACATTTCCAATAGTTTTGCGTTTATTAGGAAGTTCGATGTAAAATAAGTAACTATATTCTTTGTTTTTGAGAAAAGTGTTCGCAGGAGCTATTTGACCTTGTACCAGCCGCTGTATTCCACCACCGTATCACCCGTCTTAAGGAGAAGTACCATCCCCACCACCTTGATGGTTGGTGTTCAACCAAACCACAGATTACTAAAAATACCCTTTTTAACTACTTTGTGACTAAACTGTGAAATAAGCTTCCCTCAGCGGTGTTCCCGAATAGGTTCGACATTGAGGCCTTCAAGAAAAGAGCCTATCGCTTTCTCAAAGAGTCGGCAACGCATCAGTGACCTTTTTAGGGTCGTTGGTGTCTATGGACTGCTGTGATTGATTACCTTCAAGCAACCCGCATGCTCGTTTGCCTACTATTCTATAAAAATAAATATATTTTAAATGATAGTTTGACTTCTTAACGCACCCCCAAAACTAAAAAAAAATAGGGTAATATCATCTAATAACTTTGACCCTTTCTGTAGGTTCTGTTAAATTGAAGGTGACTTGTAACCGAAAAATGGCGCCTCTTTTTTGCCGCTAAATATCGATTACAGAGACATCCTTTCAAGAATCATTTTGGTGTAACCTTCATTTAAACCTTCTGTATGAACTAATACAAGGTTACATCATGCACAGTTTCCATTGCTGCTTTTGTTTACCCTGTCTTTAAGCTGATACTAAGGAAGGAGCAATGCATGCTATAATTGCGATGTAATGTCATGTTTGCGGTTTTATGGTGCGGGGATATTAGGGGTTCACAAAATAATCCGTTTTTTTTCTAAAAACAAATGTAATGATGGCACAGGAGTCACGTCTGCTATAATGCTTTGTTATTACGAAGCCACAGGATATTAAAATTGTATTACAAACGTAATGGAGGTCCTAATTGTCGCTAAACAGAACGATTTCGACGACGGAAATCATTTAAATCGATTCCTTTTAAGATTTCGATTAAGTATTTTTTTCTGGTTTTAAGCAGACTTAAGAATCGTTACTCAATTTACAGACACATTAAAATAATGATCTTTTAAACGTCCGTGGTTGCCATTAGGTGATATGAAAAAATACATATAATGCTAGCTTTTGCCCACGGCTTCGCCCGCGTGTATTTCCCACGGGGACAGTGCTTTTTTCCGAAGTGAAAGGTACAATATGTCCTTCTCGGTATTTCTAACTCTAGGTTTTGCGAAATTTTAGGAAGATTGGTTCAGAAAATAAAGCGTGAAGAGGTAACAAACAAACATATAAATAAACAACCAAACAAACTCACTTTCGCAAACAAACAAACTCACTTTCGCATTTATAATATTAGTTAGGAAAGGATTAGGTGGCATCAAATCAAATTTAGGATATTGATATTATTATTAAATAGCTTTCGCCCTCGACATCACCCAAGTGAATTTCAACTTTCATCCATTTTGACCCCTTTGGGGTGGAAAATCCATAATTCCTTTCTTAGTGCTCACTTATGCTAAATACAGAACGTTCTTCAAATTTTCAAGTTTCTACGTTCAGCAGTTTCGCCTCTTCATCACCAATCAGTCAGACAGCCAGCGACCAATTGTATATAGTTAAAGGATAAAAGAAAATCATCCGAGGAATATTTTTTTAACATTTTACCTGAAAATGCATCACTGACAAAGTCTCAAAAATTGTTAATAAATATGGGTGGAGTTTTTGTCGGAAATACATTGAAAGAGTTGTCTCCTAATTATAAGCATTTGTTCATAAGTATTTTTTACTTGAATTAATAAAGTTTTATCAATAAATAGTTTGCATCTGTGTTCTAAAGGTCCCAGGTTCAAATCCTATTCTTCTTCTTCTTTGTATGCTATTGACAAAGCAGTCGTGGTCAGGCATGCTGTTTAGAGACGCGCAGCACTGTGTCTCTCCATTTCTCCCGAACTGATGCCTGGCGGGTGTTCTCATTTAGAGATGCGTTGGTGAGGGCTTTTATTTGGTCGGTCCAACGCATCAGGGACTTTCCCCGAGACCTAACTCCATCCACTCTGCCCTGCACCACCAGGCGCTCCATGGCATTCTCGCGATCCTATTCACGCCATGCAATTTCGTAAAGTCCGTTTATTCATTGTCCTATTATGTAAACAATCTTACCATGTCTTTTTATGATTTTACAATAAAATAAATTAAAATAGACTTATTAGGAAATTACTTTCGTGGTTAATAAATGTTTTACTTTAGAATGTTTAGGTTTGAACTAACATTTGATTTATTTTCAACAAAATTCAATAAAAAGTACTGTGAAGATTGTTTAAATAACAGGACAATTTAGAAAAAAAATGGAGTTGCGACTAATCTGGCTCACGCATAATATTCAATAGACCATTGCTTCCAGTGGAGAAAAATCAATCATTATAAGTAATTTTTTTTTTTGTAATTAGCTAGTGTATGAAATGGAGAAAGCAAATGGAAAAGCCACTGTATTAAAATATAGGATTCTTTATTAAGTTTACGCAGAATGTATTATTTCTTTTTTATTGTAAAGTATTAAAACTTTATTAGAAAACCTATTTATATTAGTTATACATTGTTAACTACCATTTAACTACCTATTAAAATTAATTTAATCAAAAATACCACCCTAGATAGTACTTGGTTCAAAGGTAACCATTACGCTGGCTGAGTTTCCTCTCTGGATAGCTAATAGTTAGGGTCCTTAACGTGAAATACGGTCCCATCCGGAAGAAAGCATGAAACTTGGCATGAATGTAGCTTTCATATATCTATTTTAATATTGATATAAAAACCCCCTTTTATGTCCCAAATCGTGGTTTTTCTATTTTTTATGAAAACGGTAAAAGCTTCGCAAAAACTGTTAAAGACCAATACGTTCTTCATTAAATTCTCTATAATATTGCCATTGGATGGATGTTGATAGGACATATAGTTTACAAAATATGCCCATGTTACTAGGGCGATTTTTTTAAATCTGACTTTTTCTAATATTGCACGGTGATGGTGGAATTTCGTATTTAATATCATGGATAGCTTTCGACTTCCCATTGTAGTGGTCCCAGACTTCGTATCGCCATATGCTACCATCATCAACAAAGTACCTCTTCCAATTGGGGGGTGGGGAGGAGTGCACCCCGCGCTACAAGCGAAGAACTCCTGTCCATTCTGTTGGAACAGTATATCGTGTCTGGTATCGTTTTCGTATAAATCAAGCACTAGGAATTCATTTTTGCTATAGCTTGGCATCATTTCATAGAAAAATATCGATATTTTTGCTAAAAAGTCAAAAAATAATTCTCGTGACGTAGCATTGTCGACCCTAGTCCAGTCATGTGTTACCCAATTCTCCATCAAGTTACTGCAATATCATATTTAACCTCATTATCAGAGATCGGATATTCCAGTACATATTTACCTAAACTTCGAGGAGTACGTAACATCAACGGCGGATCCAGGATTTTTTTCTGGGGGGGCACAAGAACAACAAATCGACATCCGTTATGGTGCTGTTGCCGCCCGCCTTGAAACGAATCTTAAAGACTCTAACTCCTATTGCTCTCACTACGCCACTGCAAAAGGACCAGATTTGCAAAAAATCAAAAAATAAACCAGATGGGCAGAAAAAATTCTGTTATTTTTCCTTTATTTCATATGCACTATTATGGAATTTATTCTCCACATTAGGTCCACAAAAAACAGTCTGGGAGGGGCACGTTTCCGTTATTTCTTAATTTGATATGCACTGTTATGGAATTTCCCTCCACAGTAGGTACAGAAAAAAGCAGTCTGGGGGGGCACGTGCCCCAGTGCCCCCCCCCCCCCCTTAAATCCGTTACTGGGTAAGCCGCTTGCTCGTTTGCCGCCCTATGTTATAAAAATAGTAGTTTATGCAACTGATACATAATGAGAGGTATTAGATTTAGAGGTAAGTGATTTTTAGTAAAAATTTCGATAATGGGTGAAGATAAGGTCACTTCGCGCAAATATTTTATATTTAATCTCAGCCACAAGAAAGCCATTGCTAAAGATATTGTATCCTCTCTCATAGACTTTCAAATACTTTTAGACTGATAGAAAGAGGCCTGCGTCCAAGCGTCACCCTGCTACTTTGTCGATATCTTCGAACTATACCTGGTTCGAGGATGGCCTACTCGGTGCCTGCTGGTACGTGATAGTCACTCTAGATCACTTCTGCCCCAAAGGCCATCGTTTCTGCGCGCTATTGTGTCCCGTAGTACCATTTTCAGGTGAGCCCAACGGCGGATCCAGGATTTTTTTCTGGGGGGGCACAAGAACAACAAATCGACATCCGTCCTAATGCTGTTGCCCCTTAAAACGAATCTTAAAAACTCTTTAACTCCTATTGCTCTCACTACACCACTGCAGAAAGACCAGATTTGCAAAAAATCAAAAAATAAACCAGATGGATAGAAAAAATTCTGTTATTTTTTCCTTATTTCATATGCACTATTATGGAATTTATTCTCCACATTAGGTCCACAAAAAACAGTCTGGGGGGCACGTGCCCCAAGTGCCCCCTAAATCCGCTACTGCGTAACATGAGTGGATAATACGTTCTCTAATAAATTTTTAACACTGGGATTTTAAAATCATGAATTGCTATTGAATTTTATAAAAAAAATATAAATTTAGTTACAAATTTTTGACAGAACCATAGTATTCTACTTTTGAGAATTCCGTACTAAAATAGTGTCAAATTAAAATGTTCTTCAAGTGAACAAAGTAAAAATAAAAACTAAATATCTTTATTCAATTCAGTTATTTGTTAAAGATATTGAAAATTCTTATTTTATTTTTATTTGAGGTGGAGGAGATCCACTCATGTTATGTATTCCTCAAAGTTTAGGTAAATATGTAATGGAATATCCGAACTCTGGTCATTACAAATAAATAAGGCTGCTTATGGTGCCAGCTCTACTACATTTTTTTTGGTTATTTATCAGATTTCCTGATATCAGACACAAATCAGATGATATTTTTTTATCATTATAAAACTATTTTGTGGTAGGGTTCGAACCCACCACCATCGTAATATATGATAGAGATATATACTACATTGGGCGTTAAATAAAAATATTCGTTGATATTTTCGCATTTTATTAAAATATCCAGCATTTGATGTGGAGCGTATTGAAACATGAAGAAATATGCTGTAGAATGTAATATAACAGGCTTTATTACAATTTGAGATAGTGTTTATTCTTATTTATGGTATGTGATTGCAATTTTGTCAGAGAGAGTACGGTTATGCCCAGAATAGAAAAAAATAATTTTTCTATTCTGGGCATAACCGACATTAAGTTATGAATGGCTCTAATATTGTAATGAATATTCGTATAAAAAAAACGTTATATTCTAATAAAATCTGATATTTTTTGTCTATTTCTTCAAATTATCGTTAATTCTACTTTATAATTGGTTGTATTGTGTTGTTGTATTTTTAATTTATTTATTTTACAGACAACTTTATATACCTAAGCGTGTTTTGAAACGTATATGTAATTGGTTGTTCGTAAAACAATTAAATATATTAATGACAAAATTATACATGGCCTTGAATCAGAAATAGTAAAGAATCTACAAAACGTTCTTAATTGTTCGGTATTTCATAACACTTGCTAAATTTAATTGTGTTTTTTCAAGAATTGAGCTACATATTCATATTTACAGGTTCCTACATGGATGTCTACTTTGTAATTATAATAATAATTTAATATTATACAAAAAATACTATACACAAAAAATCCAAAGACTCTTACAAATATTGATTTTTCTTTAAAAAACCTGATTTTGTTTTGTTTTATTTAGGTACTTCAATAAATAAATTACAATACATAAAAGTTTATGATATATGATGACATTTCAGGGAAATACGCAAATAGTAGAACAAAATTTCTTATCTAAATGATCTTAAAATAGATTATTTACATGTACAGTTACTATTTTAAGTAGATTACCAAATTCTTTACATAATTCCATCACTAGTGAAAAATATTTAATTATTAAGTATATAAACATTATAATACTGTTGAAATAGCATTAAATCGTAATTTTTATACACATATTTTTAACATAAGTAAACAAATTAGTAAGAACACAAAATTGTTATTTAGTTATTACAAGAGTCCAGGTTCATGCTTATATACTATATTTTCGATCGAGATTATGCTGTAAGTACATGTTGTATCTATATTTACATTAATCACAAAAAATAACAGAATACGATCAGCCTCAAGATAATATAAAAACATTTGAGATCGTACTTATTTACAAATTGATATTCCGATAGCTTCGATTTTAAAAATATTAAATTCTAATTTTTAATTGTTCAACATATTGGTGAAGCGACGGGTGGTGGATGAGGGGGAGGTGCGGTCGACGGTGGGGCGTTGAGGAATCCATTTTGATTTCCAGACCATGGCTGGAGGTTTTGTAAAGCGCTTAAAGCGGTATTCGACGGCGGGGCAGCAGCGGCGTTAGCTGGGTTTTGGTAGTGAAGCGCTGATAGCTGCCCCGGACCTGGTGGTTCGGGAATGTATCCTTTGCTTAACGCTTCAGCTTGCAAAGAGAGCATCAAGCGGTTAGCTGCTTGACGCTCAGCTTCCCTTTCTTCTGCTGTTTGCCGTCTGGAACAATTGAAAAATACATTTATTTCTAATCATATATAGGAGATTTCAGGTGTCAATTTCAGGAGATTAATGAGACCCTTATTTTCTGCTTGCTTCCTTCCATTTTCTTTTTCATATTTTGGTGTTATTAGAAAGTTTGATGATTATGTCAAAAAACTGAATACCAACTGGCTCAGAATTAGAGCACATGACTGACAATAAAGAAAACCTGACTTATTGTATAGTAAACTGTTGTTTACTATACAATAAGTCATGATCTGACTTGTAACTTGATATGCAGCTAACTGTTTATCTGAATTCTGAAATAGGGATTGTACATATTCTACCCTATGAATAGACAATACCTACAACAATGCTGATTTTATTAAAAAAATATCGATATTTGTAGACAGCTAAACCTGTAGTGCATTAGTTAAACATATCACCAGCCTAATTAAAGGAGGGGGCTTATTACTAGAACAATGGTTGTACACACACTAATGGCTGGCTGAATTATTGAGCGCTAGCCGAGAATTGGTGCTGAGTGTTGAATTATGCAACCATGATGATAATCCTACCTGGTCGGTGAGGATTGGGCATTATGATATGATTAAATTGAAATAGTATTGCAATTCAATTATTTGTTGATAAATGGCTCCTACAATAGCTATCCTACTATTGGTGAACAGCATCTATTTTGTATATACTGTAGGTAGGTACATTTTACCGATATATTTCATCGGAGTTCTATAAACTTAAATCCTTATCGTTAAAGCCATTAACCATAACTGGTGATTGTTTTCAAATTATGAAGTAAATTTCCATTTGAACCACCTAAGATTATGATATAAATAAAATGTAGTATGAGTCATGAAAATGCGAAGCGAAAATGACGAAGCATCACTTAAATTTCAAATCTGACAATCCTAATGTAATTAATAGTCATTGATTGACTGGATCAGCACAAAACTGTATAATTAGCCAAATTCCAAATAGTCTTAAACATTGAAATGAGGCTGATTTGACACTAGATTGCATTCATCCTATTTATAATGATAGGCTTCATAATGATGAGTTGGACATAATGAGATAAACTAAAATAGATTTTAGATAGGTATAGAACTTATTAATAGTGTAATCTAACATTTATTTATTATTTATTTATTTTATTTTATTTATTTTATTTTATTTATTATCACAAAATCCACAGCTCTTATAAATTTTAAAATAGTTTCTTAGCTTTAACACTGACAGCCAATTACGGATTTACATTTTTTAGGTATTACATTGAGTGAAATAAAGACGCATTAACAAAACAGTTTTGACAGATAAGGAACATTGCGCATAGAGACTAAATTACAAATTATGTGGTACATAAACTATGTACTTTCAATTATGTGCATTGCATTTTTCCTGAGCGTATATTTTTTTAAGTGAAAGAGATCGATATCAGAGAATTTAGTGTTATAAGTTCGATGTAATCTAGTTATTATAGCATTCATGGCATATTTAGTTTTCGCAAATCGAGTATGAAAGAGAGAGGTATGACGAGTTCGAGTAGAAGGAGCAAGGAACCTTATGACCTTATTTGTCAATTCAATGCTGTCTATGTTACCATTACACACACCATACAAAAATAAAATATCCAGCAGGACTCGACGGTTCTCAAGAGTTAGTATGTGGTGATGTTTACAGGACTCATTATAGTCAGAGGCAGTATGTTGGGTCAGGTAATTCAGACGTTTTATGAATTTCCTTTGTACATATTCAATGGCCTCAGAGTTCGTTATATATTGAGGGTTCCAAATACTACTACAGTATTCAAGAGTACTACGGACATATGTATAGTACAGAATTTTGAAACAGTTGACATCTGTAAACGGACGACTAACACGAGTTATAAAGCCTAGGTTCCTATATGCTTTTAATGCTATATTAGAAATGTGCTGTGTGAAGGTTAGTTTGGAGTCCAAGAGCACACCTAGATCCATAACTGAGTCAGCCGTGTTGATTTTGACTCCGTTTATATTATAATCAACAATGATTTTCTTTGTTTTACGAGTAAAACGAATATGCTGACATTTATTAACATTGACAGTAATATTATTAAGGGCAAAATACTCCGCGAGGCGGTTCAAATCTTCTTGCAATTGCATTGCATCTGTTAGGTTTTTTATGGGCAAATAAATTTTAGTATCATCTGCATACATTACAAATTTCGCATGAATAACATGACTGCCAATATCATACAAATAAAGTACGTAAAATAAGGGCCCTAAAATCGATCCCTGAGGAACTCCGGAGGGTACGTCTACAAAATCTGATCTATGCCCCCCAAGAACAACCGCCTGACTACGATTACGAAGATAGGATTCAATCCATCTAAGTAGATCACCACATATACCGACTTCCGCCAGCTTGCGAATAAGTATGTAATGATCGACGCGATCGAAAGCTTTTTCGAAATCCGTATATATTACGTCAACCTGACCATTGAACATTTCAATAATAGTATATTTAATTAGAGTTTAAATAAACACAGGTGTACATTCAACGAGTTTATTGTAGTATAAATATTGAAGCAGGCGGAGTGATCTAGTAGTCAAGTTAGTAAGTAGTTATATTGTAGAAATAGATGTGTGATGTGCGTGTAAGAACGGTATGCTTGGGAATGAAATGAAGAACGCGACACTGATTTAAAAATGAAAGCGTTATATTGCTCAGGAAAATACAAATACAATATAGTGAAAGGTACAGAATGGATAGAAGAAAGCAGACGCGCACTTAAGAAAGATTTACAGGCGAAGAATAAAGCAGAGAGAAACGGAAATATTTAAATGCGTAGTTGCGTAAGCGCGGGAGCGTGAAATCGAGTAGCGCGCGACACGGGTGTCTCGTACGATAGCCGGTGGCGGACTGGCGCAGCGGCGCGACGATGGAATGCGCGCGGGCAGGCGGCAGGGGTCCCGTTATGTTGCTCGGATCCGTTGTCTCCGCACGACTTGTTCGTATTGTCACTCACGACATTTTATCGTTAGTACGGTGTCGTTGTTAATGGTCGCTACAATATAAATATATAGGTACTGTACTATTTGCAATAAAATATAATTGCGAAATAGAGAATAATAATATTTAGAGCTCAAAAAATATTGTTTAAGTTATAAGTTGAATATGATGTGTATACAAGATATATCAGTTTTTATGGCCATTATATGATATACTCGTATCATAACAAATTCTCTCCCGTTATCTCAATCCCATATTACATAGAAACCACGTAAGTCCTTATCCTTTATCCAACGCATAATTAAACCCTTATGACTGAGGCCGTGCATATAGTATCACTATTTAATATTTAACGTGGTGGCCCTATCAAACAACATTGGAACAATTATCTCCGACTCATACCGTTAGCGTAGCTTTCGTTGACTGTAATATAAGGGGCGCAACTAATTGCAATCATGAAAATGATAGCCTACTGACTTGACACGATTGAAAAATCAAGTTACGGACTAGCGGGCTTTTTTTATGGAATCGACATTTTGAAATTTATATATGAAAACAAATAAATTCCCAAGACTATAAAAAATAATAAAAATTATAAATAAGAACCACATAACATTCGTAGGTAACAAACATATAATAACAAATATTGTTTGTTGAACTTCCATAAATTGACACTTGATTGATTGACATTTGTTAAACCATTAGATGTGGTTTTTATTTTCAAGATTATTAATTTTCTTTGACAAATATTTAATGACATTAACTACAAATGATTATATCAGGAATGTTCACGATCCACTGATGTAATAGGTACTCTAATTTCCGACTACATTTTAAGCGGGACCTTCTGAAAGGCTGTAAATAATCCATGAGGTTCAAAATGGCGTTTCGCTTCTAATCTGATTTGCGTCAATTAACTAATCATGTTTAAATGACGACAGGACGATTTGTTTGCGTTACGTAAGGTTTTTACACACCTGGTTTTGGCGTAAAATATATGAGATTAGCATTTTTAAGTTATTAGTAGCGAAACGCAATAAGTTATACTAGATATATAAATGCCTTTATGAAAATTTTTAATGATTTTTTTTTGATTCATTATCATTTTCAAGAGATAATTCACTTATCATATTTAATCGATATTGTAAATAAATATATCTTCTTCTTCTTCTCTCAGCCGAAAGACGTCCACTGCTGGACAAAGGCCTCCCCCAATGGGGGGTTTTGCCGTAATCGCCACGCTTGGCAGGCGGGTTGGCGATCGCAGTGTGATGGCATAGTACGCGGAAAGATGCTGCTGCCCATCCTCCGGTATTTTAAATCCCTTAGTCGCCTCTTACGACACCCACGGGAAGAGATGGGTTGGTGCTATTCTAGGGCCACACCACAGGCCAAAAATAAATATATAATCTTAGTTAATTCCCATGTATCAATCAATTTAAAATTCATATAATATGATTCAATCTAAAAATAATTCATGAAATTGCGCATATGGACCAAGCGGTTGCATATCATCAGTTGATCCCTCGAGTCAAACGCACCGTCTGGAGCCATAAACTTGGTCTGTGGGAGACCCCGCTCTAACACCCACCCCTTCGGTGCATATTTTATGATAAAATACACAATCTATCGCCAGACTAGTCTGCAGACATATGTTGTCAACAAGCGACACTGCGTTTACATGGATGATATCGTTGAAAGAAAGAAAGAAGGATAAAACTGTTTATTTGGTATAGTACAAATTGTACTATACCAAATAAACAATAATTGTACTGTACAGTCAACAGCACATCAACCTACTCAAATTCATTGCAAATTCGACTCTGCGGCCGCGGCATAAGAGATCATGCAGGGTAACTTGAAATGCGGTCGACTGTACAATACATATCTGGTATAGTACAATATAGTACAAACAGTATCACAATTACATGTACCAAATTGGTCCCCACTGAGCATCTGTCGTGGTCTTAACCAACGACCCAGGTCTTCCGTGGGTACCGTATGTTAAAATTAAATAATAAAAATAAAATTTAAACCGAATAAAAAATAAAATAAAATTACATTTAGCGTTTACATTTTACAAAGTATACAGAAATATTTTTTTTGGAAAAGTCGTTATTACTTCCAAAAAGACAACTATGTATTTACTATTGTATTTCATATTATGTTTTTCATATTATTCTTTGTTTATGAAAACAAAGAATAACAGTACAAAAAGTATAGATGATTGGTTTAAGTAAGAAAACAAAAATCACTCAGTAGTAGAAAATACGGCGGATGCAGATATAATAGTATAATTTTATAATAATACTAGCTTTCGCCCGCGTGAATTTCCCACGGGAACAGTGCTTTTTCCCGGGATGAAAGGTGTGTGTGATGAAACCCTATGTCCTTCTCCGTACTTCCTATGTGTATGCGAAATTTCAGGAAGATTGGTTCAGTAGATAAAGCGTCAAGAGTGAACAAACAAACAAACAAACTCACTTTAGCATTTATAATATTAGTTAGGATTAGGATACACAGCAAGATAAATAAATTATTAGCCACACTGCCGACTTTATAAGTCTTGAAATGTTTATTCAAAATAATGTACTTCAATAACTACAATAAAAATAAATAACTAAATAGTTTTTATGAAACGAAGTAATTTGCAATGATTCACCGAAAATGTTTGATTTACGTTTCGTATTACTTTTGGTCTTAACGTCCACGATGCTACTATTATATGAATCTTCAGCCTTGGTTCTCATAATCGTAAAGCCACCACAATTCAACCACAACCCAAACTTGGATCTGTTGAGCAACAGATCGACCTCGGATATAATAATTTTAGACCATTTTCTACCGTGAATTAAACGCTACTGGAAATGAATTTTGTGATGATTCTGGGTTCTGAACATTAATTATTTTTGCTTCTTCTACTTGAATTTTTTAAAGTGAAGCTAATAATCATTTCAAATAACAATTTCAAAACTGTTCGATTCTCTTCACTTAGAATTTCAATTCTTATAAATGAACTTTTTGCGCTTGAAACATTTTTGTTCAAAAATGATTAAAATAATTACCATTTTAAACATTTTTGACAACAGTGACAGCTAAATAGTTTCTAATTTATTTGGCAGTGATATTTGAAAAGGTCGTATCTTGCATCAAACTTTAATTTCTTGCAAATGGAACATTGTGCCCGAACAACTTAACTCTTAGTGGCCTTTTCTTAAAAGGGGTGAACACACTTTAGTCTAAGTCTCCTAACATTAAATTTTAATTTACTGAAGAGACTTGAACTTTTAGCGGAATTAATAGGCAAGGTATTTAGAATGCTCCTTAGCTCACACACATACATTTATGTTATATTATTTGAACTATTTAAATGCTGTAAAATAAATAAAAAATGTGAATTGCCTTTAAAATTAAATTAAATAAATGAAATAAAAAATCTGTCTAATCCAGTCTGTTTAATGTAATAAAAAATATTAAATTTTTAGTCTAAGTAATTCACATTCACCATGACGACGATCTGAGTTGATTTGATTGGTAAAGTATTTAAAAACACAAATGAGTATCGTTAGAGAGAATTGCGTTGAATGCCCTGAGGCAAATTTAGATCGTACATTAGTTAGTTCGATAAAATTTCCACGTAATGTCTTCATTTCTTTCATGATTATACTTGCCTTTCCCGTTGAGCAACACATATTACTTTTAGTTTTTTTATTTAGGATAAACTTATCATCATAACATAAAACAATATCAATTTCGGTTCCTTATTACCTGCTAACGGTCTGGTAGAAACTCATGATTCAGGGTTCCCCACCATTAAGATATACTGCTATTACTAAGTACAAGGTCCTTATGTCTGACTAATTAAGATACGAACTCGACTTCGAGTGGTCTGTTTAACATTAATTTGCATGTAAGAAACAAATTAATATACAGCGTTGTTATGAACTCTAAAAGTGGGGATATAAGGTTTAAAATAGGATAAATTATTGCAAATGAAGATTGTGAGTCGAATGATGCTTTTAGCCTGGAGAGAGTTATCGAGCTGCGTCGACTAAGTTAAAGAGACTCAATTATATAGAATGCTTTTATCGTAATTGAAATTTTTCCTCTTGCAAGCCGATAATAATTGCGACACTTAACTTTAAATGTTCATTAGTGGACATGAGCTTCGGCTTACGTGATATCTCGCGGTGATATAGCAGTGATAATGGAGTGTGTAATCAATAATATAAAATATAGATTTATATATCTTATTGCATATAAAACTGTATCATACTGCAATACCATAAGGTAACCACCAAATTAATATTGTTTTTAAATACCTAATAATTTAAAAATGAAGTATTTCAATAACTTTTAAAGCTGTTTCTTGTTATGTATTTAAAGTTCACTTATGACCATAAGACTAACAGATTAAATAAAATAAAAACCACCTTTATAGAGAAACAAATAATAAATTACCATAAAAACCAACGTAAATTCTTTTGGGACAATCTGGGGGTCGTCCACCATTGGGTTTTGACAGTTCAGGCACGTACTTCGTTTCACAGATGGATGGATACACACCATGTACACATACAATGATTAGATGTGTGTGTATCCGTCCACACACACTATTATAAAAAACATTTGGAATGTATAGACAATACAAAAAAAAATATATTGGCAAACTGTGTAGGGATTGCATGAGTAATTAACCGGCATTTGCCGATAAGCTCAATTTTTAGAGAAATATGTTAAAATTTTAAGATAGGTACCTACATTATCATTTCCTGAAGTCCGGGGTAATCTGTGTATATGATTCAAGTAAAATTAAATTATAATTTTGCTTTATGAAATCTTTGCCGCAATATGGCTTTATGAGAATAGTTTTATATGCCGAGTGAAATATGAAATTGTATATTTAAGTGATTCCCTATTCAGATTTACCAGAAATTGAGGGAGTTAATTTGAGAATGTTCGATTCGGGTTATCGTGAGGTATCTTTCGTTTAAACTCACATCGTTTTTTCAGATTAGATAAAATATTGAATATGTGCTTTTTTTCAAAAACAAGTACAATTTTATTACCAAAAAAAGTTTGTGAAAATAATTACATTTTTTTATTTTTTTATTTATTGCGACTAGAAAGTCGCGGTTTGCCGTGTTGACCGCTATACCACAACAATTTGTATAAAATGTTCTGTGTTACCTATTTATGAATTGTACTTACTCATTATTATTCAATACTAAGGGGTAAATATTAACAGCTGGCAACAGTGAAGGTGTCAAAGGTCAATCCATCAAAAATATGTCAAGAAAACTAAAATAAAATGATAAAGTAGGTTCCTACCAAAGAAGTTTTATACATTTTATAGGTATCTATCATAGAGCAACACAGACTAAACGCGAAAGTCCTTGTATAGTATCAACCATGGAACGAATAAGAATGTATCTAACTCTAACTCCACAGAAATAAAAATATCTACAACAATTTTTAAGCTTTTCACAAACAATTATAAATATAACAATCAATATAATCAATGTAGGTACATAAAGATCAAAAGAAGAGTTACAAAATGACTATGCGCGTTTTCTACCACAGATTTTTTCTACATAATATCATAGATAATGTGCGATACTATACTTCGAGCAACAAGGACTTCCGCAGGCGGGAATCCGGGTATCCATAAAGTTATTATATTGTACCCCCATGGGTAACATAATTAGTTATACAATACCAGTAATATTCATATATTAGTTATAAAATACCTAGCGGTCACAGAAATATTTATTTTTAGATAAAGTACTCTTTATTTAATAATTTAAGTCTGTGCTACCCACAGAAATATATATAAAAAAAAATTGTTTCTGTGGTGCTACCGGTATAATAAGTTTATGGTTGTCTGCTTTTTGTAAAAAGAAAATACTCTATTGAAAATTCTAGTTTGGAGAGATTTCAACCGGTATTTATCGTTAAAGACTTTGATTCGTGAAATATTCATGGCTGGAAATAAAATATCATCTACAAAAAAATACATTAAATTTTCAAGGAAGACACAATGATGTTTACCCTAAATTTCAGGAAAAGCGCAAAATTATTGTTTAAATGTCCCTAAGTCCGAAAAATATAAATCCAATTTTTTATAAACATTTTTCGCTGCTGCCCGGTAACACTTTTATTGAATTTTGCATTCTATGTACTCTAACAGTTTTTTTTTCTTCTAACTAGCTTATCTAACTTTTAACTAATATTATAAATGCGAAAGTTAATTTGTTTATTTGTTTGTTACCTCTTTACGCTTTATTTACCTGACCAATTTTCCTGAAACTTCGCATACATATAGTTAGAAGACCGGTAGGACCAGAAAGACATGGTACCTTTCATCCTGGGAGCACTGTTCCCGTGGGAAATTCACGCAGGCGAAGCCGCGGGCAAAAGCTAGTAAATTATAAATGCCAAAAAAAGCAAGTAATATTTATTTGAATTATATTATATACTAGCTTTTGTACGCCGCTTCGCCCGCGTGATTTCCCACGGGAACAGTGCTTTTTCCCGGAACGAAAGGTACCATATATCCTTAGATTTTCGAACTATGTGTACCTATGCGATATTTCAGGAAGATTGGTTCAGTAGATAAAGCGTGAAGAGGTAACAAACAAACAAATAATTAACAAACAAACTCACTTTCGCATTTATAATATTAGTTAGGATAGGATTAGGATTAGTTAGGATTTAGGAAGGTACGTAGTATTGGATTAGTATATTCTCTGGACAAAATTGACAAACCTACAACTTATTTCATTTGTAATGCTTGGTAATTTTTTTAAAGAGGTTGCCACATTTGACTGACGTGATTTGACCACAGACATAAAATACTCTAAAATAAAATATATCCAAGCTTGATAATATGTCATAAAATACATTTAACCCAAAACATTTTCAAGTAGCAAAATATGTTAATGTAATTGGTTATTTACCTACATTTTACCTAGTACATTTATAAAAGATAAAAATAAACAAATATAGCTCTATTTCAAGGTGGAATGCACAGATGGAATCAAAAGCTCGATGTAATATTAAACCATTGCTTGATTCATAAAATTACAAGATTCAAGAACTGATTTATCTCCTAATTATGGTCTAAAAAGAGAAGGAAAAGGCTTTGACTATTCTGCGTAACAAGAGATGTATACACTTATACCTATTTACTGTATATATACATCATGTTTTTAATAAATAAATATATGTAAAATATGACTTGTTATTTATTTAAGAAACCTACTATGTAACTATGATAAAAGTACAAAATATTGTGCATTGAAAGCAAATGCACGTAAGCCTTTCCTACGATAATATTTGATTTATTATATTCTTTCTGTGTAGTGATCAAGATTATGGATCAGCCACTTGTTAGGCTCTATAGGCTATTTTATTTAAATTATGTACTTTCTCCACGCATTATTATAGTCAGGCGCTAGAAAGTGCTACTAGATTGACAAAAGCTTGAGAACAATGCCTTTATTTATTGATATTCTATATAAAGTACTCTCATATAGAAATCAGATATATAGTACTAATTGCATGCATCTGAGATGCTCAAAAATCCAAAAATAGATATTCTATAACGTCTAATAACGTACCTAACTCAATGATATAAACATATTAGACGTGACGTATTAGTTGGCTGTTCTCGATTACATACAATATTTTTCAATTTAGTAATTGAAACAACCAATCATAGGCCAAGAATGAAGGTTCGTTTGCTGCACGTAGTTGCTCCGCGCTGTCTTGAGCTGACGGAAAAATATCATTGAAAGTGCTCGCTTTTCCGTATCTTTCGTTGTCAAAAGCAAATGACAAGCTGTCGAAAAATGCAGTTGTGTGTGTAAAATTTTCTGAGATTCCTGTGATTGGATGATCGACGATCGTTCGGAGTGGTGTGTAACTGTCTAATCGACCCGTGAGTTGAGGTTGGATGCGGTTTTGTGCTTGTGTGTATTCGGTAGGAATACACACAAGCACAAATCACGTGGTTTCACGTGTCACGTCCAGCACGTAAGGCACTTGGGAGACGACCTTCTGGCAAAAAGACGACGCGGAGTAACAAACAACCAACAAAGTCCAATGTATTCATGAGTCTAAAACTTTGACGCCATAACTCAAGTTTATTAAAACCGACAAGCGGTATGAATATAAAGTTAATCCGGAGTTTCTGATATATAACCACCCAAGAGCCTCCATATTGGTTCAGCCACCTAATTACCGAGCCCCTCCCAGTAATGAGGATTTAAACGAAGGGGGCCAAGGGCTGTGTTTCACTTCGCAACTCATTTTATTTACGCGTCTGCATTTAACATTTAAATTAGGCGCACTGTTATTTAATTTTAATTAATGTTTTGTTTGTTCGCTAATGAACTTATTTTTGTATAGAGTACTGATAGCATTGAAAAGACGGTTGTAATACTGACAGACTTCAAAACAGGTGCTTAAAGGGTGATGAGATTTCTATCAATATTGTAAAAGCGAAAGCGAATTTGTTTTAATAAAAATGATTACGCTTTCACGTTAGATTAAAGATATTTGACATCTGAAATTTTATATTTTTGAACACTCATATCAGATAAGGTAGTTCTAGCCAATAATAAGTCTATAATAGTTCTAGTATATAATTAGTCTATAGTTTTAGCCGCCTAAAGACATTTTGGCTATTTGGTGAAAGCCGTCTGTGCCAGGAAGAAAATATTAAAGTCTAAGGCATCATCACGCATTAGCTACAAATAGAAAACAAATGCGGTGATTTATAGACTATACAAAATACATGAACTCAGTTAACTAAAGAGAAATATAATGCCAATAAAATACAGCCTAAGCTTATTCCATTAATATACTAACTAGACTAGATTTCATTAACGTGTTAGCATAATCCCTGAGGGTATAAGTTAAGAGAGGAATTCTAATTCTAACCTTATTCTAGTCAAACCAGCTAAATTTCCTCATCATGTTAGCACGACTTAACATTATGGTCCGAGTTCTAACGTTATTCAAATTAAACAAGCTAGATTTCCTTCCAGCACGTTAGACAACCCTTAAGGGTACATTATGATAGGAGTTCTAATTACCCCGGACGGGAGACCGGCGATAATGAATGATTGAACAAGGCGCTAAGTCTATTATCAAGGAACTTTATTAGGCCGGTTAATGTACGAGATGGAGAGTAGGCACGGGAAAGCAGTTTGTCGATATCGATGCTATAAAACCTTATCAATAAGAAAAAAGCTAAATAAATATATAAAGCTATATATATATTTAGCAATAGTAAATAATGTTTTTAATTTTGATATGTGACAACACTTTTATTATTATTTAAATACTATTCTGTAATCACTATTCTGAAGCTAACAAAAACAGAGAAAGTAGAAGCAGATTGAGATACTTACAAAAAAATATTTACAAGGAACTTAATATTATTAGTCATTCAAAACAATATAGTACCTATAATTTATACGGTATTTCCACATTTAATGAGAAACAAGAAATCATAATGAATGAATGAGTATTTATTTGCAGTAAAAGTGGTACAAGAAAATATAACTGTATTTTCTTGTTAAATAATATGTTTTAATCTAACTTTTAACCTATCTAGGCATGCAAAATCTTTAAATCAATATCTAATTTATGCAATCATAAATTATCAGTTGCAACCAAATAATTCTTTTAGATCAATGTTCTAGTAGCTATTTTCTCAGCGTTTTAATAAATAATTTATACAAAACATCATACAAAAAAACTAGTTCATAATCATCTCTTATTCGTATTTTAAACATTTGAGTTCGGTTATCGATACAATGCCCCACCCTAGCAATTCGCGGCGAATTCCGAGTTAAGCCGTCTTTATAATTAGATAGAGTGAGGTACAATAAAACTTTCCTTAAATAAGCCAAACGTAGCGAGCCAATTAGAACTCGGGCTGATTATTTTATAAGTCTTCTTGTGGATGTCATGATACTGGAAGTGATGAAGTAGCTTTCAAATTAAGGGCAGTAAAATTATTAAAAATTGAAAGATGTTACGGAAAAATCTGGAAATGCATGTAGAATAATGAAATGTTACACTTATAGCCGATATATTTGTTTTAAACTAAGACTCTTCATTCAATAAATATATTATATTTTCAGATCTTTTTTGATAACTTCTAACTCTTCCAGGAATTAATTACAAAACATAGTTTTTTAAATGGAGACATCATCTGAAATGCTTCATTGAAAATGTATGACTCTCCAAAAACCTGTTACGAATGACAATAATTCGTTTCACACATAAATGTTATAGTGTGTACTATTTCCCACCACACAATAAGCCATTTCTGCCATGTTTTCATTATATTTCCATATCTCTTCCAGTAAATACCTTATTTTTCACTCTCTCATAGCGGTAGCGGTTGATTTGGATAAATTTATCCCAGCTAATTAAAATCTGCTTTATTAATTACTCCAGTATGCTCCAGAGTTTTAAAAAAATGTGTTTAAACACCCCGTTGAGATTATTTGTTAAACGGTTCATTATCTTGTTACAGCTGATTTGATGAAACTGCAAACTTTAAATACGCAGAAAATTTTCACAAGAAGCTATGTGTGTCATGGTAATAATACTTACAATAGCACCCGTGATCAAATTTTGTCAAAAATAATGGACTATATGGCCATTTCGACTCGACAAGAAATGGAATTGTACCTACGCTTAATACTTTCAACTTATCAAGACTTACTTGCAAGAATACTTAATCTTCCGTTTTAATGTAATCAGATCATAATAACTTGCTTTTCATTTACAACTAAACACTCAGACATCATTAACATTATAATCTAAAACTTTCGCTATTTATCTTAAATCTGCTATTATTGAGATAAAAAGGTGTAAACATTTTTCTAAAATTAAAATGGCCATAAAAAGCAAAATATTTACGAGTCGAAGCTGGCAGTTATCAGAACAGTCAAATAAATCCCGAGTACAAATCTTGAGTGTCGGACTTAAAAACTCCATGCATTAAAGATGAGCCGGTGAATTTATTATGATTTTCAAATTTTCTGCACAGCGACCTACTCCGAGAGGAAATTAATATAAATGAGAGAAAGAAATCAAACGCTTTGACAAACAGGTTGTATCGTTTAGGTCTTTTTGTATTTTTCGTTTCTTTAATGATTAAGTCATTATCTTCATGGATTTGTTAATTTGAAATCCTATTAGATGATACAAGTACAAAAAGTGTTAAGGTATTTTACAGATATTTTAGACATGTAGATTTTATTCCACTCCGACCAGATTGCGGACCTAATCAAAAAGGGAGATATTAGGAGCACCCATAACTGGAGAGCATGTATGAAGAGAGTGATGAGTGTAGAGGAAGCTTTTTGAGATCTGTAAGGATGATGGACGTGGCAAGTAAAAATCGCTAGTCTCTGCCTACCCCCACGGTAAAAAGGCGTGATGATATATGTATGTAGATTTTATCAAAATGATTCCCACCAAGCGCATTTTTTAGTCTTGTAAGAGAAAACTTCTTCCCTTTCCCTGCACTAAATGAAAATATACAAAACAAGGACGTGTGTCACGATCAACATCACGACTGAAAAGACGAAGTGCAATAAAAATTAACGAGAGAAAAACACGCATCCTCCCCTCGTATCAATCAGCAAACGGATTTGTTTCCTAATTCACCAGGAGACAGCCTACACGCTACAATTATCCAAAGACATCTCACACATCACAAACACGCGACAACGAACCTTAACATCCAAGAAACAATATCCATTATTCTTAGCGAACAACTCAATCTACCAGAAATTAAAGAGAATGGAAAAATCGCACGCGAAAATAAACCTTTCTGACTCGTAACAAAACTCAGATTATCCCTTGGATATCTCGATTCAGGGAGTTTTAATATTCTTATACGAGGGAAAGAATTACAGAGAGAAAATGAGGCTATGTAAATAAATAATAGCATCTATGTACGAAGTGGTGGGCGCATTACGTGTTAGATCGAGTCAATTCGATTTGTCGATTGTCAGAATCGAATTCCCAAGAATTCCAAGTGGCCTTTAGGTGCAAATACGATGAAATTGCTTGCATCATCAACTGTAATCAATTCTGTGAATCGAAATGAATAAGGTGAATTGAAAATGGTTCCAATTGCGTTAATTTATGATGAAATAATTCAATAAATAATTTAATTCTCAGAAAATATTAATTTAAACCTAAGAGAACAAAACCCTCCATACTCAATATTCCTACAACATTCGTACATTTGTCAATCATGTCAAATAATGTTCTATGTTTCTTTATTATTTAGGAGATGTATTCTTCTCGTTGTCATTACGTGGACGAAACACAACTTTCTTGACTTTCATTACCCAAAGTTTGCTTTGTGTATTTTCAACGTAAATCTCATTATAATTTTCATTTCCGTTATAGATTTATGCAGTAAAGCGAGTCATAACAATTGCAGTAAAGAAAGTCGGCCATAGATAACAAAACAAACGTTAACGTCACAAAAATAGGTAATAAAGCAAACGAACGGGACAATGCATGTAAAAATTCGAGCGTTCGTCTTTCTGTTGTAAATAATTGATGACGCAAACTGCCGAGTTGTGTTCTTCATACAATATTTAGCTCCCTAGCCACCCCACGTTACCGCTTCAATATATACTATTCTATATGTTAACCGTGGTGCTTTGTTACGATTTCTCCTTTTTATACAATGAAAGCGTTGAGTTTTTTTTAACAGTGGAACTGTTTGGTAACAGGCCTTGTCTGGTACATATTTTAGCAAGAGCTAAATCAGCTATAAATTTGGCCGGTTCGACAGAATGAGAGTATATTCCTTATCAGAATGAATCATGAACATGAGGAATTGATCCAGAAAGAAACCATGTCAGGTTTTGCAACTAAGGCTAAGATGGACCCCACTTGGAAAGAATGGATGACACTCAACTACCTCAAATAAGTCAATCATCTATCTCAATAAAGTCAAAGGATAATTTTCAGGAGGAAGAAGTTAAGCAAGAAAACAACTTGGCTCCTGGAGGCCAAAGATAGAGCGAAATGGAAGAAGATCAAGGAGAATGTCAAGATCACGAAGGGCGGTAGCGCCGCAGGAAGTTACTTGCTTCCTGCGTAAATATAAAATCAGACTAAATAAACCTGAAAACATAAGTGGAAATAAAACTAGTGTCATCCCATCCTCGTCGCCACTAATACATATGCGATCGAAGGACGAGTGAAACAACGGACTGCTGGTAGCACACTGATTTATTGAATCACTTGTGGGGTGGTGGACGCAGCCACGCACACATACACATCATGTAGTAAGTTGATAAGTAGTCAACAAAATCTATACCTAATATAATTGTGTAGTTCTATTAATTTTTACTATCATTCGAGCAAAATATGCCAGTAACTTCCAAAATTCGGAAACAACAAACAACAACCTTGTTTATAACCACTAAGTCAATCGATATAAAATCGAATTACGCAAGCATACGAGCACGAATTATCGATACCTCATTTATTTTGGTGTCACATCCTTATCTGTTTGTATAAGATACAAGATAGGTGTGGATCTTAACGTATTATTCCATTGTCTTCACACGAATTGCATTTTAAACTATTACTTATGTGTATTGTGTTCGCTGGTAATTTATAATGTTTTACATGCTTATTGTTTTAGAATGTATGCTATAAAGAGTTGATCTATCTATCTATCTATTGTTGTGTTATTATTTTTAATTTTGATGAAAACTGTAAGATTGTATTTGGATATTATTTCTAGTTAATTGAATTAATGTCTATTTTATCGATTTGTGAAAAATTTAATGAATCTAGTATATATCATATATCTAGTGTATAGTATAAATCACATAGATTTTTTTTTTAAATCACATACAATACATTTGCCAGTTTTGTGATTGCCATTGATAAAATAATATTTTTCTAATTTACGTTATGTTAGATTCTCTAATCCACCGATGTACAGAAACGTTATGTGCACAAAATCGTAACATTCTTCCATAAGTTGCATCGTCTTACTTTGACAGTGACAGTAACTTTAAAATCGTTTCAGTAGTATTTGCCTTAACTGCACCGGTTAAGCATAATATGACTTTCACCAGTTATCAAATAGTATGACAAAAGTAAACGTTACTACTGTTATATACCTAACTTTGACACTAACCTTAAAAAAAACTTTAAAGAAGTGCCTATTTAGGCAGAAAGAAGGAAGGCAAGTAAGCAGGCAGGTTGCTTCAAATGCATTTAACAGCTTGACTATTATTATTCTATTTTAGGATGATTTCTCACCACTATCTTCACAGTAGCCCGGTATTCTCTCTCAATCATCATCAATCCCGGGATGCTGATAGACCAGTTCCATTTGTCATAGATAAAGTGCCACTTAATTTGAGTGTCAAGGGTCTAATCTATATTGGATTTAGTCGTCATCTTAATAGAAAATAAAGAATTAAAACTACAAAGATATTGGGTAGGAACAGGAAAAATGTTTATGCCAGATGCATAGAACGCTTTTATTATTTGAATGCATATAATGTTAATTATTTAACATCGATGTTTAACATGTGTTTCTGGATTTTAGGTACATTAGGATCAAGTCAAATCCTATCTTTCTGCGAACATCGAAAAATTCGATCCTAAGTGTTGCTGCTGCAAAGTTGAGGAACAAAAATCTAACAAGGGAAGTTAATAATGCGTATTTTGTAAAATAAGAACTATTCTCTCGTAAAGAACTAGCTTTACCTGAGGCCACTTGTCAGTGAGAATTTGGGGAATCTCGGATTTTTTATCAATGTAAAGGCATCGGGGGCTTATTATTCACATAATCACATATTCATATTCATTTATTCGCTTTAATTTGTACATGCACATTGAAATGTCTGATAGTTCTATATATAAATTTACCTTTACAGGCATTGTGAATGGTATCTAAAAATAGCTTAGACCTAAATAAAATCTAAAACAATTTAAATGTCTAAAACAATTTTACATTAATTATTACAATATTTACTTACATGGGTTTAGGTAATATGTCAATCATGCACTAATCCATCATTAAAAAAAAGGAGAACCTATATGTATGCACTTTATACAAAGAGATTTTTTTTCGTCATTGATCTTACAACAAGTTAGACCTTGTCAAGTTTAAGGTCATTTGGTAAAGACAAACATATAAAAAAAACAAGTCTCAAAAAAGTATTATTTTATTGAATCCTTCAATAAATTGTAGCCGTTTTATCGTAATCTCCTAAATGAGGTTTTTATTTTAGCTGTCTCGACATTGGTATCGTTCGAGATGTGTAGGCCCAAATTCCTTAGCCCTATTAAAATTGTTCGTTTGTGGTATTTTAAAAGACGCGTGTTCTTCTTTATAGTAGATATTGTTGTTGAGAATAAAAAAGTAACATTTTTGACAATTTTATTTGGATTTGCAAAATTGTTTGTTTACCTTTAAATAATTTGAATTTGATCAGAAACTGAGGTCTTTTTGTAGCCCTTGTTAAGTATAATGATACTTTTAAAATTAAAGTGCCTGGATGTCTGACCCAAAGTTGTGTTAATTAGATGGATTAATATTTCGCAATTTGAATATTTTATTTGCAGCACATGCCGTAAACAAAGCACCCGTTGCCAGGAACTTTAGACAAAGTCATAACTTGAAAACGAAAACGAAGTTCGAAAACGCTAAAATGTATGGGATGATATAAGGCGCTAAATCACGTAGTCGATCGTCATCATCAACGCAAGTACATAGAGAAAACGAAGCGAAACCATAGAGTAACGAACTATTTTACCGCTTACTTCCATACATTTGACGTTCGCTTATGCTTTGATGACGGAAGAAAATTGTTTTTGTCATCTGTCGAAACGATTACGAATTTAGATATCGTGTCGCTATGAATCAAATGAAACTTTGGCTAAACCTGCAGTACCTGTCGATGTCATTGTCAAGCTATAAAAGACACGATTTTCAATGTCAAAATAAAGTACCTATGTTGCTTCTTTTAACATCGCCGTATTTCTCAGACCAAGTATCTCTAGACTGGACATACAAATAATAATACTATGAAAGAACGAAACAGCTGTATACGGATCTCAGTAAGAAAGATAAAGACATACTTAATATTTTTTGTCTTTGTATATTTTCGCTTGGCCGGTTTGAGTTCTAAGCAATTTTATCAGATTGCCCGGTTGCCCAGTATGAGATATAAGAAACCCAAGACGTAGGTTGTTAATAGTGAGAAGGTAGCTATTGATAATGTGTGTTTTTAATTTAGTAGTATTACAATAAGTAAGTATGTCCATTACGCAGATGACATCTCTATGAAATTCTTCCTTTAAGCCGTATTTATTCCCTATTGAATTTGCTCTGTAAAACCTTAGTAAAACTAACGAAGAAGCTAATTTGAGAACGGTTAAATAAAATTATACATGCCAAATGTATCAAAAAATTACATACATACATACATAGAATCACGTCTTTATCCCTTACGGGGTAGACAGAACCAAGAGTTGTGAGACTCGAAGGCCACGTCAAAAAAATTACGTTAGCAATTAATCAAGCCTACGTACACAAATCCTATCAACTTTGTTGCCTCGCCCTCGGTCAGATAAACCGACTTTTAATAATGCACAACAAAACAACGCTAGAAGCTAGAGATAAGGTGACCATTAACACAGCTGGTTAATATGAAGCTGGTTAACAGTCTGTTAATAAATGAGCCGAAAAATTTTTTTTTTAAATCTGGGCAAAGAATTTGTAATATAATTAGTCAAAACATTTAAACTGCGAATTTGACTGATTGTAATCACATGTCATAAATACAAGCTGATTATTAAAAAAATAAAAAACACGACTGACAACTCACATAGCCTATGTCACTCGGAGGAATGCAAGGAATCTAAAAATACTTCTCACATCAAAATCTGTTAATAGTAGAATAAAGAAACTTACATACATACATACACATGAACCCTGAAAACATTTCACTCCTCTTTTTGGTCAGTCGTGTAATAATTGGATTTTGGATGTTTGCGAGTTTGGGTACCTTCTAGACAGATTTTGATAAAACTTAGTACACGGGTAGAATGATACCGGATATAGTACAAAGAGTACTTTTATTCCGAATTCCCCTCGAGAATAAACTAAAAAAAATAAACATATATAAACAAGCTGCACCCAGCTTGTTTATATATTTTATTTAAAACTTTATTGTACAAAATTTAAAAAATTATGTACAACTCTACCAGTCAATCATTAGACCAAACAGAGAGTAAGGTGGTGCGATAAAGTGCAACGCGCTTGTTATATGTTAGAAAATGATAAAATATATTTTAAACCTTTGTGAATTTCAAGCAGAATATCAATGAATATATTAAGTAAGAACGAGTATCGGCGAGTATTAATCTTCCCAGATTAGGTTGTATCGTGAACAGCGAAACCCAGAGCAGGGCACCCAAACACAGGACGACGGTAGATCACGTACTGAATACCATTTTAGGGTTCCTCGTCAATAACTCTATGCATTTGTTATGAAGTTGTTTTTTCAATCTATCTATATATATTTATAACTCAAAGGACTGACGTAGTGATCTATCAACGCACAGCCCAAATCACTAGACGGATCGGGCTGAAATTTGGCATGCAGGTAGATGTTATGACGTAGGCATCCGCTAAGAAAGGATTAACGCGAGCGAAGTCGCGGGCTCCAGCTAGTTTAAACAATAAAGTAATTATCAAAAAGTAAAACACGATTGACAACTACTCACATAGCATCCTGAAAGCGGGCATAGGATCCCTGGCAGGGTCGCCATGTGAAGATGGGACGTTTGAATGAGACGAGTGTTGGTTATAGATTCCTTTTATTCCATTAATTACATCGTATATGTAATTAATGGAATAAATAATGAATAATCTTATATATATTATACTACTCCTACACTACACTCGGAATAATGAAAGGAATCCAAAAATACCTCTCACATCAAAATCTGTTAAGCTTTCAGGACTTATAAAGAAACTTAGATACATGAACCCTGAAAACATAACACTTATATTTTGGTCAGTCGTGTAAAAAATAAGGCTGGATTGCACCATCTTACTTTGACAGTAACAGTAACTTTTACCCGAAAATCCTGATTTAAAATTACCGGTTAGGCAAAATATTAGTTGTACCTATTGACAAATAGAGGCCAAATTCATGGCTGTCAATGTCAATGTTACAGTTAACTTTGACTCTAAAAGTTACAATAACTTCAATTATGGTGCCATTCAGCCTAAGACATTTTTTGTCCAAGCCATTTTTATCAGAGTTTTATCCGCGATATAATATTCGGTAAGATAGAGAATACCAGAACTTTATTAAATTTTTGAATAAACTACTTAAACATCGATAGGTAGTGATTAAACCCACCCAGAACTTTACTTCTAAACTGTTGAGCAAAGAACCCTGTATACAATTTAAATCCTCAGTCTTTTTGTAACCCGGTGGCGTGGCGCCGGCGTATCGAACAGCGTTATCTGCGCCCAACACAACACCGCTTGTCCATTAGAACGTAATCGGTTAGTTGTGATGCCACCAACCTACAAGGCTCGCATTGTCTCGCACTTTTCCTTTTGGAATCTTGCTTTATCTGTCCGATGTGTTCTTAAAAAGTTATGTTTGAATTTCGAATTAATCCTGTGTTTAGCAACGTTTTTATTGTTATGAAAGAAGTTTGAATTTAGAATTTCAAATATAATCGAACACCAAAGGCTAGCCGCACACACGCAATATTATTGTCAATATTGGGCATATTTTCAATAGTATTGTGTATGTGCGGCCTATATTTTCATCAATATCAATGGATGACAGGGTATTCAATATGCAATATTGCATGTGTGCCTAAACAAAATATATTAATTTCTATAAATGGAACGTTTTACTTTATGTACAAAAAATATCATGTGTTCAAATACAAGACTAAAATAATTATTTATGCACTGAATTAATTCAATTAAATGGACTGCTGTGCATGAAAAATGCGTTAAATCTTCTTTGTCAAAAAAATAATAAAGTCAAAAAAGATTACAGTACCTACATTATCAAATTTAAGAACGATCTATCACCTGATGATCAAAATAAAACCACACGTATTTTAAGTTAAACATTTTCCCTACTAATAAATAGAGCCAAACAAGTTTGCTATCATGTCAAACAGAAAGGCTCAGATAAGAATATAACGAGGCTAATGAATTATTACACAGCGTATCTTTCGAATATAAAACACCTTTTAAGGTTTTTAAAGTCAATAAAAGCAAAATACGTCGTTAAACAGATAGGTAAATCTGTTAAATAGTCTTATTGCATTAACATAATTAATATAAAAACTAAGAGATTTTTTTGGAATGCTTTCAATGTAAAAAGACAGGTAGATAAGTACCTATTGTATCTCTGGTCCAAAAACTGTCTGTCCTAGAATAAACAAGCGACGTATTGTAACTCTGTTAAAAAATACACACACTCAGAAGTGATTTCGTAAAAAGAAATGGCTATAAGATGGTGCCTAATGTGTAAAATTCTAATAAGCGATTTTCTGAGACCCAAATATTAAAAATATAGTTCCAGATGACTTCATTGGCCTGTCTTTAAAATAAAATAAACATAAAAAAACTCAATATTGTGATTTATACAACTGTCAAACTGTTAGGTGATTTTTTTGACTCTGGTTGACAACTGTTGACAAGGAAAAACGCCATCTAGATATTGTTTTTTTTTTAATATCTTTTTTTTTTCTTAATTTGAGCTGTCAGAAAATCGCCCAGCCAGCATTATGTGTATAGAAAAATAAACGAAGACAAAGTAAGGTCTTTGACACTTCTATTTTTAAATTCGGAATTCTGCGTATCATCAACAAGAGTTTGCTCGTTAGGATCTGGAGTAGGTAATCGTGACAAAGGCTAGCCCATGCACACGCAATATTGGGCATATTTTCAATAATATTTTGTGTGTGCGGCCTATATTTTCATCAATATCAATGGATGGAAAAAGGGTATTGTCAATATAAGCCATAAGGGCCATGCCATAAGCCAAAATCCGAATAGCATCAGAACACTAAATTCTCGAAAACGAATCAAAAATTTAAACTGAAACATTATAGAAACATGAGTTATTTAATGTTCCTGTTGACGTAATAGTAGCACGTCAACATGAACATTAAATACATGAATTTTAAAACCTGTGTACCATTTAAAACTCGTGTACCATTTAAAACCTTTTACTGCACGCGTGCTGATTGAGGCTATCAATTAAACGATTTCATTATCATTGATAAATTATACTTGTCCTGTCCGTGGCATGTGACCTGGACGATTTTAATAATTTAATGATGTTTTTAAATATGTAGATATTTATTTTGCCTAACTTTTGCGCTGCTTATTAAATATTTTAAATTATACTTATTACTTTAGCTAAATCGTAGTAGGAAATATCTGATAATTCAACTTATATTAAAAATGCGAAAGTTTGGACGTATGTTTGTGAGGATGTTTCTTACTTAATCACGCAAAATCTCTGGACGGATTTAGATGAAATTTGGCGTACGGGTAGAAAAATAACGGGAATAGCACATAGGGTACTTTTCATCCCGAAGTTCCCACGGGACCGAAGCCACGGGGCGCGGCTTGTATGCTTATAAAAAGTTCATAATTTATCACATTGAATATATAAATATCATAAATAAGGAACTAAACAGTTAAAAAAAAAACATTGTATTTTGTTCGAAATATTCCGAGATCGTTGATGTCTTTTGAAAGCCGACGGCAACAGTAGTTTTCTTAAAACACGGCTTTGCGACTACGGAAAAGAGGTATTTATTTATTAATTTTATAAGGAACTATTAAGAGTGAGGAAAGGTTACATACCTACCTTTCACCCTAAATAGTTCCTTAAAAATACAAAATTTTTTTTATCATGTTTGACCTATTTTTAAATGGTTTTCTAATAGTTCGTAACGTAATTGATGTTAAAGCAGCAGCCGTTGTATTTATTTTTAATTAATTATCGGGATTATTAAAAATAACTAAAATTAGGTATCATAAAATAATAATATATTTACTTTATTTGCCACGCACCGCATATTCTCAAATCAATTTACAAAATATGTTTCCAACAACTTAAAAAATATATCTATTTTTCGTATCTGTATTTTTACCTCTTAAAAGTAACAATAATGATACTACAAACAAACAAACAAATTCTATTGCGTTTGCTATAAACAAATCGTATTTGTACAGACCTTAAGCAATACTAAAGTTATCTTAACGACTTCATGAGAGCCAAGAGATTGACGCCTTCACTTTAGAACATAATTACAAGCATTTTAAATGAGGATACATGACGCACCATTTAAACTTTGATGTAGTTTTACTATGACATTATTCAAGTGTTAAAACATTTATTTTTACACATTCAAAAAAAGGAAACAGTTTTTGTAGATGTTCGATTGTTCCTTAATATGGAGTAAAAGAGATTAAATAGATGGAAAGCTTAGGTAATAAAACTTTTTTCCAAAAAAAAATGAACCGACTTCCATCATAAAACTTAAAATCATGAAATAACAATAAAGAAAAATGTATTGGCATGCTACCTACTGAATGAGGTGAAGTCGGTGCCAAGTGCAGGAGTAAGGGTGTTATGGTGGTATGTATACACGATTCTAATGTAAATTTAGATTAGGTATTTAATTTTTACGGCACCGACTTCACCTCATTCAGTAGGTAGCATGCCAATACATTTTTCTTTATTGTTATTTCATGATTTTAAGTTTTATGGTGGAAGTCGGTTCATTTTTTTGGAAAAAAGCTTTATTTTACCATTTTTAGTGCTTCTACACTTATTTTCTTTAATAAAAACTTAAACTTTTCTTCCGGCCGAAAATAAAGAATTAAGAATTCGAAACTTTTTATGTCAGTTTTATTTGAAATGTCAGAATATGTCAAATTGTCTATTATTTTTGGCACATAAATAGACCGAGAGTCCGCGACGATCAAACCCTCCTTATGTATTTTAAAAATGATGAATGTTTCTCTGCGTGGTATATACGGGTAAAAAATATTAGCGACTAGGTATTAAGTTTGGATCTTAGTTGCTTATGCAGGTAATATGGCTAGCAAGGATGATTTTTATAGGTATAAAAAGCTCCCTAAGGGCCTCCCAAAGTAACATAAAATTCAAATTTTGTAATAAAACAAATATAACTATAATTTAGTAAAGTTACAATATCTGGCAGGGGTTTATATCTGCACCAATGGCCTGGTAATGGATGGCGTGATTTCCAATATTATTCGGAATAAAATCTTTAAAAACTTTACTTTGAGGAAATTGAGCTACCACTCTATATGCTATTGCTACAAATTATCTGCCTAAGTAATCATGATCCAACTTTTATAGTCGCTACGCTAATTTTCTATGTTGGGGACATACACAGAAAATCTTGAGTTTTAATAAAATAAGGAAGGGCATGCAGTCGCGGGCTTTTGCTCTATAATGCAATGTTGATATTTTTATATTTTGTTAGGTATCTTTTAAATTACCGAACAGATTCTGACGTGGTTAAAATGGGACCAACTTGGGAATAGACTCTTACGAATAAAAAAATAATTTCGGAAATCAGTCCACAATAGGCGGAGAAATCGGCGAACATACATAAAAAAAAACATACATACATCGAAACATATAACCTCCTCCTTTTTTGGGAAGTCGGTTGAAAAAGAGATTGATGAAATAATTAATAGTAAGATTCATTCCAATTTAGTTATTTCAAAAGGTACAAAAGGTTCGAATACATTTATTTGGAATCTGTGTGTAGTGATAACAAAGAGTGGCATAAGAAAATGTTTGTTTTTCGTTTTGAATTGTTTGAATTTTTGAATTTGTTTTTCGTCTTGTCGCTGTGACATCGCATAGTGGCGACTTGTAGTGTCACACACTCGTATTCACAAATGATCGTGCGTAAGTCGACATGCGAAGTGAGGCATTTTTCAGTGCGTTACCGATGGCAAGCCTTTCATGGACGAGCAGTGACGTTTGTCCTTTAATTATCGTTTATGAATAGGTTTTTGAGTCCCTGTTAGCTAACAGTCACTATGAAACTTCCAAGTAACGTTTGACACACACTGCTGGTCGCCATGATATCGCAACAGCTACTTTGAATACGAGAAACACCCGGTTTCTGCAACGCAAATCAATTAAAAAATTACGTAGCATGTTATAAATCTCTATTTAGTAGCAGTTGGCACAGAAAAGAGTGGATAATTCTAGTATCGGAGGCCAAGATTCTCTTTGGGTCGTTGAGTCATCAAAGTAAGTAAGTACTCATTGGTATACCAACCTCCACTTAGTCCTCCGGTTTTGGAACCAGGTCTTGACCTGAGCGTCGGTCATCTTCAGAGTCTTGGCCAGCGAGGCCCTCTCGGCCGATGCCAGGTACTTCTGCTTATGGAACCGCTTCTCCAGCTCTGCTATCTGGAGTCTGGTGAAGGAGGTCCGGGGTTTCTTCCGCTTGGGCGGCGTCCGGTTCTGGTACGGGTGGCCGATCCGCCTCGTGATGGGGAAGGATGCTGCAAGGAAATAGTAAAGTTAGTGATTCGATTAATTAATTCATTTGTATGTTTTTTTTAAATGCAAAAGTCTTCTGTATTTTGTTAGATAGAATCATTAGATTCAAGTAAAATTCGATCTTAAATTTCGATAAGTAACTTACATACTTCGATAAGTCATGGGGCCCTATTTTTGAAAGTGTGACTCACCAAAAACCTTGAGCCGAATGATTTTTCATTCGATATCTATTATTCAGTATTTTTGAATTGTCTATGTTGAATAATTCGCAACGAGTGGTCTAGACCACTCGTTTTCGTATGATTTGGTAGTCGAACGTTTTTTACGTCAAAATCTTGAATGACATAGACAACCGGATACGGATATAGATGGAGTCCATTAGAATTTTCATTTTTGCGTTCCGTTTAACGCTTACGTTCTCTTTGATTGAAAATTTACGAACATTTTTTTTACGATTCGTTACCGATTCGGTTTTCGTTGAGTAGAATGGAGCAGAAATTATTTCTTGCATAATTTTCAAATCACTGACAACATTGCTAGACGAGTGATTTCAAAAATACGGCTTTTATGTTTTTAGTGACATAATAGGACGAGTGCGACATAATAGTCTATTCGTTTTCGGCGGTACGTCACACTTTCAAAAATAGGGCCCATGGTCTTTTTGTCCCATGTTACATGTACAATACCTACGTACAGTTGAGAGCAGATAAGCCTGATCGCTCTACCACACTGAATCCTATCTCAGGAAGGAGGTTCATCGGAGGAATGTACTTAGATACAAGGAGTAGTCTTACTAAGTTTTGGTTCTACACCACTTTGAACATAAAATTGAGAGGTAAATTTAATACATTGAATATATTTTAAATCCAATGAATACATTAGGTAGGTACCTAGAAGAAAACAATTAACTTGACTGCAGCTCTAATAACCCCAAAGCTACCTTAATAGAACTCTAATGCGACTTCAACCTATCATTAAGGCTTCTTAAAGCACATTAAATCTTATCTCGGTAATTGAAATCACGAATCCACAATACAAAGAAGTGAATAAATAAAAATCTTATTTCCCCTTTTCGTTGTATTATTGCCGCCTTCTCATACAGTTCAAATTATAGTGAGCGGTCAATTTTCATGTTAAATTATATGTTTATACTAGCTGTCGCCCGCGGCTTCGCCCGCGTGAGTTTCGCTTAGATGAAAAATCTCTCTTGGAGCTTTTCATCAGATGATCCAGATCTTCAATTTTTATACGTCAGCAGAAAATGCTCATCAGGTTGAACGACTTTTGCTAAGGCGCCATTTCCATATATGTTATAGTGTAGCTGGTCTCTTGCAGTTCTTCATCAGATGTTCCAGATCTTCATTTTTTATACGTCATCAGAAAATGCTCATCAGGTTGAACGACTTTTGTTAAGGCACCATTTCCATATTTCTTATAGTTTAGCTGTTCTGTTAAGGTTCTTCATCAGGTGTTCCAGTTTTCAAAATAAATTATAGCCTATATGTTGCCCAGGCTTAATAGCTATATAACAAAAAAGTTTCATTCAAATCCGTCCAGTAGTTCTTGCGTGAAACGCGTACATACATACAGACAGACAGACAGACAGACAGACAAGAAATTCCAAAAAAATTTTTTTGCTTTCTATTATTATTTTTAAGTGTCCCTCTATCCATTTCAGTCAAAAATACTAAATGTACAGACAAAATATTTTTACTGTTTTATTATATGTATAGATGTTCATATAATCTATATGTACATGTGCGATGTTATTTTAAATAAAATCATTTTTGCATTCTTTTTTTACTTTAATAGTGTGAACAGAATTGAACAGAATTCCTATTGTTAATTATATCATGCAATAACTTTTTAATTTAATTCTATATACAGCCATTAACTTAGACATTAATTTGCTCAGTAATAAATTCGCAAGAAGGATTAAAACTCTTTGCAAGAAGCATAAATAATGTTCTATATTTAATTTACTATCTCATCAAATATCAGCACGTAACATATGCAATGAACAACCGCATCAAATCATTCATTCAAAATAATCATGTAAAAGCAGTTACTCTCTTCAAAATTACCAAGATGGCGGCGTATGATTACGTTTTTAAAATTCGAAACTCAATAAATTACATTCGTTTAAACGGAGCTCTGTGATTGGTCGAATGCTAGTAATGGTCGATGTTTTCCTATAATAGATCTATTTGCATTAAATCGACCGGATCAGAATATTTAACTATATGGACAGATACCCATATAGTTAAATACATATTTTGAATTATTTCCAATTGGAAACTCATTCAATATCTCATCTAAATACCCATTTTAGATTCACAGACCGGAAAATCTGAAATAAGTATTAATATGTTTTTAAAAATGTTACATAAAAATGTACATAGGTATATAGTACCGACGCATAAATATATCTAATTAAAATAATTGTATTGTTATATTTAAATAAGTATACTTTTGTTCAACAAGAAATATTTTATTAAAAGAAATTAGTATTATGGCTTTTATGCATTTTTTTTATGATTTTTTTTTATTATTTTATGATTTTTATTAACTGAGTTGTGCCCACGGGTTTTGGGGTAAAAAGTATCATTCAGCTTCTGGCATACCATTATCAACTGTATATCAAACTCAACCAAATAAAAAGCAAGCAAAAATATCGCTTCATTATATCCTGAAATATATATCGAAATGCAACCATACTATTCTAAAAGTCTAAATTGTACTCGCATTTCTTTTTCAAACATGGAATCATATTAAGCCGCGCTCTCTTATTGGCCAGTCTTAATGGCCGGCTCACGTGACCGCAAATCGTTCGACAATTGCCGGGCAAGCATAGTTTAAGACCGACTTTAATATCCACCTAAACATTTAAGTTTAACTTTTCGTAATTTACTTTTGATTGCATGCTTGCCTACATAGTTTTTTGAGGGTTATTTATTACTTATGTGTTTTGTTGATTGCTATTAGAGATACAGTCGGTTGTACATAGTAGGTGGGTACTTAGAATGTCATTAATGTATATTATATTACTAAATAACACATAAACAGGAAGAAATAATGACACAAGCCTCTGCGCGCTATTTCACAGGCGGTTATACTCTAATTTATTGGTATTTTTTAACTTTATATTAACAAAGATACTTATTATCAAATATAATAACAAACTGCCATAGATAAGTATTAAAACAGCCAAATAGGAGCCACTGGACAAATTTTGATGTCATTTAGGTATGGATATAGTAAAAAAAGACCCGAGGTCAAACATTTTTTTTTTTCAAAAATCAACACCTATGGTATTATTATTATTTTTTAAGATACTTTTTCTCCTTTTATAAAAAGGGTATTTACGCCTAATATGCGGGCCAAAGCCAAGCATAAGAGGAAGTTTGCTTTTAGATGCTTTATGTTGATGTAAGCGAAGATGAGGTTAGAAATTTGCGAGTGATGCGACAGGTGTTTAATATTACGGCTTTCTGTATCAAGGTGAATTATTATTATTTATTTATTTCATTTTATACAGCGTGTCATTACAGGTTAAGTGGGTGCAATGGGAGAGGGAGGGTGGTGAAATTTTGTATGAAAACACACAAGATACTTTTTCACTGCCTTTCGTTTTTCCATATATTTTCCATAAGCATCCTCAAGTTATTCACCCACAAACTACACAATACATATAATGTCACAGAGCATCAGTTGGAAAAGGGTGCGTAACAAGATTCCGCGGTCTAACCTTGTTACCGCGTATGATTCATGGCTGTAGTGTGTTTACATACGAGGGGCTTCAGAATAGGGACGCTTCGAGGCTTTTACGCCTTCTTTTGCTTGTTTATGATAGGTAATAAAATTAAGTGTTGGTATTTCAAGATTGTGTACGCAGTTGTTGTGTCTTCTTTTGTTTTATTAGGTTTTAGATTTAAAAAAGATAGTTTTGTAACAAATTTGTAATGTGACTACCTAATTAGGTACTAGAAATTAAAGTTGAAAGCTTTTAATAGATTATTACAAAATACTTAATATTATTTCTGAGGTTGGATGTTGCGTCGAACTACACACAATATCTTCTATTCTTATTCTCAAATTCATATTATAATAAGTATTTTTTTCAAGTACCTAATTCATATCCACGTATTTTTTATTACTTCAAAATATACTTATCCTAAACAGATTCTCATTGGAAAGCCGCAAACGGGTGGTTGTCATAAAGCAATATAAATAAAGCAGGCTTGCCAACCGAAGGGCGGGAAGGGTTGGCCGCACAGTGGGTAAACGTCGGGCCAAAATTAGACCTTTTTAAACTTCTATTTTAGCCAGTAGGATTGAAATGGGACTGAAACCGGAACTTTTTGAAACAGACCAATTGCCTATCTCTACGGGAAGGGTAATATCATAAAGGATCACCCTTGATGGTTAAGCTTTCAAAGTTAATTTGTTTGTTAATTTTTCTTGCAGTTTATCTCTGATCTAATCCGTTTAAGCATTAGGTAAGGGGCGTTTTTTTGCTATTTGCGTAGTGAGATAAGAAAATAAATGAATGTTTATTATTAATTTTCACGCAGAATAAAGAGATTGAAATGTCTACGCCATATTTTTTGTAAATTACAACTTAAATGCAATTATATTTCTAAACCAAACAAATACAATTTTTATAATTTAATTATTTTTAAAAAGCTTTATGCATTTCGGAAGTTAAAAAAATAGTAATTCATAAAACAGACAGAACTAGAGAATGACAGTAAACAGGCACACAATAACTTTAATTGTTATTACGGCTATGTAATATATACAGTATTTAACATATTATACATTATTATTATTAAGTTGTATATATAATGTTTACAATAGGCACGCGAAAGGATTAGGTATGAAATAAATTTGCAATATGACCTGATTGAACCTGCCTAAATGTGAAGGTCTTCTGAATAAACGTTTGATTTTGTTGAAAACACAATGTTTCTCTAAACATTTCGTTCTTCTCAATCCGCCGAGCAAGACGGATGCCTGCCGTGTAATTGGGCCGCGTCACCGGGGACGGGGCTCCATCACGCGGATGGCGGCATTTGTCCGCGACTCCTCAGATGCTGTTATGATTTACCGACTTTGCTGCCAAAAATGTGGATTTTTGCAAACCACGGGATGGAATATTTTGTGTGCGATTTTAAAGAATTTTGACCAATTTTGAATTTTAGACCTACGGTTTTCTTCAAATAACTACTACATATTTTTATAAAATTGGACGCTTACCGAATTATCTGTTTGCACAGAGGTTAGAAAGAAATTTTGGAAATTCCACCCCTTAAAGTCTTGAAAGAAATATAACGCTAACGGAGTTGCGGGCAAAATCCCTGAAAGAAAAAGGACATTATTTGTAATGAAATGAGTCCCATGGTACGGCGTCGAATCATTAAAACAAACAAAATATGCATGTAGTATATTTTCGTTTTGAATTTTGTACAAGATAAAATAAACGAGTTACATAGTTTTATTCTTTACCTACTATTCGAAACAAAATTTGTTATGTGATAATCGAGATTTAACTCTACCCGTGTATCAAATTTCACCGAAATCCCTTTAGGCCCTACGGCTAACAAACTAACAAACAAATATCATAGTTTTTCATTATGTTGTCGCAGCATTCAAAAACCACCGCCGCCATTGCACCGAAAACGATAAAAATCAAAGCGCACGCACACATTTTTCAATTACGACGGACAGTGGGGCGAATGGAAAAATAAATGGACAAAATCTCATACATATTTGAGGCAACAAGCTATACCAATTCCCACTAGTTACGGCGCAAACGAACAGACACTCATGGAATATTCAGACTGCTGGTATGCAATCGGTACTGTTTAGGATGAGGTCACACTGGCGAGGCCAGCGACGATATAGCGATTTGTGTAAACTGTTGTTGTAACTGTCTATGACTCTTGTAACAAGTTTTTTTTCTGGATAAAATTTCAATTTTTGATTTGTTTGTAAACCCAAGATCCAGTACCTATGCTACTTATGTTGTGTACTCTAATTTCTAATGTTTTGTTTGGCTCTAGCAAAACAGGCTACTAGACCTTAAGAGAGCAAATATTTGATTTATTTACGTCAAGTCACTTAATAAATATCTGTATAGAATTCTGGGGTGCTATTAAGATATGATTTTAAAATTTAATTGGAATGACTTTCATTCTAAATTACATCATAATCATTTTAAAGTCGACGGTATTGTGAGCACAGCCTTAGCATGCATTTTTATAGCTCGAACAAAGGCTACCTTTATGACGTTGCAGCTTTAGTACTCCTGTTTGTATCGTATGTTTATTTCTACTTTATGTTTTTTTATGTATAGCGCTATGCAGGTATATAGGTATCTATACTAATATAATTAAGCTTAAGAGTTCATTCATTTGTTTGTTTATTTGAACGCGCAAAGATCTGGAACTACTGGTTCCATTAAAAAAATATACAGTTAGTTTTAATACGATAAAGTTGAATAGGTCAGTCTGACTGAAATAAATAATTTGGGTCTAGAGACCCAAACAAAAAAAAAGAGAAAAATAAAGGAAAAAACTAAAAATTTGAGTCTGAAAGACTCAAATTGAACGACCCGCGAGCCATTCCAATGAAAACAAAAATTTACTACGTTACAAAGGGCCGGTGAAAAAATCGAAAAAACATTATGTATCTACAATCGAGTGTAAAATAATTAGACAAAAATGTTTGTCATTTCACATATTTTTGTAATTTTAATTTTTTTAAAGTGACACCAAATCAATTGTCATTTTTAGTGACATCATATCTATTGTTAGTATGTTTCAGAACACCATTCAACTATTTTAACATACAAACTTAATTTAGGCTTAACAATACATTAATATTGGTAGATATACAATACATATGTGCCAAATAAGCTTCTAATATGATGAATCGGACAAAAACATGAAAACAATGAAGAACTTAAAGTTCCAAGTTTTTTACACAATCATGACCATGTTTGGATCACAATAACTCATTGTATATGCGTAATCGGTTAGTGCGACTGTTTTTTGTCTTATTACTTACATCATTGTTATGATTTTGTTGTTACACTTTCGATTTCAAGGACCCCACTGTGCATTCTTGTCATAATGTTGATATCTATTGTAAGTATCTTTAATTGCTTAATTGCTATCTATTTTTTTGATTTAGATTTTGGAAAATATATACTTACCTACATAAAACTTCAATATTTAGTTCAGCAAACATTTTTATCCTGCAGCTTGACTTGCAGTTACGCAAATAATTACCCAGATATTTTCTCAGATAAATTTCCCAAATAATTTCCCTGATAATTTCCCAAATAATTTCCAAAGAAACATCTGCATTGGCCATAGAGCGCCCCCTAGAGTCGGCATTACGTAATATCACTTAGCACGCTGCGCCAATCTTTTTAAGCAAAGTATGAATACGATATAATATTTTATGGGCGATGTCGCGTGCCGTATATTCCCCTGAAATATCGCTTTTACTGCCTTCTGCTTATGGATTGGCGATAAAATATATATCAATGTATTTAGCTGCTTTATGGATTATGTTGGAGTGTTGAGTATATTAGAATAATAAATATGAGACAGGTATTTTACGATTAATTAGAATTATGTCTATTAGGACGCGCATGGATGCGGGCAGCGCATGCAGGACCGGTCGTTGTGGAAATCCTTGAGGGACGTCTTTCGGCTGAGAGAGAGAGATGTCTATTTCAGACTATTATGTCCATAAGATAATTCATCAAGTCCATAATTTATACATTGTCGTACCGTATTGGCACATGAGTATTTAAAAGCAGGGCTTGCTAACCTGGTTAAAATTCTAAACCAGCTCACTCGATGCGCCATACATTTAAAAAAAGAGCGTTTTAAATCAGTTACGGTTGAGCAAAACCATATATTATTTCTGGTTATGTTCAAAGCGCGATATCATTTCAGTTCCTGTTCAAAATACCGGAAAGACCCAAAACATTTCGCTCTTTTCGACGATCGTGTTCTATCTCGCTCTAACTATGATTATTTCTCACTCTCGCTCGATATAAATCTAACCAATCTACACGTTGAGACTTGCAAATGCATAAGTGAGATAAAACGCTGAGCGATATACCCGTCCTTGTCACTCGCCCGCGCGGGATTAACCAGGTAATTTCCGCTCGCGAGACCGATTCAAAAGGGTTTTCACTCCGATCGTAATGGCCCGAGCGTTACTGCGTAACCAGGTCAAAACACTTATTTTTTAGGTTTTTTATTAACCGGTTTCAAGCCCTGGTTAAAAGGGTATTTAGTAATCTCTGGTATTGGTAAGTCAGCGTATTGGTTTTACGTAACACAGGATCCTCGAGGCCTAGTACTAGGCACCATTTTCCACAATTACGAGATTCCCCAATATTTGTACTTATCATAATTAATAATTATTTTTAATCATAAAACATAACCAACATAATTGTAATATTATCAAGAGTGTAATGAAGTAATTACCGCCCGCATAATTAAGGAATTAGATTCCTTAATTATATGATTTCTGAGTATGTTTAAACTTTTTTTTCAACTGTGTTATTGTTGAGCTTGTGTCAAATTCTTATCACTTCTCCAAAATTTATTTCAAATTGAAGAACAAAATTATATTGGTTACTAGCTTTTGCCCGCGGCTTCGCCCGCGTGAATTTCCCACGGGAACAGTGCTTTTTCCCGGGATAAAAAGTAACCTATGTGCTATTCCAGGTCATTATCTACCTCTGTACCAAATTTTATCGAAATCCGTCCAGTAGATTTTGCGTGATTGAGTAACAAACATCCTCACAAACTCACATCCAAACTTTCGCATTTATAATATTATATAGTATGGATTAAAACACATCCACAACCGCTCTTCATCCGGTCTGGTGATTTATCAGAAAAGTCATATTTTATTTGAGTAGGTACCTATGTGATAAATATGTAGTTTGGCCGGCTTATCGGCCGGCATTAAGCCGTAACAAATATACAAGAGCGAACTTTAACTAAATTGTAGGAAAACATGAATATTTTAATTTGAAACATACGATGATTGGTTCGTCAAACATTTCAAAAATAGGCATCTAAAACTCAAATTATATTGTGTCCATCTTCGAAGGGGGAAACTGGTATAATTTCACACATGCCATGCCATAACGCGCGGCATGCCGGCATATCATCACATAGAGCCATCAAATTTTCACAACCCACCCCTGAGGGGGATGGTTTAGTATATCGATGATTTTCTGCCGCCTCCCATAAAAAGGCATCATAAAATTTGAGTAAACACCGCTTGTGGGTAATAACGGGATATGCATGTAAAATAGGGTGACCTGTATTTTATGGAATGTTTTAGAACGAAGTTTATTTTGAGCTTCAGCGATAGTTTTTTCTTAATGCAATGTTTTTAACGCTGAAGTATAGGTTAGCATCTATTTAAACGCGAAAATTCGTATAAGAAAATCCTTGTATTTAGTGAAAAAACATTGTCAAACCATTCGTTAAAATTGAAAAAGTAGTAACATCAAACAGTAGTATTACGTAGGTAAGTAATACCTTTTAATAAGTAGTACCTTTGTACTTAGTTTTACTATGTTTTAAATTTCCTATCTATGTATTTGTTGTGTACAAAAATTAATGAATAAACGAATAAGTAAATTAAATAAACCATTTTTTAAAAGTCTCTTTTACCTGGAACATCTGTAGGTACATATTAAAAAGACCTCTATCATAAGAGTTTATCATAACTAATATTGTTACTAACTGGTATCACTCAAAAAAGAAACAAAATGATTCTTTTCTGTGTTGTAATTCTTAGTTAACACAATAAAAGTACAGTCGAATACAATTAATTTAATTTGTTTTACAACACAGCTCGGCAATAATGATTTATTTAATTTTCTAGCCGGACTCGCTTTGAGCGCGCCGACGACTTTCATAATGACATAATTATAATTAATAGCTACTAGTAATTGGTGTTTTACTGTACTTTTACAATAATGAGTTTATTTTATAGAGATTACAGCTATTTCAGTCTATAAACGCTGTCGTTTTACACTTTTAATTTGACTAATTGTTACCATGGGTTTTACTTTGTTTTTTAAAGAGGTTATTGAGAGGTTTAACTTTTATTGATCTGTTTCTTTTGAACGTGAGAATTTAGATAAATGTTTTTTTTATGATCCTCTCACGATGGCTAATAATAAATTTTGTATTATTTTATTAGCACTTCGTAAACAATACTTTAGGGCTAATTCAATATATGTATGTGATATGTCCGTATTTATATATTCAAGTTGGAGCTAAAACACATTGTTTGTATGTATGTATGTTTGTTCCGCGATAACTCTCGAACCGTTGAATTAATTTCGATGATATTAAGAATACGTGTAGCAACTATCCATAGAATTTTTAAGTTTGTTAGTTCGTTGGCACCTATGCTTTGTTAAAAACTATATCTAAGAGACTGACCAAAGTGTTCTTCCACACTATCACCAAGTAACCATAAATAGTGCCGAAATAGGAAAAAAAAGTTGGCCACCACGGGACGCCCGGCTGATGTAAAACATCTGAGCAACGTGGCACGACAGCGTTATGCCATTTACCGATAGATATTTTACATCAAAATTAAGTTTTTAGTTTCAGAAGCTAGCCAAGTGTATCATAAACAAACATCAACTCAAAATTTAAACCGTAAAGTGAAGTAAAACAATATTTATCTTCAATTTTTACAAGTTACATAATTTGGGACAAAGATTAGGTATTTAGTGAAATCCAATGATACTTAGAATTAAATCAATCGTTACAGAGTTTACCAATCCTATTACGTCTGTAGTAAAATCGAAATTATCCGAATAACAGTAGTAATTGAAGCTGGGTAGAAGTTTGCGGCCGATCTAATGACCCAAAGGCGGAAGTCGTCCATTACTAGAAATGGTCTATTATCTGATCAGTTTGAAAAAAGTAAAGCATTGAAAAGGTTGCTCTAGACTAGAGGCTTATAACAAGGGGTTAGTATCATAATGAGTAAGTCTATAAATTTACCTAATCGTTAGAATGACTGAAACGTAAGAAGATCTGAAAACGACCAAGACTGTAAGAAGTCTTTGTCTGAAATTTACAAGGTAGCAAAATGACTGGTCTAAACGACTATATCGTGTAACGTCAACGTTACATTTTTGCAACGGTGCATAATCGCGCATGCAGGCTACTGCAGACTAGCCCTTGCACCGCGGACCATATAGGTCATATAATAAGTGTCCTCAATTTCAATATCATGTTGTAATATCGAACATGTGCAACTAAATAAATTGTGACTTTTATCCTGACTTTCTTATATAATCTCCTATACACTCCCTCGCAACCCACAAGGGCTACTCAACAATCGTAAGACGACTATATTTCACAATCACTGGATAAAGCATAATCACGACGATATAAAAAAAGAATTTTGGGTAATATACATGAAAAAGACGTCGAATGAAAGGAGATCTTTAGTTGTCTCTTAAAATGATGATGAACTGTCAACTGTCAACGGCGGCGACACCTTGACAACTCGTCCCAAGATCTCCTGTAACTAAACTTATAATGCAAGCAGACAGGAAGACAAAGTGTGGGCAAACCAGCTGTCAGACGGTCGGACGATATCAAAATAACGGCAGGGCTGACCTGGATAAGGATCGCCGCAAGAGTGGAAATCCAATCAAGAGGCATACCTTCAGCCGTGGACGCAAAAATAAATATAAATAAATATATACTATCAAATCACACAGATTGAGTTAGCCCAAAAGTAAGTAAGAGACTTGTGTTATGGGATAGTAACTACAATCTACGATACTATGTTTTATAAGAAACTAGCTTTTGCCCGCGGCTTCGCCCGCGTGAATTTCCCACGGGAACAGTGCTTTTTCCCGGGATAAAAAGTAGCCTATGTGCTATTCCAGGTCATTATCTACCTCTGTACCAAATTTCATCGAAATCCGTCCAGTAGATTTTGCGTGATTGAGTAACAAACATCCTCACAAACTCACAAATTCACAAACTCACAAACTCACATCCAAACTTTCGCATTTATAATATTAGTATGGATACATAATATTGATAAACATCCAAGACCCGGGTCGATCTGGAAAAGATCATTTTCATCTTGAGCCGACCGTGGCTCGAACCCTGGACCTCTGGTAAGACAGTCTGGCGTGATAACCACGGAGGTCGTCAAATATGCTGAGAAAAATGCTAGAGGACAGTTACAGCACGTTACAGTGCAACTAATGCAGGCACACGTTTCAAGTTAGGTATTGCGAGTGACTCCACACGGTGAATTTTCAAAGCCAACTTCACAAGAATCGTTAATAAGGCCTAATTAGCTAGTCAAAATATAAATTAAGAAACAAAAATTGATGACTAAAACTCGAATACAAATACGTGAGAGCAATTAGCAGAGCATACCAACTTGTATTAGGGCTCATAGGGTTCACGCGGCACTATGATAAATTGGGCGTAATTACGTGGTCTCGAACCAAAATCACTTTTGCAACTTTTTTGTTTTAAGTCGTACCTACACAAATTTGGATTATGTATATAGATAGAGTAATTTATTAATACTAGCTTTTGCCCGCGGCTTCGCCAGCGTGATTTTCCAACAGCAACAGTGCTTTTCCCGGAATGAAAGGTAGCCTAGATGTCCTTCTCTGTACTATATATTATTTTTATTTTATTTTATTTTATTTTTTTTTATTTTATTTTCAACTCCTACAGACTATCATTACAGGATATTCTCCTAATACAACAGTTGCGACAACATATCTTCACTTCTAACTATGTGTATGCGAAATTTCAGGAAGATTGGTTCAGTAGTATGAAGCGTGAAGAGGTAACAAACAAACAAACAATCTCAAATTCGCATTTATAATATTAGTTAGGATACGACATTTTTTTTTTCCAAACTCAATGAAAATTCAGCTTGTATATATATAAGAATTTGTCACTGACCTATCAAAGTGCAAAAACTAGAGAAAACCACAGAAAAGAGGAAATTGCGCCTCGTTGAGACGTCACGCTTGGAAAGGCTGTAACCACTCTGTTACAATTAAAGGTAGGTGGCCTTTACGCAAACTGGTTAAAATGAAATATAATAAAAATTGTGAAATTGTTAATGCGTAACGAAATTTGCGTAAGATGTACACATGTTGTTATAAACAATAGCACAGAATTAATATAAGTACTACGTAACAATAGCTTTATTAGACTATCTTTTAGATAGGTATATAGTGTATTTTTAATTAAAACCCATTATAATAAATAGGTATTTTTTTATTGTGTGGTTTTTAAAGCCTGCTTTATTGTTTACTTTTAAAAAATATACTTAATTAAAATGTTGCATCTTTGTGGAAAATGGAAGGTATCTGTTATTAAGCTTGATAGCTACGTTTTTTTAACAAAAAAAGGATATCTTAAGTTGGTCAGCTATAGGACTGTCTACTTAACTAAAAGATATCTTAACAAATACTTTAAAAAATTTGTTTCTGATTAAATAATTAATTTCAAACAATGCACAATATCCATAAAAAATAGCAAAACCGATACTTCCTATCACGCCTTACAAAAAACTTACAACTCAACACATCACCACTTAAGTATTTCCGATTTACGCACGGCTTTTGACTCGATTACAGAGTGGGACTTCCTCTTTGACGGTGGTCGCAAAAACCAGAAAAAAGTAATAGAAAAACAAAATTGGGGTCCACGCGCCGGCCCATTGTGTCCTAATTGTTAGACTTGACAAATTGGCACGGCCCTCGACCCATAAATAAGAGGTAGATCTCGGGCCTTTCATTTGTACAGTCCAGGCAAGAGTTTGCGGATGCTTCAAGTATGTTTTACCTATATTTTTATTTCGACAATATCTTATACTAGCTGCGCCGCGGGGCTTCGCTCCCGTGAGAATTTCGGGATAAACAGTACCCTATGTGCTATTCCCGGTATTTTTCTACCCGTATACCAAATTTCATCGAAATCCGTCCAGTAGATTTTGCGTGATTGAGCAACAAACATTCTCACAAACTCACAACAAAACTTTCGCATTTATAATATTAGTAGGATTACTGCAGCATTTACCTACTAAAATTGTTAACTCTATTCCACTCTATTTTAATTGCAATGGCCGACATACCTGAAAATCGTAGTGACATGTTACCTGCACTGTACAATGTGAAAAGTAAGAAATTTGTCTTTTACAAAAAAAGAAAATTTATATTCCCAACATACTTCAACTCTAACCTAAAAACATTTTTTACCCGCTAAAGTGTCGATTTCCCAACAACAAAACTTAACGTGACAACCAATTTTCTGGGTAAAAAAAGGACGATCGGCGGCGACAAATTACAACTCAGAAGGCGCCTCCAATCTTTGCCGCCGCCGGAAAAAAAAACAAATAGTTTCCTAGGTGTGTCATCACACGCAAGGGTATAATCGCAGGGGACACTGCCACTTCTTTTTTCTTATTTGGTTAAGGAAATTTCGCAGCGGGATTTGTGGTCCTTTGATAAAATGTACTTTAGATATGAGAACGGGTATGGTTTGAATTTATTGTTGTGACTGAACAGGATTTAAAGCTTTTTGTGTGTTTTGATCTAACCTTGGAGTATCTTTAAGATTCTGATAAGAATGATTGCTACTCAGCTAAAAGCAAATCTATATTTGGATTTACCATATCCTGGTATCAGGAACCAACGTATAATTGTTGTGACTACATATTTGGGGAAAACTCTACAAACAAGAGCACAGCTCGCAAATGATTCATCGATTAATAAATGTTTTTTTTTGCGCTCGTAGACCTTTAAAAATGAAGAAGATATTAGGCCTGTGGTGCAAAGTCAAAACTCAGGTAATGCTGGATACTCTTGAAAAATTTACAAGTATCTACTGAATATCTCAGTATCTATTAAAGGTTTACACCATTTGGCTTTAAATTTCTTAAAATCTAACCACCATCATACTCTAGAATCGAAAGATGATTATATACTACTGTGGCGACTTATCGATGTTATAGCGAAATAAAAACATTATTTAACCCACCTCTTCAATTAATAGTATTTTACATTGAAGTTTATCGATTCCAAAATAACGATGTAAGTTCAATAACCCTATCGTTTATCAATTATTTAGCACATCTAGAAAATTACTCAGTTGTATCAAAAGACTTACCGTTTAGTCTATCTTTGACGACTTGGTGCGCGAAAGCTGCAGCAGCAGCTTGTCTCATAGGATCCAAGGCCACGCCCCACGCACCCAGCGCCCCCAGGGCTCTGTGAGCTGGAACTCTCACGACCCCAGGATTACTAGAAAACCCATAACCACCCCCTAAACCCAGCCCCGGCCTCAGTAGCAACCCAGAATTTGGATAAAGTCCCGGATTGTGTGAAAAATTTAAAGGCAAATTTGTACTGTCCTTAACATCATCTTTAGCACTTTCTGATTCAGTGTCTTGATCACTTCTATCTTCACTTTCTCCAGAATGTCGACGCTTTTCTATTTCTTCAAATTGTTTTCCTAAAAGCCTGGATATACTAAATGGGAGATTTACTCTGGGTTGTGTATCAGTCATGTGTTCGTTGGGAGAATCATGATATCTGTCATGGTAACTGTGCTCTGAGTCTCGGTCTTCTGAAGCGATGCTTCTGTCACATTGACCTGACAATCTGCTATCAGAGTCTACATTAATCTCTTCTTGGTCGTCATCTGAATGCACTGACGACATTTTTTTAATTGTTGGTCTAAATACACTGGCACTTAATAGTTGTATTCACTTAACATTCGACGAATGTCATCACGAAATGTTTACCACTATTTAATTTTCGAATATGATTTCAAATTGGTATTGTAACGTCATGTGAATTCGTGTTCCTTATTTTGAAAAAGCTCCGCTTCGCTCGACCGCCCGCGGCCAAATCGTTATACACAATATCAGTTGAAACGGGCCAATCAGCGGCACCCCCACCGCTTTTCGAAATTCGAACGCGATAGTTTGACCGCACAAACGCCTCAACTATGCCCGTTGAGTGGAACAGTTTCCAACAAAAGCTTAATACGATTTCCAAACATAAAAACTCGTTTGGACTCACTAACTTAAACGGAATAGCTCATTCCATCTCTCTCATGGAACGTCTCGCTTCAATTGAGTCCCCCCATTTTTATAATACTATTCGAAGTTGACCTTTATATTACATTCAAATAAGGTTTATTTTAGAAGTTCTAAAGTAAGCAATTGGCACATTTTTAGAAGCCTTGTAACAAGTTAAACATTTCCAAGATCGTTCGTTGGATGGAGAAGGTTGCTACCATAAGGCTGGGGATTTTGGTGAGTTGAAAAGGGATGGATATACTTTTGTCAGAGGGCGGAAACCTTTGTATTGTAACGCGTCGTTTAAATCCAGTTATGGCCTGACAAATGGTGCACATATTAAGGGGGGCAATGTTAGGAAACTATTTTTGAATCTTTTAAGACAGTTAAATTATTTACGTTCGGCGGTCGACCGAGCTACTCTGTAGCAGACAATGCACTTTATAATAAAATAGATCCCAAGTTTCATGTTATGGCCATAGATAAGAAGGGATAACTGACAGCGCGAGTGGTAAAGGGTGTTAGATTATGGTTTTGAGCGATAAAAGAGCTGGAGAATTGCGATTCTCTTAGTAATGTTTAGATGCAATGCAATCCTAGATGAAAAATGACTCGGTACATTTATCGATCTACGTAACAATAAGTAATGGTTACCTTGATGTAAGTAACACATGATATTAAACATTTAAGTAAATATAACGTTATTAATGCAGATTTTTTCTAACTAGGTACTTATATAATTTATTTTAGACATTCCAAGTTTTTATTTTAAAATTTGCTTTTCTTTAAGCATCTTCTTCTTAATTGCCTTTTCCCACATCAGGTGGGGACAGCTCTTCTAATTCTTTGGCATCAAGACAATCTGTCAAGTGTTGTCGGGTATGGTAAATTTTCTTTTCGGTTTTCTTCTTCCTCATATAGGACCACGTAGACAAAAGGCATCCTTTTTTATTCTCTGGATGATAAAAGAGGAGCTCTCCCAGGAGACATAGGGCTTTCTTGACGACATTATGCTCATATCTATACATTATGTGGCCATAATACTCTTTCTTTAAGTATAATTTTGATTTTTTATTATTTATAGTCGTCAACGTAGCTAGGTACCTGTCTCTGTCTCTGTCTCTCTCTCAGCCTAAAGACGTCCACTGCTGGACAAAGGCCTCCCCCAAGGATTTTATCCACGGCTAGGTACCTAATAATTTTTATTAGGTAGTCAAGTTACCTACGTTATTTATGTAACAAAAATATAGTACCTTCAGGTGAATCGATTTGTAAAATTATAGCGGTACTAGCTGTTGCCCGCGGCTTCGCCCGCGTGAGTTTCGCTTTGATGATAAATCTTTTTGTATTCCAAACTGTAGTAACCTAAACTCCAGTACCTACTAAAATTTCAGCCATTTGGTTATCCCGTGTCCCGCGGGAATATATTAGATACTCGTAGTACAGTCGCGGTGTTTTAAAATGAATCAAAAGTGATATTTCATTCAATAAACGATCTTCGTCTGCTCGTTATCTACAATTTCCCGAGTACGAGTGACTTTCAACGGCCCCGGCAGGCTGCTTCCGGTGACGGGGCCGTTGGAAAAAATTTCCAACGGCCCCGGCGGGCACGGATTTTGCATTGACGGGGCCGTTGGAAAAAAACTACCAACGGCCCCGGCGTGTTTTTAAATGGGACGGATAGCATAAAAAATTTATAGCATACGCTCCGGTAGTGTATAAAGGGATGGGAGGGGGATAAATTGTGTATTATTTTCCAGAAATGATTACTTATATAGAGTTTGTATGTAACAATCAGTTTTTATTGTTGATAAAATATAAATACCAACAATCATATATAAACAGTATTAATAACATTTCTACAAAATAATACACAATTTCCCCCCCCTCCCCTTTAAACACTACCGGGGCGTATGCTATAAATTTTTATGCTATCCGTCCCATTTAAAAAACACGCCGGGGCCGTTGGTAATTTTTTTTCCAACGGCCCCGTCAACGCAAAATCCGAGCCCGCCGGGGCCGTTGGAAATTTTTTCCAACGGCCCCGTCACCGCAGACAGGCCGCCGGGGCCGTTGGAAGTCACTCCCGAGTACCACCACTCCCACCCCGAGTCCCTCTTTGTCCTATCCCGTGTCCTTTATATTTATACGTCAGCAGAAAATGCTCATTGCGCCATTTCCATATATGTAATAGTGTAGCTGGTCTTTTGGAATTCTTCGTTAGATGATCCTGATCTTCAATTTTTATACATCAACAGAAAATGCTCGTCAGATTGATAAACTTTTGCAAAGGTACCATTTCTATATTTCTTATACTTAGCTGTTCTGTTAAGGTTCTTCATCAGGTGTTCCAGTTTTCAAAATCAATTATAGCCTATATGTTACCCAGGCTTAATAGCTATACAACAAAAAACACACAGACAGACAGACAGACAAGAAATTACAAAAAAAAATTTTTGCTTTCTATTATTCTTTTTAAGAGTCCCTCTATCCATTTCAGTCAAGAATATTAAATGTACAGACAAAATATTTTTACTGTTTTATTATATATGTTTAGATTGTGTTGCAATACAGTACCTAGCTATTTTATTTCTAAAATCACCATCTCAACAAACACCTAACAATAATCACATACCTACTTATTTATTTTTAGGAAACAAGAAATCCTTTGTAGACAAACGCGGGGCTTTAGGAAAAAAAACTGTGACGTAACTATTCTTTCTTCCAGTTACCAACAGTGAAACAAATACATAAGATTTACATATATAACGCAGAGAGAAACCTTTGGGATTTGAATTAAATATTTGTATTTCATTTTTAAAAAGGTAAATCACGACTTATTTACTTTATATTTAGGTAACATCGCTATTCCTATAAGTAAGTATAATTCATAAACTAACTATAGCTCAGCCAGTTAATTAGCTTAGTTGGCATAGCGTATGGTGGACGCAGATTTATGAAAAACTGGCACAGCTATGCAAGCTAGCGTTGCAGCAATAGTGTTGACTATCGATAGTATTGTCAATAGTATTGTGACCTTGAAAAATAGTCATACTATCGATAGTATTGACACGTGTCAATACTATCGATAGCCAATAGTTTGCAATACTATTGATGATACCCAATACTATCGATAGTATCGATAGTTTTGCTTTTCAATACTATGATAGTATCGATAGTATTGAAGTTTTCTATCAAACTATCGATAGTCCTGCAACGCTAATGCGAGCTAACTTAGTTGGGGTCGCGGTGAATATTCGGCTTTATTAAAAATGCAATCAAAAGCATTCGGTGGTAACCAGCTAGAAGTGAAGTGAAGATGAGAACTGGTTTAAGAGGGATGTTCATTTCCAAGTTAAAAAGTAGTGGCCACAGAGCTGATCCCTGTTGAACACCAACCCTGAACTTAAAATCTCTACTATTATCAGCTGGAAATCGTGCTTCAATTGTCACATCTTCATGCATATCTATAATATTAGCAATGTAGCCCTTTCAGACCGACGCCGAAACTACTAGAATTTTCAACGTAAAAAACCTGATCTAGACTAATTGTGACCCTCTGATGGCAAATCTGAAGTTAGTTTTCCATTTCCCGCCCGCCATCTTGGAAAATTTTGACCCACACAATTGTACTAGACAGGGCCAATGCTAACACAGCTACAATTGTGATGTCGCACAATTATTTTGTACAGGGCCCAAGGAGTTTAGTCACGGGAAATAAAAATATTAATATAATTTAAATAACAGCGTTTATTTTATTAGAAACAAACTTACAAATTATCAAAAATACAATTATTATCTTAAACAAAAAATCAGTCTCAAAACTCGGCAAGAAGATTACTCGAAGCAAAAAGAACCTGTCACGAAACACGGTACTTGTAATGGGGTCATATTTATGTTTTTGGTTTCTGACTGAAGATCCTGACGGTACAGATTTACCATTGCTCTTTTTCTTCATCCATTTCAGCTCACTGAGGGGCCCTCGTTACCGGTACCGTTGGGGATTTGGTCGATATCGACGGCACGTAGAACATATGCCATTGTTGATACCTTCTGTAAAATCAATATTTTTTTTTTCTTTTACAAAATATAACTTATAACCTTTCGACCCGGCTTGATACAATTGTGTCATAAAACTTTGGAACTTTTTTTCACATTGTAAATAACAAATTCGATGTTAAAAAACTAAGTAATTGTGTAGATAAACTAATATATTTATGTTTCTAACACAAAAAATACAGAAATATATCAAATAACAAATTTTTTAGTATTTACAGTATTTAGGGAGGCGCGCCGGAGATCCATCGACTGACCACATCCGGATCCTGCTCGCGCACTGATCAAACGCGAAAATTTTGTGCATAAGGTCAAAGTACGGTTACCGCCGCACAATTGTACGACATCGGGCCCGTTCAATTCAATCATGTAGTTTTTAAACAAAAAGATTTTATAGACCGCACAATCGATTTGGCCAGTTCTGAAAGGGGTAGTGTTCTGGTAAATTGTGACCTCTAACTGCTTGCCAAATTAACTTTATCTGTACACGGTCAAATGGCTTTTCAAGATCGATAAACATTTTATGTAAACCAACGATCTTGTCTCTAAGTATGCGACTAATGATATCAGTTGTTAATTTTCCTGTGACGAATTTGCATTGATTTTCTGTGCCCTCTGTAAGCTTCAGTAGAGCAGTAGAGACTCTCATAAATATTATAATCTCAGGGTAAAGATATTTTATTGATAAAAGAATAAGAATGTAAGTATAAGACCTAGAACAAAATATAAGAATGATTAGAAAAGATAACATATCCTAATATATATATTATATATAATATAATAAATGCCAAAGTTTGGATGTGAGTCTGTGAGTTTGTGAGGATGTTTATTACACAATACGCAAAATCTACTGGACGGATTTCGATGAAATTTGGTATATGGGTAGAAAAATACCGGGAATAGCACATAGGGTACTTTTTATCCCAAAATTCCCACGGGAGCGAAGCCTCGGGGCGTGGCTAACAATTAAAATTCACTTACCCTGTAAGGGTCTTATTATGTATCAGTAATGAGATTAATTTATTAAATTCTTGTAAGTAAAATAGGTATTGTATTGAGAAACTGAGCCAAGAATGGCATCCAAAAGAAGTTAGTAAGTATAATTAAAAATTTATGACAATTAAGAAATAATATGAATGTGCCAGCGTACGCTAAATAGCCGAAAGAGGATAAACGCGTCACCGCGTTACAGTCTCTCCCATTAAATGTGTTTCTTGTATTGAGAGGTGTCTGACTCCGAAACTTAAAAAAAAACAGGGGCCCTATTTCTGGAAAGTATGACTCACCAAAAACGTATGAGTCAAATGATTTTTGATTCGACATTAATAATGTTGAATGACAATGATAACCGAATACGGATAAAGATGGTGTCTATGAGAATTTTCTTTTTTGCGTTCCGTTTAACGCATTACGTTCTCTTTGATTGAAAATTTACGAACATTTTTTTACGATCCTTTACCGATTCGGTGTTCGTTGCGTAGAGTGGAGCAGAAATTGAGTCTCGCATTATTTTCACATTTTATCACTGGCAACATTGTTAGACGAATGATTTCATAAATACGGCTTTTCAGATTTTAGTGGCATACATAATATAACGGTGCGGTGGTGGCCGAGTGGTAGGGCGCCCGCCTGCAAAGGTCCCAGGTTCGAATCCTGCCCGTGCTACATGAGTTTGTATACCAATCTGACTCATGTACCTATGTTAGTTTTCATCGACCACCACTATATTAGTTTTCTTGCTTCCGGTGAAGGAAAACATCGTGAGGAAACCTGCACTCTGATGATTATTCAACTAGTGTCTGAAATGGAGAAGGCAATGGTAAACCACTCCATTAAATGTTTTCATTTAATTTAATTAATTAAAAAGAGAGAATATTACGAGTGCGACATTCTATTCGTTTTCGGTGGTATGTCACACTTTCAAAAATAGCTGTTCCTTACTTTTTTAAGAGTTTTTTGTAAAATAATATAGAACATCTATTTTTTTTGTTCTTGAAATATAAGAGTCGGTCCCATACAAAAAATCAATTATATTCAGGCATGAGTACTTTCACCAGTCGAAAAAATGCCATTATTTTTGAATTCACTCTGTAAACTAGTGCCATCTATTATCGAGTAGCAGAACTATACAATATATGGGGCAGAAAATTGAGGCACTGTGCCTGTTCAGCCGCGTGAAGCTATTAGTTTTGATTCTAAACGCCAGGTGTCTTGTATCTTGTAGTGTGTTAATGTCTATTTTCTTTTTTACACTTTATATTGTAAAATTACTCACGTTGTTTTATGGTCTTTCGGACCTGATTCTTCTATGTCCTGTTTTTCCCTTAGTTTTTTCCCTACCCCGGTACCCCATGCCACCTCCAAGTTTTTTAGGGTTCCGTAGTCCGACAAGGAACCCTTATAAGATCGTTCAGTCCGTCCGTCCGTCCTAGTCTGTCACAGCAGAATATTTTCTACGTTTATGGACTGATTTGTATGTAACTTGGTTCGTGGATACTTCACGTACAGATCTCATTTTTATAAATACAAAAAATTAAAATTACCCCTTTTTAAGGGTACCTCCCCATGCATGTAAAGGGGGGGGGGGTAAATTATTATCGTTGAAAAGGACTATGAAAATAAGGTAGGGTTTCCATAAAACACTTTTTTATCAGCTTTACCATTTGCGAGATATAGCCCGCCAAAGTTTACATGGTGTCCCCCCCTCTGTAATTTCTAAAGTCTTGGACCTATAAACTTCAAATCACTCAAGCAAAGAAACAGGCGCGGGAACTCTTATTTAAAATTGTTTCGGGTATCCTGTGATGAATACTTTTAAAATTATAAATAAAATAAAAATATATACTTTTTTCCAAAAGAACAGGTTTAGGTAGCCGACCCCGTGAGATACGGGAAAAGGCTAGGGAGATGATGATGATGCAAGAAATGCAAAACAGCGCGGTGCCAAAAATGACTACGGAACCCTACTTTATGCGTGGTCCGACACGCACTTGGCCGGTTTTTTTTTTTCTACCCGCCTGCCCTGTCCGTGCCCGTGCCCGTGTCAACCTCACTCCCTGTGTTTGTTAATTAAGTTTGTATTTTTTATTTATTGTAAATAAACTATTTACTTGTATTTTAAAAATCTGTTAATACTTCATAACAACCTTTGAGGGCTTGTAAAATTTAATTGCAGTTGCCAACTTCACGTACCCATAGAAAAATAAGAACTTCAACTCGTAATCTTTCCAATCCAAAATCTGGTAATGACATTATTTATTTATTTAGTGCCTAAAGGCACTGAATGTTTCTTATGTACAAAAAGTAGATACTGTTGGAGTTTGTAGTTGTAGATGTGTAAGTTGAGGAGAGTTTGAGGATGCTGAGCTGCTGACAGGATCTTGAAGTTATGGTAGATGTGGAGAACTGACGTTAAGTTAAACGCACAGTAAAAATAAGTTGAAGTTTATTATAGTTAAAGTTACAAGTTAAGTTAAGTTATAATTAAAAGTTGGAGTGACAAAGTTAGAATGTCAAAGTTATAGTGATAAAGTTATAGTGAACAGAATAATATAAAATAATCGTTTAAAAATACAGCGCAGCTGATCAGAGCGCTGCGTTAGCAATAACCTAAATTGTGCGGTCTTTGACCGTACAAGTACTGGCCATTTTTTCGCTAACATTATAAATGCGAAAGTTTTGATACATAAGTGTCTGTGAGGATGTGTCAATATTAAAAATTACCTACCTACACGACGCTTAATCTACTGGACGGATTTTGATGAAATTTGGTGCCAACATGAGTAGAACATCACCTGGAATAGCACATAATGATATAACCACTGCTAAAAAGAATCACTGAAAGAAATTATGTCGTGTAAGGTTGCTAATTCCACGTTCGTCCTATGATAGGTCCCTATCGTGTTTGATGAGTTTCACCATTCAACAATATTAAAAATATCTGCGTCTGTAGGAAGTAAAATATTATTCCGTACAAATAAAGTCTTATCCAGAACACGGCTAAACGAAAAAGCAAGTTTTATCAATTTCATATGATTGTAACATTTTTATGACATTACGTGTAAGTAAACGTGAATTTTGCATTCTACTGTAAGTAGGTACGAGTATATTGTTCTCTTTTTTATGTATCCGCGTACATACGTCGACACAGAATAAGTCGTTTTAAAATGTAAATTTTATTTAATCGTTTTTTATTACATTAAACATGATAATATTTTATTCTATTTTTATAGCCACTTTAGCTTTAATTAACTTAAAAATATATGCAGGTAAGAAGTAGTAGATAAATCTCAAAGTTTTTTACTTTCTTACTTTTAAATTAAATAACAAATTAAATAGTTTACGATACAATGATATAGATTTCAATTGTATGTACATTGTGACATTTTTATATAATAAAAGATGATTCGTTAATAAAAAAAAAATAGTATTGAAATTTAATCACAATATATTGGTATAATAAATAATTTTGTATTTTATCTCAGTACCTCTACAAAGAATTGATCTACAACAAACTCTAAATGACACGCGCAGAATTTTGGGAGGGCGCGATGTTAGTGATACGAGGCCATATATGGTATGAGTTCTTTTTTATTCAATAATGTTGTTTTAGGCTTCTGTTCTGTACAAATAAACAAAAATATTTATTATATATGTATCTATAATACCTATAAATCTTACTTCCAAATATCTATCGATGGCATTGGACTTCATAGATCATGAATTATCTTGAAAAATTGAATAATTGCGGCATTCATAGAAAAATAAAACGATCTATTTAGATTTAAATAATAAATTCCAGAATAAATAATTTGACTTTTGTAAAAGATTTTCCCTTATCAATCATTTACAATTTGATGTTCCTCAGGGATCTTTCCTAGACCCAAAAGTATTTTTTTTAACAATTCAATACCACTTGCTTAAAAATGTATTATGAAATATTTATCTGTAGGTATACCTTCGTGCGGCGCCCCCAGCACCTGGTGCCAAGCCGACAGTGGATGATGACTGGCTTTGCGGAGGTGCCATCATTCATGAGCGATACATTCTTACTTCGGCTGCCTGCATCGAAGACGTTCAACAGTTTCTGGTTGTATCTGGCATGCATAAGTAAGTTGGATAAACGTTATTTTTTTTACTCTTGCTTATAAAACAAAATAGCTTTTCGTTTCGTGTCCTAGATCTTGGCAGAGAACAATATACCAGTTACGTTAAAGTATAGTAAGCACAAAATTGTTGATTTATTTATTTAATTTATTACAATACATGTAAATGACGAATTCAATATATTTTTTAGTAATGACCATCATAATATACCACCACCGTATGTTTACAGATGGGAATCAACAAAAGTAAAAGATAATGAGTGCATAAACAATGGCGCTAAAAAGGCGGTTTGGAAATGTGTGCCAAAGTGTAAGTGCATATAAAAAAATAAATGAAATTATTACACTATATCTGTATTCCATTGAAAATATTTAAAATATTGAAAATATATATTCAGTGACGCCATGTTAACATTTCTGTGTACCTTCACTTTTTACAAATAGTATTTCTAGATGTAAATTTATGTTGTATATGTTTTCTTTCTCGTAGATCTTTGTGTTCTATTATTTTTTTTTTTTATGTATATTCCATTCTTCTAAAAGTCTCATTCTCCCACACAGCTTACGTATTCGATGGCAAAGAGTTCGAGAATATTCTTTGGATGGCAAACGATATAGCTGTGGTTAAAGTGGAGGATGACTTCAACTTCAAACGGCGCATCCGCGGCTGTGACTTCATCCCACAGAAGATCGCCTTCAATAATGTTAGCGAGGAACTGGAGAAGCCTGGCACCACTGGGAGCATTGCTGGGTGGGGATCCACGGAAAGTTACAAGACCGTGAGTTTTACTTTGATAGTCAAGTCGGATATCAAGTTAATATCAAATGCCATTTTAATACCACCTTCGCTGTTGTTATTACACTTGATTAAGGGGTGACTTGCGTCACACAATCAAGCTGGTGTTGTTCCATTGCATGTACTGGCAAATTATAAACAATTCGCAGCGATTAAGATTGGAGCAATAATTATTGCTATTTGCATATTTATTTATTTTTTTATATTTATTTTTATTTTCTTCAAGAATGTTGTAGGGATAGAAAAACACGTTTCACCATGTCGGCAATAATTTATGAAAATATAAATGCAGTTCTTTGTAAAGTACATTTATTTATAATTGTCCTATCATGTAAACAATCTTACCAAGTTTTTTTATGATTTTACAACAATATAAATTAAAATAGACTTTTCAGGAAATTACTTTCGTGGTTATTTAATGTTTTACTTAGAATGTTTAGGTTTGAACTAATATTTGATTTATTTTCAACAAAATTAAACAAAATGTACTGTGAAGATTGTTTACATAATAAGACAATTATGAATAAATGGACCGTAGTTTGCACATGTGAAAGGCAATAATGAAATAATGAATAATTTCTAGGGCTCATCAATACCCGGACAAGGTGGGAACTCCCCAACACTCCAGGAGACAGAAGTAATACTGCTATCGAAGAAACATTGTAAGAAGCGGTGGGACCCGAGATATCACCACATTATAGACGAATGCATGATCTGCGCGAAGGATGGCAGTGATAGTAACGTGATGTCTGAAGCTTGCAGCGTATGTATTTTACCTAAACATATACGCAAGAATATATACATAATAACATAACTACGGCATAGTTCAGCGGATTAGCTTTTTGAGGCCGGGCACATAGCGCGGAGAACCGATGGCCGATGGGGCAGAAAGGTACAGGAATGGCGACCGGCAAGCCTAGCGTTGGACACCCACTGACGAAATAGTCGGTTGACCAGCTGATGAAGGTCACAGTTAAGCGCTGGATGCTGGCCGCTTCCAGCCAGTCTTTTTGGCAATCCATGGAGAGCTCTATGTCCAGCAGTGAACTTCCTGTGGCTGTGTGATGATGATGGTAAAAGAACACAAATCTCGCTTTGAAAATGATCTCTGTATGAGATCGAAACTATGTACTCGGCACAACTTAGTTGCTGCTGTTCTTTCTTATCACAAATTAAACTCTTGTTTTTTTTAATTTTAGGAACAAGAAGTGAACTGTAAAGAACTTGCGTACTCTGACGACGAAGAAGACGATAATAGACACAGACGTGTCCTAGACCCTAGCCACCTGGTGGTCCACGATCCGAAACACTTCAATGTTAACGACTCCAGAAGGGCAATGGATATTGGCGGTTTCTGTGAGGTAATTTTGTTGTGTCCTCATGAGCGATAGTAGTTTGACGAAGCAGATAGATTAGGGACTTTCCCTATGATTCGTGATTGCTTATTGGTATTTCTTGCTTTTGCGATCCTGGATAATCAATACTATGTATGGTATGAGTACGTATCAGACTTTAAATAATTATATATACCTACTCCACATATATAAATAAGCAAAGGATAAAAAAATTACCTACGAAACTGCCGCCCTATGTTATAAAAAAAAAAACTTAATCAGCTACGTTTAAAATTTTCTATTGGAGCCAAGATCCAGAACATAGCTAGAAAGCATTAAAACTTTATAACTTGCCCTTTATCGAAAATGTCGATTATTGGCTCAAAAACGTTCACTTTGATTGTGTTGAAAAACGTCGTATGATACGTGTGCATAAATAATAACATACTCAGCTTAATTTTCCAACAACAGAACGATCACGGCGGCCCACTTGTCATCGGCCAGGGTAAAAGTGCCAGGGTGGTCGGCGTGATCTCAGCGTGTATGACGCAAGAGATCAGCAAGAAATGCTACGGGCCCTTCCTCTACACCAGCGTCTGGAAGAACCGGCACCTCATCAACTGCGCCATTGACAAGGAGATGGGGTAGCTAATAGTACATTACTGCCGCGGCCTATAATGACTACTTTGCTGGTCGCGCTGATGATGGCCGACAGCGCAGCGTAGCGCAGCTTCAGGCCGACACAGCGCGGTCAGCGTGCAGCACTTGATGAACGAGCTGAGATGGCCGAGACCGGAGGTCGAGGCCGACACAGCGAGGACAGCAAGGGCTGCAATGATGGCCAAGCTGGAAGGCCGAGAGCGTAGCTAGGCTAGCTCGAGGTAATCATAGCGTGACCAGCAAAGTAGTCATTGTGGGCCAAGGCTTGTATAGTGCTTTACTCAAAAATGCAAGTACCAAATCTAAATAAAACCAGCAAGTAATTTAAATAAAAATATATTAATTAACTAGAAATTTAATTAAAATGACAATTATGAAAAGTACAGTTACTAAAATTCAACACCGACTTTCCCGGATTGATGCACAAATTTTTCTTATGCAAGCTTATATTTTTCCTTTAAGTTTCGCGGTATCCAATTTTCAACCACTAATTTAGCTTCATCTTTAATGCCTGGCGGTGTTAAACACATTGAATCGGAGGAATTTTCGCTTTAAGAGCTCATTTTTAGTAAAAAAGTCACTAAATAAAAACAAAATTTTCGCTGAACCGCGCTTTTGTTACTTCTTTGTTTTTTTTTTTTAAGCAATGGTAGTTGGAACTATACAGCCAAATATGGAATAAAATCTTTTTGTACCTATCTCTATGCTCTCTCTATACAATACAAACAGCTGTGTTTTAAATAAAATCTTTTTGCATTAGTTTTTTAAAATGTTGAAACGTCAAAATAGCAGCCGGCAATGTTTTGCCGGCCTGTTAGAGCGGCCAGCAAAACTTTGTCGGCCGCTATTTGAAAACAGAACGGCAAGGTCGACTTTGCTCAAACAAGGTTATCAAAATAATGACCACATTACATGCATTTTTGAGTAAACTAATATTGTCACTCGATTATTTATAGCAAGAGAAAGAAAATAATACTTTAACATTTGTTTGAGCGACACTATCAGTATATTGCCAATTTTGTACCTATTGAAAAACGAGCGAGTCTTTCAGTAGCCGCATATGATGTGTAATTCACATTCAATGCGCGCTTTTTGGTCAAATCCAATAGTGCGCTAGCGGCTTTCATTTCGAGCCTTCAAGTTTACCACTGCTGGGCCTCTACATTTTTTCATTCAATCCGAATCGGTGTTAAAACAATGTCAAGTTTTCAAGAAATTTAACCATATCTTCTCGCCATTTTGTTCTAGGAATTTATTCATATTTGTCTCGCCATCTTGTTTTAGGCTTGTCAGGTCTCTGGTTACTTGGTGGAACCCAAGAATCAAGAGGCGTAAAACAACACACTTTTCATTTATTCACTCCTACAGTTTAATGGAAATGAACGATGTTACACATCAAAAACTCTATTGTTTCAGCTTGACATGTAAAAAGTTGCTGCGAGCTGGCAAGACGAAGTTGGTGGAAACCATATTGAACTGGGGTCCGAAAACAGTAAGGTAGGTAATAGATTGCTTTACTAGGGTCTAATGACATCAATAGCATACGAGGTGTTTAGACTATAATCCGAGTATGAATTGATGTCATTCACCCGTAGTAAGTACCGCTACTTTTTATTTCGAAACTTCCTGATGTAAAGTTAACAAAAAACACTATTAAATAGACTATTGACAATAAAACCGAGATTTTGGATTAAATGTCTAGAAAAATCTTTTTTTTCTAAATTTTGAACATCGAATCACCAGGATTCTACGTTATAGGATTTTTTTTTAATTCGCAATGGCTGGTCTAGAAACATTTCTTTTTTTTCTGTCTTTGGATACTACATGTATTAGCCAATTAGAATATGTTATATATTTAATAGTAATAAATAAATTATGTGTATTTTCTACTAAGAAAGAAGAAAATACAGCGTTATGTCTAAATCCAGCAGAATTTTTCATTTATAAGGAATGATTTTTTTTTCAATGCTACCATTGGCTAATACATGTAGTATCCAAAGACATAGAAAAAAAAAGAAATTTTTTTCATCGAAGTTCTTTTGAGTTTTTTTCAAACTCGGTATTTTTTCTGTATAGAACCTAGACAGAATTTTTTTTTTCTAAATTTATGACAGTAGCCGATTCCTAAAGAAAATTATGTTCTATTTTTAAAATTCATTCCCTCCCTAGGGTACGAATGAATTTGTATGAAACATTCTCTCCCTCATCGTGAGGGAAGAAGCATGTTCTACCCAATACAAGGATCAAATATACACTTCTTTCCGAGTATGAGAAATGAAAAATATTTTATTAACACTTACTGGGTCTTATTACCTGATATTTAGGCCTATAATCCCATATATTACGCACGCGTGATTTTTACTTTGCATTATTGCATAAGTGCCAGTGATTTTTCATCCAGGAGGGTTTGGAATTTCCAAAATTCCTTTCTTAATAATACTACTACTTACTTATAATTAATGATTATATTATTAGAATCTGCGAAATTTCAAGTTTCTGCGTTGATATTCAAATTAGTCAACCAGCTTACAATTTTATATTACTAACTGTGCCCGGAAACAGTAGTTTTTCCGGGATGAAAGGTACCCTATATCCTGCTCAGTACTTTTAACTACCTATGTGTATGCGAAATTTCAAAAAGATTGGTTCAGTAGATAAAGCGTGAAGAGTAACAAACAAACAAACTCACTTTCGCATTTATAATATTAGTTAAGGATTGTTTAAAAATATGTGTAATATACTTCTTCACTGTTCATTTCAGTTCAAGGGATCATCAACAATCTGAGAACACTAAACATCAAGTGAGGAAGTAAAAGATTTAAAAAGGTTAAAACAACGAAATAAAACATTTTTTATTGCCTCAAAATTTTTTTCACAAAATATTATTTATCACCCTTTCATTATGATTCTGAACTATTACCTCTAAATAAAAATTTCATATAACTTATACCGAATAAACGACTCAATAACAAAAGGCCCAACAAAAAAAAATTACAGGGAACACATCTGTTATTTTTTTACCTTTATTTTAAAAATATACCATTTTTGAATTATAGGTACTATTTTACCAATACCTACTCGCCCAAAATTTATGGAACAGCTGATTTTTTTCGGTTGGATTAAGTTGATCCCATACAAAAACAGCTCATATTTTTGATTACTTTCACCAGTAGAGAGGTTGCTATTAATGTTTTTGAAATCATCCTGTATAGGCCAGTATATATATCACCCTGTATACCTAATCTGTGATACAGCCAGAGATGGGTAATGGGTTATAACCCATTTCAATCCACCCGGGTTATAATGGGTGGTTTGGGTTATAACCCAGTTATAACCCATTATCACCCAATTTGATGGGTGAAAACAGTTTATAATAAAACTAAATATTATTTTAGAATAATAAGTATACCATATTCTTCTCAGTACTCCTAACTATGTTTATGTGAAATTTTTTGAAGTTTGGTCCAGTAGATAAAGCGTGAAGAGGTAATAAACAATATCATTTCTGCATTTATACTGCTAGTTAGGATGACATCTTGTACTTAATCTGAGAAGAGACAATTTTTTTCGAATGAATACCGAATCATATATTGGTAACGAAAATTACATTAATACGTTACTAGCTTTTGCCCGCGGCTTCGCCCGCGTGAATTTCCCACATGAACAATACTATTTCCCAGGATGAAAGATACCCTATGTACTTCTAACTATGGGTATGCGACAAGCAGGTTTTGTAAAGAGAAAGGGCACTCGGGAATAAATTCTTATCGTACGCCAGATTATCAAGAAATCTAGAGAATTAAATAAGCCCGTATTCATTTGCTTTGTTGATTTCTCCAGAGCTTTTGACTCGGTGAAATGGCCCGTATAGTGGAAGACCTTGCTAGACATGGGCACACCAAAACATCTCGTACACCTTTTGAGCCGTCTATATGAAGATGACACAGCCTCAGTTCGCATGGATGATGTTCTGTCAAGTGATTTCCATACTAGTGCCGGAGGAGGCCAGGGTTGCATTATGTTAAAACTTTTATTCAATGTGTGCACAGAGCTTATAATTCGTATCACTTTAGAAGACTGGACGGATGGTGTAACAATGGTGGATAAAGGATTGCAAACTTGCGTTACGCGGATGACACCACCTTATTTGCAACCTGTTCGCAACACTTGGAAGAGCTACTGTCAAAGATAGAACGAGTGAGCCATGTGTTTGGACTTGGAATTAATCGCAAGACCATGGTAATGATTGTTGGTATGACGACGGGTATCATCAGGTCCTGAGCTTCCTAGTCCTGCACCCACAACGACAACAACGACGACTTCCGCACCGACGCACTCTGCAGCCCACGCCTGAACGACTTCGACGGCGGCGCACTCTCACTCACCAGGGTAGTGGCTCTGCAGGGACCGGCGCACACAAGTCTACCGACAGTCTCAACTAGATTACAAGCACTTCCCGATTCACTGGGACACAAGACTGGCCCTTGCAAGCTACGAAGCACAGACTGCACAGCAGATTCATCACATCAGACCTTTGGTCTTGGGGAGGGGAATACTGTGGCATCCACCATCTACCGAGTGAATGCAGCAACTCGACAAACGACGGCTCCACAAAATCTCGGCGGCAAGCAATACTACTTCGCAAGGTCGACACAAGATGGCGTCACAGTCTTCACTACACTTACATATCGACAAATAATTGCGAATAACAAAGATTGTACGAATATTCTCCAACCAATAATAACTTCACAGCATCGCAAATAGACTACAGATCAGACTCCACTCAATCTCCATACTACAACCCACAATCTCATCAACAAAAACGGCAAAATCCTAAATCGCGCTATCAGAATTTCCAACTCGCTATATATACGAACTGCAACGCAACATCGTCGGAGCCTCGGCTCCCCAGGCCTAACACCTAGCCTGGCGGGAAGATCTTCCCTTCGGGGCGGTCGAGCATCATTCATCGCTCCCGCTCCCAGTGGCAACTTTAACCATCGCGGCGGTCGCCGTTCACTAAAGAGCAATAGAAACATAACCATAGCCAAGAAGATCATGCTCGTGAGGACGCTTATATTTCCCATATTTCTGTGGAAAGACAGAAAATAGATGCTCTGGAGATGTGGTGCTGGAGAAGAATGTTTGGGGTTTCGTGGACCGAGTTTCGCACAAATGTCTCGATACTTCAAGAACTCGGTATCAAGCAACGTCTGTTTTCGATAGTACAATCTTGCATCCTCACATTTTTCGGTCATGTTTTCCGGCGTGACAATCAGTCCATAGAACGCCTTGTCGTCCAAGGAAAGGCAGAAGGCACTAGACCGGGCGGAAGGTCACCCACCCGTTGGACTGACCTGATCAAGTCTGCCATTGGAGGGTCAGTTAACGAGTGCAGCAGGATGACCTCCAACAGACAACGGTGGCGAAACGTCGTTAAGCGCATTACAGCTGCCCTTATCAATACAACCGCTCTGTCAAGAGCGTACTGGACTAGAAGAAGTATGCGACAGGAAGATTGGATCAAAAAAGGTGAAGTTTCATACATCATTTCAACTCCTATTATTTACCCTTAGGGGTACAAATTTTAAATTCAATTATGATGTTATTATTTTTTATTACATAAGAGCGTAAATCTATAATTTCATGAACATAACTTCAAAAATGACGAAGTTTCATACAAACTTTCAACCCCTTTTTTACCCCCTTAGGCGTAGATTTTCCAAAATTCCTCTCTTAGTGCTCACTTACGTCACATGAGGGACCTTTGTACAAAATTTCATGTGGCTTATTATTAAAATAATAGGAGATAAATATGATGTTCATATTCATATTACACAGTAACACAAAATAGGTAAAATGTGGTACTATTTATAGGTATTTCCCATTGAATATTTAGATGTTTCATTCTAGGTGGGTACCTACGTAATAATCGCTTGTAATAATACACAAAAAAATATTTTTTTACAATATTTAGTTTTCACCCGGTCAATGGGTGGTTTGGGTGGATTGAAATGGGTCGTAACTGGGTTATAACCCAGTCTCGGGTTTTAGCCCGGGTGGTTACCCATCAGCACAGGCCAAAAGTGAGTGGCCTGCATTGAGGAAACGGTTTTAGTTCATTGGAAGACTTCCGCTTGTGGTCGAAACTTCGAAAGGTCCAGGTTTGAGTCCTACTCGTGCCACCATAGTTTGCATACCAATCTGACTCATATATTTTATGTAATTTTCATGAAATGGTATTCTTTATTCTCAACATTCGATGTACATTATGGTGCAGTAAAACCTGACCCCTGAGATAGGATTCTGTAAGATTCATGTTGCTTTGCATCTGACTGTACAACATCGCTTGTTGACGTCAAGAATTTACTAAGAGATTTTACTACCGCCTCCAAAGCGCAGGTAAAGAAGAAGCGGCGCAAAAAATTTCACAGCTATCTTTATTAACATAGTCTTATAAATATGAACTAGATGTTGCGTACTGCGCGAGGTGCAAGCACCTCGCGTGCTGTGCAGGGCAATTAAAAAAAGCAGTTGAGAGTCGTATGAAAAAAGTTAGGGAAATTAGCAAGAAGCATCTACATAAAAAGTGGTCGGTTGAGATTAGGTGAAGAGCCGAAAGGCTGCTCTGGCTTTTGCTCTTTGCTATTATAACGTAGCTCGGCCTACGGCTTCGCTTGCCCCGACTGGGGAGGGGCTCGGCCTCCGGCCCCGCCTTGCCTCTCGGTTTCATATACGCAGCTCGGCCTTCGTAGGGTTAGAATCACCCACACCCACCCCCACATGCTTAAAACTCGGAAGGTTGCGAAGTCTAAAGAAACCGGAGAAAAGAAACGGGACCGATTAAAACACGATGAACTTCGCAAAGAATAAAGGACAAAATGGAAATGCCTACGAATTAGAACATAGAATGGACTGTATCGCAGGAGACCTCAAGTAGATGGGCAAATTTAAAAACTGGAGGAACGTGCCAAAGGAGCGTGATAGGTGGAGGAAATTCGTCGAGGCCAAGACCCACAAAAGGTTGTAGCGCCGCTGGAAGTAAGAAGTAAGTATACGACAACTGACGCTAGATGGCGGTAGATATCAAGTCATGACAGATGCATTTACGCGACTTGAGAAAAATCTGACGCCAGTGGTATCTATAAAACACTCGATAAGAAAGGGAGACCTAAACTTGTACTATAATGTATTCTGTGCCTAGACCCAGCAACGGGGCATTAAAGTGATGTACAATAATTAATTAAGTGTGGAGGAAGTTTAAAGATTGTTGCAAGGGAAGATCCCCACGGGAAACAATCGATAGCAGCATATAATTTCTGTATGATCACACCACATGAGAAATTAAAATGGTAAATTGATGACAAGAAACATCTATGGCAGTTAAATCGACTCCAATGCCGTGACGGCAAATGGCATGACAGCGCGTCGTGCAACGATGCTCATATGTTTTACATTTTCCGTGCGACTCGTGATGGCTAATTTTTTTTTTAATTTTGAAACTTCTATAAACCCTAAACAATCTTTGTAAAGTTAGCGATGTCCTAGATGATGTACCTGCGATGTCAAAGACAAACGACGATGGAGAGAAAAAGAAGAAGTTTTTAGCGTTTTTAGCCAAGATTGAGAAAGAAATAGTTAAATTTAATAATGTCAATAGCCTGTTTGAAGACTATAAAGTAAATAAGCCGTTGCCGTCAATCTACGAGTCAAATAGTACTCGTACTTGTATTGCCATTTTAAATCATATCAGAATTCATGTTTGTAATTTTTTAATCTTTTGGCTTCAGGAAATTGTTATTAATAAAGTTTCAAGAAGCGTGAAATGAGTAAATTCCAATTATTCTAGTACAAATGCTCTCTTTGGAGAGCTAAGTTTATCGATATGACATATATTATTTTTAATAGTTACGTAAATTGTATTTATTTTATTAGTATACTTATCATTCATAATGTTTTAGGTAAGTATAATCTAAATTCGTAATATTATATATATATATAGACTAACTAGCTTTCGCCCGCGGCTTTGCCCGCGTGAATTTCCCGCGTAAACAGTGCTTCTTCCTGGGATGGTACCCTATGTCCTTCTCAGGACTTGTAAATATGTGAATGTAAAATTTCAGTAAGATTGGTTCAGTAGATAAAGCGTGAAGAACACTCAATCAACAAATAAATAAACAAACAAACAAACTCACTTTCGCAATTATAATATTATAGAGACTAATAACTACTCCATAACAAGTGGGTCACCCCAAACAGTAGCTTTTTCTGTATTAACAATATTATAAAATGTGTATTTTACCTTTACATGGTGTTGATTAACCATAATATAGGACTCTTAGTTAATTTGAATCTTTATAATCCAGATCCGTAAAATTGGCCAATAGAGTACCTGTTTTAGGTGTATAATATATAAAGGAAAAGAAATATTCATGAGCAACTAAACTGTGTTTTCCAGTAGTGTCTTCAATACCTCTAGAAACAACAACGGTTCCGCAAACCCTTCACACAGCCCTCAGGAACACCAATGGCAGCGAAGTTCTGAAGCTCCTTAACAATACTAGGAGAATCGTGGTCGGCAGCGAGTCTGGGGACACCAGGCCTTATATGGTGAGGGAAACTTCCAAGTTAATGGCAATATAAGCGCTTTTATTTTAGATTTATTATAGCTGACACATATTACTAAGGTGCATTAGAATACACCAAACTACCCCAACTGTCATTTTCTAAAATGTGCAGCTTAGTTACATACTCGTCTTTCCTCCTATGTGTGATGTTTATCAGTGTATCCCACACTGCTTGAGGCATTTATATGTATTTGATAAAGAAACTTACATATTTTAATAGAGGAAACTTTATTGATATGTGTATCATCATGTAATTGTTACTTATGTGTGTAAGGTTATTGTTTGTTTCCCAAATAAATAAAATAAAATAAATGCTGAGGAACACCAAATCAGAACACCGTATTTGGGCACATTGGGCAGCCATCAAAATCCAGCCATCATGTTTTACCAGGTATACCTTAAACTGCCTACAAGTAACCCGAAGTACAAGGATTACCAGCGGTGGCTTTGCGGCGGGGTTATCGTGCATGAGGAATACATCCTCACGTCAGCAGCTTGTATAGAGGACGCCAAGCATTTTTATGTTGTATCTGGCACTTTCAAGTAAGTATCAATCAGGTAAAAGGTCTTGAACATACTAATGAACATTCAACATGGTACATGCTGCGTTTTCTCTATTATTTATTTTGATTCAGCGTTTAAATTTAAAAGTCTTGAAATGTAAGCTGTCTAGTCTTTGTAATAAATTGTAATGCAAATGATATTTTAATTTTACCTTCTAGGCACGATGAACATGATGATCGTTTTAACAACCCGTGTATCAAGTATGGAGCTAAGAAAGCCATTTGGAAATGTATTCCTAGAAGTAAGAATCTTTGTCTGTTATTATCTAACCAGTTATTATTTTAAAGGACTCAGACATATCTATTTCTAAATTTTTTAAACCAGTAGTTTACGATGGTTTTTAGTAAACGAAGATTGATATAATATTCTTATAACAAAAGTAATTACAAATATGATTCAAAAGGCAACATGTTATTATCTAACCAGTTATTATTTTAAAGGACTCAGACATATCTATTTCTAAATTTTTTAAACCAGTAGTTTACGATGGTTTTTAGTAAACGAAGATTGATATAATATTCTTATAACAAAAGTAATTACAAATATGATTCAAAAGGCAACATAGTTAATTGACATTTGGTTGAAAATCAGATTACGTATTCGACGGTCACGAAAACGACAACATCAGATGGATGAACAACGACATTGCTATCGTGAAGGTTGATGAGGAGTTTGACTTCACGCGCAGGGTGCGAGGGTGCGACTTCATACCACGGCCAATCTGCTACAACAACGAGACCGCCAAGTACGAACAACCAGGCACCTTCGCCACCATCGCGGGCTGGGGCAGCACACTTAGATATAATGATGTAAGTGAGAGCCAAATTATGTCAAATGCTTTATTTGTAAGGTTTGCTACAAGAGCAAGAATGCCAAGCTTGAGCGTATCACGGGCTGGGGTAGCACACTTAGATTTAATTATCAAAGTGAGTTTGATATTGATCCTAGTCACCACAAATTTAACCCCAGAATCGACATGCTAAAAAAGTACCTAAGCCTGTAAGAACCCCTAGTAAATTAACAATCGTAAAGAAGAATTGAGAACCATGAAAATGTGGTAACTATAGAATAGTATCGCGGGATAAAGCCGCGATGCTTGATGTCAAAACCGACAACGTGTTACCGATTAGTATCGGTACCAATTTATCATATAAGTACTGGAAAGTACCAGTACTTTCTGAGAGTTTATATGGATAATTTGGTACCAGTAACAAGCCTGGTTAAAACACAAAGGTTTTGTCCCATTAGACAAAGTCTCAACTCTTTCTTCTTCTATAAAGAACTAGCTTTTGCCCGCGGCTTCGCCCGCGTGAATTTCCCACGGGAACAGTGCTTTTTCCCGGGATAAAAAGTAGCCTATGTGCTATTCCAGGTCATTATCTACCTCTGTACCAAATTTCATCGAAATCCGTCCAGTAGATTTTGCGTGATTGAGTAACAAACATCCTCACAAACTCACAAACTCACAAATTCACAAACTCACAAACTCACAAACTCACATCCAAACTTTCGCATTTATAATATTAGTATGGATTGTGTACGTAACCTAGAAGTAAATCTTGAAGTATTTCTTCATTTATTAATAAAGCCTTATTTTCTACATGTATAGAACAATCCCACTTCGCAAAATCTACTAGAAGCCGGCGTGCAGTTAATCCCGAAGCCGCGCTGCAAGAGGCGGTGGGGCAAGCGCTACCACAACATCATCGACAACTACATGATTTGCAGCCAGGATCTCAGTCAGGACGTCAGTCAGCTTTGTGCGGTGAGATTTTCAATTGTTCAGATATTTTTTTTCATTCAAAGTCTTAGTTTTGCTTTAATTTTTTTAATATACAATAATCCCTTTACATTTATACAATTACCCTTTAATAATATTGATTATGGATTCTATGATGATCGTACACGTATCTTTGCTGTTTTGAGTTAGGTTAGAATTTAGAAGACTTCTATAATTTCGATGGAGTACTTCAGAAAAAATAACGTTGCTGTTCTTATCAATACTTATGATAAAACTTATTCGATAAGAAAGAAAAAGCTTATCAGGCGGGTAGATAAACGTTTTCTAGAATATCTATTAAAGATTGCTTCATTCTGCAATTAATCAAGAAAACATTCGCAAGCTCTTCTATCTGTTCAATTTATTTTGTAGGAGAAATATGTTGACTGCACAGAGATCACATATGACGAGGACGATGAAGAAACGAGAAGGATTCTTGACCCTGAGAAATTGATTCTCCACTCAGCATATCACAATTCTTCTGGCGCCAGAAGACAGCATTTTACTGGAGGTGGATTTTGCGAGGTATGAGAGCGTTATTAAGTAGTGCAAACAAAAGTAGGGTGATAGATGTAATAACAACGGTATTATATAACTTTGAAAAAATATATATTTAGATATGTAAGAAGTGAAAAAAGTTTCCTTGCAAAACTATTCTACAGTTTCTAAAATAATATTAATGCTCTAAAGATATATGTGCACGCCGCCATGTGTATTTGCTTTTACGTCAAACTCTGTTTTCTAAAATCACTTTGAATATTTTAGAACGACCACGGCGGACCGCTGATCTATGGCGATGGCGCCAATGCCATCGTGATCGGGATCATCTCCGCTTGCTTGGTCCGGGAGAGGACCAACATGTGCCACGGCCCCTTCCTCTACACCAGCATCTATAAGAACCGGGTGCTTATCAACTGTGCCATCTACAAGAATGTCGGGTATGTCATTGTTTGCATTGTTTCTTTGGTTGTATGTTCTATTTTTATTTCGTTCCGTTTTATTTATCCAAGTACTGTGTGAATCTTTGTTAGATTTTTTGTAATTATTGTATTGTAGTGATATTTTAAAAACATTGTACATAATTGAAAATCGAAATGATTTAATTAAACAAAATTAGAACCAGTTTAAGACCAGTAGCATAATGTACAAGATTAAGGAAGTTTTTCTTTATTTTAATCTTTTAATTTATATGTTTTGTTATAGAAATTGCAACAAGCTGTTCCGAGCGAGTGAAACTCACGTAGAAGTTGAAATGAGCTGGGCGGACCATCCAGACGGGTAAACATAATATTTGATGACCAAATGAGTACTTTGCAATGATTTTAATACTAGCGGGCCTGGGACTTTGTTCCTGTGGGAATATCAGGAAATCTAAGGAACCTTTATGCCAAAATTCATCTTCCGATGCCCAAGAGTTTTGGCTGTGCGTTATCTGTCAGTCACTCAGCCAGTAAAGGAAGAATGTCATATTATTGATGATGATGATTTAAGGAAAAGACTGTTCAGTTATATTTTTCATTAGCATATGTAGTCATAGGGTCAGGCGTAAATTGAGTAAATTTCGTGAAATTTTAAGCGAATGAAGAATAAATATTTGTATTTTTTCTTCATTCGCTTAAAATTTATATTATGTATAATATATTACTTAGACTTAGTCATTGGTAACAGTTTTAGTATACCGATATAAGATGATTACATTCTACTCGAATTGTGCAAATGCTTTCTCCAGGCCAGCGAAAAACGAAATAAAGAAGATGAGACGCCAAGTAGGCGGCGTGACCAAATCAGTCAACGGTACGTCACCGCCAACTTCTGACGTAGTGGTGCAGCACGAGGGCGTAGTCATTCGGTCGTTAGTCAACGTGACTAACGCTAACGTGACTACCGAGGCCAAGAATACCGTTGTGGAAGTCACACCAACTGCGACCATGGTAGTGTAATCTGTGAATAAACTTAATGATAACAGCTTTTGTTTCTTTTAATACCAATAATCTTGTATAGCCCCCACAGAAGTCGGATTTTTTAAGTCAGATAGAAGGGACAAAACAATGCAGTTTTTCAGTATCAGAACGCATGTCGCCAGTTTGAGGTTTGCACATGCACAGACAAACCTTGGAGGGAAACCTAGACAGTCATCTGGCAACACTTGGCTCCGTCTCGTAGCTTGATGAGCTTGTCTTTATGTAACACGTCCTTGTTGCTCGAAATGAGCTTATACACGAATTTATTCCGTGTTTAGTTGTTCTAATAGACAACACCACGGCTTAGCTTTTGGTGTAGGATTTTGTTCCAGTCGATAGGACAAACAAGCTACCGGCCGCTATTGCATAGAGGTTAACTTGACCTGCAGTAGTCAGTATTTTATAGCTAACTTGTTATTTGAGCAACGTGGGTGATTTATAATTATGAATAAATGATGAACTCGAAAGTTTTAAGGCGTTTTTTCGTAATAGACTATGGGTTCCATAATCCATTTCATACCAGAACCAGTTTTATTGGTACCAGTGTATTAAATTTCATTAAAATCCGTGCAGCACAGAGGGTAAGGCGTAATAGTAACAAATATTATTAAACATACAAACGTACAAACTTTCACATTTATATAAATTAGCTGTTACTGCTGTTACATCAGAAAACGAGAAAAGACTCATTTTAAGTAGAGGGTCTACGGTCTGCTACGATCTCGCCAACAAAATTGCAGCACACTTATCAGTATTACCACAGAATACATAACAGTACAAGTACGGTTTGAGTCATATAATGGAATGTCTTGGATTCAGACAAATATCTGTCTAATTTAATAAGGGTCCAGATCAGTTGGTGTAGTCCTGACAATCCTCCAGGAAAGCATCTTGGGGCATTCGTTTGCGATATGTGAGTGCCTGCTGCATAAAGTTAAAAGAAAAATTTTGACATTAATTTTTATGACATGTGTGGTCTGCTCGTGGTGCTCCACAGTCGTATTTTAACAATGTTTTAATAGGTACCTATTCATGTTGCCATCTGGTTGCCATGGTCGATTCTCATCCAGTTCAGTCTGACCCATCCAATTTGTTGGCAAGTTATTACAAATTGTCGCCTATCTATATAGACAGACACCGGGCGGGATCAGAACTCGAAGATCAACCTAAATTCTAAATGAAAGGTTTTAAACTCATACTTCTGGATTGAGTCATATACCTTTACTGATTACCTAATTAAATGTCGGTTAAGTCAGATTTATATTAAATCAGGTCAACCTACCCTTTAAACATACGCAACAAAATTATTCATGCCTAATGCTCATTTAAAAACTACCACAGAAATTGTCTTTAATCATAATTCTGTATAAGGATATGTATTAATTAAAAAGAAAAAATAATTGATGGAAAATTATTTATTAGCCATTTCCTGTGTGTAACATAAAATGGTGACGTGACTTGTGTCTTTAAAATATTTCCATTATTTTGTAGTTCCAATCATCGTCTCAATCAAAATTTGCGCCGACCGTTAAATTGAAGTTTGTTGTTCAAATGATAATACTTTTTAATTTGTAAGTCTTCCGGTTAAGCAATTTAAGTGGTCAAGATGTGGGTTATTTACTGTTGTGTGACATTATCATGGTTTATAGGTAAATAATTGATTTATATAGTGCAGATTTATGTAATTAATACCTTATAAAAGAATCTACATATCTTACTCCATGTTTCACTTTAGGTATAGATGCCATAGATGTAGCCACAGTATTACCAGCACACGTAGAAAAAATGCTAAATGAGACGCGAAGAATCATAAATGGACAAGAAGTTACAGATAACAGGCCTTACATGGTAATTAAAATGGATAATGTAGTAATGTATACCTTAACCGTAAATAAAATTCAAACGCAAGCAAGGATTTTAGAAGTAATACGTTAATAACGTAGTACTTACTTAAAAATTCCTCGATCGCAAGTTTCATCTACTTTCTTTTCATACCAAAACGATTTTGTTTTTAATATTTATAATAATATTGATGCACATGCATTTTCCTATCACTTAATTATTTTTTCTTTTATACCAGGTACATTTAAAGCTACCGAAGACCAACAAGAAACAGCAGAGTTACCGGACATGGTTGTGTGGAGGAGTTATCATACACGAGGAGTATATTCTGACGTCAGCAGCCTGTATTGAGGATGCTGAGCACTTCTACGTCGTATCTGGCACTTACAAGTAAGTTTCAGTTGTCACTATATCGTAAGTAACGCAGTGCTAGCCTAACACAATCGTTAGTTTGAGTCCGGTTTCTTTAACAACCTACTCAACTACTCCAACACTTGTTTTTTGTTGCCTGGTTCACTAGCAGAATACCTTTATCTTATATATTTTGTGTTATTCAGGTATTCTGACGATGATGACAGATATAATAATCCATGCATCAAATATGGCGCCAAAAAAGCCATTTGGAAGTGTATCCCTAAAAGTGAGTTAATTTGTATTTAATTTTTATGTTTCGTAAATTGTGGTGGTCCAATAAAGTTCCTTTTTTCATTCTGACGCACGTAACTATAAAAATGTTCTTTACATTCAATCATTCTTCTTGTTCAATTCTTCTTGACAGACTACGTCTTCGACGGGCATGAGAACGACAACATCAGATGGATGAACAACGATATCGCCGTGGTGAAGATCGAGGAAGGCTTCGACTTCCAGAGGAGGATCAGAGGCTGCGACTTCGTGCCCAAACCCGTCTGCTACAACAACCAGAGTCAGACACTGGAGAATCCTGGCACGGTCGCCACAATCGCCGGGTGGGGGACTACGTCAAGGTACAACGATGTAAGTTTTGAAAAACGTATGGACAGCACCCAAGTTATGAATATTTGGATGTGGATATTTACGATAAAAATAAAAATAGTACCTTTCAAAGTGTCAACAAAAAAAAAACCTTTATAATATTGCTTCCGTTCTTCATTCTAGTGGGTGAACAGAAGGAAGGAAAACCAGCAGAACCTTCTAGAAGCTCACGTGGAGATCATCCCTAAGAACAGGTGCAAGCGGCGCTGGGGCTCGCGCTACCACAACATCATCGACAACTACATGATCTGCACCAAGGACATCGGGCAGACCATGTCCGAAATCTGTAACGTATGTCGTGGACTAATCTTTAATGTCGCTGGTTTTAAAGAAACAAAATTCCTCACCGACCCAGGTGGATTGATTGAATGGTCCGTTGGTAAAAACTGCTCCTTATAGTATGGAGTGATTTTTGAGATGAATATTTAGAAATACTTAGTAACATCACTCTATCGATGGATACAGGAACATCAATTATTCAAAATTACAACACGTAATAATATTAGGTCTCTAAATTTTAACTGTAGCTGAACAATATTCGACTTTCTATTAAAATCCCAATGTTATTTATAAAAAAGCTTCAAAATACTAATGAATATGGTGTTGAAATTTAAATGGTTATTTTTTTATTTATTTGTATCTTCAGCACCAGTATTACCACAATTTTTCTGATAAATATTTCACCATTACCAGTTCAATATGAGCTCCCATCTTTATTTTATAGATTCATTAAAGGAAGAATCTAGTTTTAACAATATTCAAAAAACATGGTATTGCTTCAGGAAAAATATGTAGATTGCCAGGACATCAATTACTCAGACGAAGAGGACATGAGAAGATCAGAAAAAATACCAACTAATCTAGTCATGCACTCAGCACATGACGATCATACCAACACATCCAGAAGATACCAGGGGATCACTGATGGTGGATTCTGTGAAGTAAGTGATGAATTCTAGCTCAAATTATAAGTAGTGTATAAGTGTATACTTTACATAAAAAGAAAGAAAATGTCTCACATACCTACTTTACAATTGGGGATACATTTGGAAACATTAATTAAAGTATTTGACATAGTCCATAAGAATGACCGGGAACACTATATTAAAAAGTAAAAAAAAAGTTTATAAGTTCCATTTTCTATTAGTATAACATTATAATGAAGTTATTTTCTATTAGAACGACCATGGCGGTCCCCTGATCTACGGGGAAGGCGTCAACTCGATTGTAATTGGCATCATCTCAGCCTGTCTCGTCAAAGAGAGGACGAACAAGTGCTACGGTCCCTTCTTATACACTAGCATCTACAAGAACAGGCAGTTCATCTCCTGTGCTATCTACAAGGAAGTCGAGTAAGTTGTTAACTAAATGTGCCTGTACCTAGTCGAGGAGAGGTCAGACAAGTGCTACGGCCCCTTTTTGTACGCCAGCATTTACAAGAACAGGCAGTTCATCTCCTGTGCTATCTACAAGGAAGTCGAGTAAGTTGTTAACTAAATGTGCCTGTACCTGGTCGAGGAGAGGTCAGACAGTGCTACGGCCCCCTTTTTGTACGCAAGCATCTACAAGAACAGGCAGTTCATCTCCTTTGCTATCTACAAGGAAGTCGAGTAAGTTGTTAACTAAATGTGCCTGTACCTAGTCGAGGAGAGGTCAGACAAGTGCTACGGCCCCTTTTTGTACGCCAGCATTTACAAGAACAGGCAGTTCATCTCCTGTGCTATCTACAAGGAAGTTGAGTAAGTTGTTAACTAAATGTGCCTGTACCTAGTCGAGGAGAGGTCAGACAAGTGCTACGGCCGCTTTTTGTACGCCAGCATTTACAAGAACAGGCAGTTCATCTCCTGTGCTATCTACAAAGAAGTCGAGTAAGTTATTAACCGAATGTCCTAAATCTAGTCAAGAAGGTATTTTTTTTTTAATCTAGGTATTTTTTTTATAACATAGGGCGGCAAACGAGCAAGCGGGTTACCTGATCGTAAGCGATCACCGCTGCCCATGGACAACTGCAACACCAGGGGTATTACAAGAGTGTGTGTGTGTGTAGGTATACAAAAATAATAGTTTTTAATGCGTGAAAAGATGCCAACCTATCGTCGGGATATATTCGAAATCCATGATTGGAACTGAATAATAAATTTATCACTTGATGTTTTTTATTGGTCTATAGTCAAGTCACCCCCATAAAGTAAAACTGTAATAGTTAATATATTTTTTTCAGACCAAAATGCAGACGTCAATTTAGATCGGGAGTGACTCACGAAGAAAAGGTCCTGTCATGGAAGAATCATCCGGATGGGTAATTTTACACAATCTATTTATTGAATAGGGAGGTAAACAGTGAAGAAAATATATAAAATATTTTGACATCTAGAAAGAAATATAATGAGGTAAATTTTAATCGTAGAATGGAAGCTGAAAGCTTTCTGACATCTTCCGGGACTGCATGTATTTTTTTTGTGAAAATTATTAAAAGAAAAAATCAATTTATTGTCATCCAAAGGCAGAAAAATTTGAATAATAATCAAGCATAAATTTAAAAGGAAAAAACATTTTTGTCATGTTAGACTGCATTCCGACAATAAAATTTATAAAAATCCATACCAATTCTAATCTGGCATATTTTCATCCTGATGTACGACCCCTGATTAGACTCTCCTGATTTTTCCAATTGTTTTTTTTACAGCCCAGCAAAGAATGAAATACCGGCCCAAACCGCCCCCCAAATAGTGCAGCGAGCCCACGAGCCCCCAGTGGACGCGACTGGCGACAAGGTCTTTGCAGAGAGTGGGTTCATTCTCCGCGCGGTCAATGACAGTGTCACGCCTGCGGTAGCCAACGTCACAGCGAAAGCCGCGTAATTTAACTAATAAACGTATTTGAGATAGATGTTTAGTTATTGGTGTTTTCTTTCAATCTAATGTGTAGGATCACATTGTCTTACCCACACAAATTATTAGGTACCAATTCTTAGATGAAAACAACAAAGAACAGTAACTATAAATTTCAAAGACATATAGTATCTACATATATGGACATATTTGTTAAATAAGTTTACCTACAATGGGATACTGAAATTCGAACGACAACTGTAAACGATACCTATGTGAACAATAATACCTAAAAATAATCTCATCAGAATTATAATATTGTTGGGTTTTAGGTATATCATAAGTACCTAATAATTACTCGTATTTGATTAAGACTATTATATGGAGAAGAAAGGCAAATGATAGAGCTGAAAAGATATTCTTTATACAGGGTGTTTTTTAAATCATTGGCATCCTTTCTACTGGTGAAAGTACTCATGAACATGAGCAACTTTTTGTATGGGACCGACTCAATCCGATGGAAAAAAAAATCTGCTGTTCCATACTATTTTCCAATACCTACTCACCCGAAATGTATGGAACAGCTGATTTTTTTTTCCATCGGATTGAGTCTCGGTCCCATACAAAAAGTGGTTCATGTTCATGAGTACTTTCACCAGTAGAAAGGATGCCAATGATTTAAAAAACACCCTGTATATTATTATTATAGAGATAGGTATTATGTACTATGAATAATTCATAGTACATAATACCTATCTCTATAATAATAATATACAGGGTGTCGAAGCTGTGATTTTGGAATAAAATTAGTCCATGATTTTATCGGGAATCGACTTTATTTCTTTCAACGGGTTAACAAATATATAATACCATGATGGATCTAGAATGCAAATACAATTGTAGAAAATTTTGCCTTTTTTACGTGGCACTTGCTAGCACACCGGATAAGGAAGAGAAAATCCAAGAGCATGTAATCCCTTCGTTGACATGCAGAGGTTATGAAAATGACATTGACATTGACAGGCGTCAACATCTTCCGCCCCGTTGAAGGGTCAATCCTTCAACCGTTGAGTTCTTCATCGTTGGGAAGAGGGCATAATCGCACCAGCGATCGTCGCTTGCATCCTCGTATAGTATTGACGTCAGCCACACGAGAGATTCCATCCGGTCCAGGAAATAGACGAGCCACTCGTCCCAGACGCCAAGATAGTGGAGGAATATGATCTTCTTGCAGTAGTACTAGATCACCAACTTTTAATTTGGTGGTGTCAGCTTTCCATTTTGTGCGTTGTTGAAGTTCCATTACATATTCCCTCTGCCAGCGTTGCCAAAAAGTGTTGGCGGATCTGTTCTAGACGTTCGTATCTCTGAAGCCTATTGCTGTTGTGGTCCTCTAACTTTGGTGATGGTAGTGATGTTAGTGGTCTTCCGATGATGAAGTGCCCTGGCGATAGGTATTGGAAGTCGTCGGGGGATGAGGATAGTGGACATATAGGACGGCTGTTAAGAATCGCCTCTACTTGCGCAAACAATGTAGAAATCTCTTCGTATGTGAGATGGCTATTGCCCATGACGCGCCTAATGTGGAATTTGGCGGATTTAACGCCACTTTCCCAGGCACCTCCAAAGTGGGGGCTGTGAGCCGGAATAAATAAAAATTTTATGCCTTCTTGAGTTGCAAATTGAGAGAGAGGCTCCTGATTAGCCTTTAATAGCTTATTTAACTCGTTATCAGCAGCAACAAAATTTGTACCATTATCGCAAAAAATCTCCGTGGGCCTGCCTCGGCGTGATATGAACCTACGCAGTGTCATGAGAAAATCTTCCTTAGATAATCCACCCACGGCTTCCAAGTGTATACATTTATAACGAAGACAAATAAATAGGCACAAATAGCATTTAATTAATTTGGAACCTCGTCCCCTGCGATTTAAAATAAAGAATGGGCCAGCAAAATCAATGCCTACCGATTTAAATGGAAAATCGGGACTAACTCGTTGTTCTGGGAGATTTCCCATTTTAGGATTCAAAGTTTTCCCTTGAATCTTACTGCATAAGACACAAGTATGGTAAGTACGACGAGCTAGTTGCCTTCCATTAATAGCCCATATGGATTGTCTGATAGTTGCTAGTAGTAATTGAGGACCAGCATGTAAATTTTTGACATGCTCGTATTGAAATAAAAGTTTTGTGAGACGGTGAGAAGAATCAAGTAATATAGGATGCCGTTGCTCGTAGGGACAACAAGAAGCCTCAATTCGACCACCAACTCTTATTAGATTACTTGTATTCGTTTTATCCATGTAAGGTGAAAGACACAAAATTTTAGATTTAGATTTCAACGTCTTGCCAGAATTTAATAATTCATATTCTAACGAAAATGATTCCTTTTGTGAAATAGAATATAAATGAAGAAGGGAATCATTCAATTCTTGTAGAGTTAATATTCCAGTTATTTTGTTTTTTGGATTTTTTGAATTAAAAATAAATCTTTTTACATAAGCAAAACATCTATGAAGACGATTAAATTTAGAAAATCTTTCAAAATTTATGATGGGTTCAATAGTAATTGTAGATTTGACCTTGACCTCTAATTGTATTTCTGGAAGTACAGTAGATTTATTTGAATTTGGGATTGGCCATTTAGACTCATCGCTAGCTAAATATTGAGAGCCAAACCACCATAACTTTAAATGTGGCAACTGACTAGGATTTACACCTCTAGAAATTAGATCAGCTGGATTTTCATTTGTTGAAACATATCTCCATGAATCTGGATTTGTTCTTTCAAGGATTTCACCTACCCGATTAGCGACAAATGTTTTTAATTGGTTAGGATTCTTTTTTAGCCAACACAACACTACAGTCGAATCACACCAATGTATGATACGCGTAGGCTGGTATCTGATTGATTCCACAACGCTATTGCAAAGCTTTGCCGCTAACAAAGCTGCACAGAGTTCAAGTCGAGGAATTGTGCATGGCTTTAAAGGCGCCACCTTTGATTTCGCACATAGCAGCCTAACAGTGATTTCATTGTTTGCGTTGATAGATCTTACATATATGCATGCACCATATGCTACCTGAGAGGCATCACTAAAGGAGTGTATTTCAATTGTTTTGGGTGAATCACATAGGACGTGTCTTGGAATATTTAAATTAGATAGTGTTTGCAAACCTTTGCAGATTTCGTCCCAAGATATTTTTATTTCTGGGGGACAGTTTCATCCCAGTCTATTTTCTGCTGCCATAATTTTTGAAGAAGAATTTTGAAATTTATTATTATTGGACTCAGCAAACCCAGAGGATCAAAGGTTTTAAAAGAATTGGACATGATAGAACGTTTAGTGACTTTGGAATCTGATATTGCTATATTTATAGGAAAATTGTAAGTATCTGTGTTGGGACTCCAACCTAAACCTAATGTATTCGAAGATTTACTTATCATTAGATTATCTTGTGAATCTTTATCTAAGTTTTCAAGTATTTTATTTGAATTTGATTTTAATTTTCTTAGTTGAAAACAATATTTGTTTAATGTATTATAGATAGTATCTTTAATATAGACTAATTGATCCTCATCATCAGCGCCAGTATATAAATCATCAACATAGAAATCCTTTTGAATTATTGTTTTGATGAGATCATTTTCACATTCCTCGCCTGCCTGCCAAAGACATCTTGTACTTAAGTAACTTGCACTTGCTGTGCCGTAGGTTACAGTATCTAATCGAAGAGTCTTAACAGGCTGAGACTCGTCTTCTCTCCACAAAATTAGTTGTAGATTACGATCTTGTTCATCTACTTGAATTTGGCGGTACATTTTGGCAATATCGCCAGTCAAAATATATTTATAGTGTCTACCTCTAATCAAAAATGGAGAAAAGACTGTCTTGAATATTTGGACCTATCATAAGTATATCGTTTAGAGAATAACCAGATGATGTGGCACAAGAACCATCGAAAACCGCTCTCATCTTTGTTGACTCACTGTCCTGTTTAAATACAGGATGATGTCCCAGAAAATAAGAAGGATATGGCTTGGCGAGAGGCGATTCAGATAAATGTGACAATTGCGCATATTCATGTATAAAATTTACATACTCTGTTATTAGAGCAGGATTTTTTCTAAAACGTTTTTCTAAACTAAACAATCGTTTTTTAGCTTGATTGTATGAATCCCCAAGACACTCTGGAGAATCAAGTAGCGGTAATCTCACACAGAACCTACCTGACTCTAATCTAGTATAATGAGATAGAAAATGTTTTTCACAAGCTGCTTCAGTCTTGCTTAATATTGTTTTTTGGGGAAGATCTTCGATCTCCCAGAATTTTGTAAGTGTTTTGTTAAGTTCAGCCTCACAATTAGAAGCTGATGCTATAGCATGGTTGCAATTGATTTTGTTATTTGTAGAATTTGTATACATAGGGCCACACAAAAACCAACCGAATTTAGAATATTGAAGCTTAGGATTATTATGACCTAAGTTGTATTGTTGTGGACATATGACGTCCCAAAATATATCGGCTCCTATCAAAACATCAATAGGAGCTGGTTGATCAAATGTGGGGTCTGCTAATTGTATGTCCTTTGGAAGATTTAAACTTTGTATATTGATAGGAGACTTTGGTATCTCACCGGTCAACACTTCAAGAACTAAGCAAGAAAGAGTGACATTGAATGTATTGTATATAGAACTTAGTTTTGTAATACAGCTTTCATCAACTTTAGACATTGTATGATTGCCGATTCCAATGATGTTTAATGTATTGATAGGATTTGATTGTAATGATAGCTTTTGTTGTAATGATTTGGAAATGAATGAGCTTTGGCTACCACAGTCTAGTAATGCGCGTGCCTTTATTGCTTGGTTTGTGTTTGGATTAATCACATTAATCAAAGCAGTTGATAAAAGTACTTGTGAATTTTGTTTGGCAAAATTGACTGCAACATTTGAGTCGCTAACTTCATGGTTATTTATAGTTGTAGATGGATTGTGTAACATTGTATTATGCCTTTTGGCGCATTCACGGCAGGGTCCTAAACGACATTCGTTCACAGTGTGGCCCGGTCGTAGACAATTAACACAAAGTTTGTGTTTTGTGACATCCGCATATTTGTCTTGTATGTTTTTTTCTTTAAAGGTAGGACAATCATAAATTCTATGATCCTCACTACAAATGACGCATTTGGGTGTATAGTATTTCACCTGTGATTGGCTTGCAAAAAGTTTTCAAAGTAGAAGGCCGCTGGGGTTTATTGTTGTTGTTAAAAGTAGAGGGCGGACGTGAGGTAGGTTGATAATTTTTAGATAGATTATTATTATAGTTTTTGTTTCGATTTAAAGCTTCTAGAACGTCTGCCCTATCAATTAAAAATTTATGAAATTGTTCTATGGTTGGGACATCAGATAAATTAGAGCGAAATTCTTCCCATTTCACGAGAGTCTGGCTATCGAGCTTTGAGGCCAGCATAAAAATTAATAGAATGTCCCACTTGTCAGTAGGTTGCTCCAAACTGGCAAGTGCGCGCAAATTCTTTGTAACATGATCAACTAAATAACGTAATGATTTGTCTGACTCACGTGCAATAGGTTGAATGCTCAATAAAGAGCTGAGATGGTGATCGATCAATAACCTCTTGTTGTCATAACGTTCCAACAATAATTTCCAGGCCTCATTGTAATTGGCCGAGGAGACTTCAAGATTGGAGATGACACGTGCTGCTTCTCCCTCCAAATAGGATATCAAATAATGAAACTTGTGTATGGGTGGAATACGGGCGTTATTATGTATAAGGTTAAGGTACATATCACGAAAGTCAAGCCAACGGAAAAAGCTCCATTGAATTTATCTATCTGAATTTGTGGTAACTTGAAACCCAAACTTTTATGATCGTGATCACATTGAGTTTCATGAAAGCTAGAATCACGTTTAAGCTCAATCTGAGAAAGATTATGCTGTTCCAATAATGTTTTTGCAGTAGCGAGGCATACAATTAAATCATGCTCAATGGTATCTCGTTCATCGATTTCCGTTTGAATATTCAATGAATTTATGACCTCGATCTCACTTTGCAACACGTCAAATTTTGTTGACAAGCTCTCAAATTTTCCAATTTTTAGTGATAATTCAGCTAATTCAATACTAGACATTGTTGGTTGAGTTGCAATTTTATCCAAGTAATTTTTAAATTTAGTAATTTGCCCTTTGATAGAACTGCGTTTGATCGTAAGTTCTTTCAAAGTTAATTTAGACATTTCTTGTTCTAACGACATTATGTAAATAAATTTATTTTATACTTAGTATAAATGAAATGTTTAAAGTATGTAGTAATAAACAAAGTTAAGAGAGAGCGAAGTCAAAACAAAATAACTATTAAAAAGGCTCACTTCCCTCACTCTGGCGTGGCGTCTGGGGCGCCGCGACGCGCAACGCAACCTGACAGACCGCTTATCAGCTGTTTCTAAGCTCGGTGCTGCAAGCTGTGCCGCGCGAACGCAGCGATGCAAGCCTGAAATAGTCGGCGGGTATCGATTAGGAATGTGAAATAATAATATGGGCAATGAAGATGATAACTGTTTATATAAAAACTGAATATAAGTTTATGGAATAACCTCTATACGGAAAACTTCAAACAGAAAACTCCAAAAATAGGACAAATGTACAGAAAAAATAACTTAATAATGGAAAAATAAGTGTAAGTAATTGTTTAACTTTACTTAAAATGGACAATTAGCAGTAAGTTTGCAAATAAAACCATGCGGTACCATGTGGTAGGGGCCGGCAAAGTATGACGCAATAAATTTGCAAACGTGGATTTTACGTTGAAATACGATTAATCCATGGCTAAATCGTTTGCAAATGAATAAAATATTGAAGAAAAATGAACCAACAAGTGTAAACGACGATTATTTCTTGATTAAATGATAGTAGGAAAAACCATTGGAAATCTTACTAAATTTACGATTGTTATGCGCAAATAGATATATTTAGAATGTTTTATCATGGATAGGAAGGAAATTGAAGGAATTGAATTGGGAGAACAAAGGCAGGGCACTTATCTTTGTATTCATTTGCTGGACGCGGCGGCGGCTTAATGCATATTCCACTATCTGACCACTTCCAGATACTTAGCAATTGGCTTCTGTCCTTGTTCTCTGCTGGATAGATGGATGGCTGCTGCGGATTAGGTCTCCAACAGGCCTGGATGAAGTGGACCGACCGTAGGTCGCGGCCCAATCACGTCGGGGTCACCAATTTGTCGAAGCTGTGATTTTGGAATAAAATTAGTCCATGATTTTATCGGGAATCGACTTTATTTCTTTCAACGGGTTAACAAATATATAATACCATGATGGATCTAGAATGCAAATACAATTGTAGAAAATTTTGCCTTTTTTACGTGGCACTTGCTAGCACACCGGATAAGGAAGAAAAAATCCAAGAGCTTGTAATCCCTTCGTTGACATGCAGAGGTTATGAAAATGACATGGACATTGACAGGCGTCAACACAGGGTGTTTTTTAAATCATCATCAAAACACCCTGTATATTATTATTATAGAGATAGGTATTATGTACTATGAATAATTCATAGTACATAATACCTATCTCTATAATAATAATATACAGGGTGTTTTTTTAATCATTGGCATCCTTTCTACTGGTGAAAGTACTCATGAACATGAACCACTTTTTGTATGGGACCGAGACTCAATCCGATGGAAAAAAAAATCAGCTGTTCCATACATTTCGGGTGAGTAGGTATTGGAAAATAGTATGGAACAGCAGATTTTTTTTTCCATCGGATTGAGTCGGTCCCATACAAAAAGTTGCTTATGTTCATGAGTACTTTCACCAGTAGAAAGGATGCCAATGATTTAAAAACACCCTGTATACATAATATCTATTCAGCTCTATCATTTGCCTTTCTTCTCCATATAATAGTCTTAATCAAATACGAGTAATTATTAGGTACTTATGATATACCTAAAACCCAACAATATTATAATTCTGATGAGATTATTTTTAGGTATTATTGTTCACATAGGTATCGGAATTTCAGTATCCCGTTGTAGGTAAACTAATCTAACAAATATGTCCATATATGTAGATACTATATGTCTTTGAAATTTATAGTTACTGTTCTTTGTTGTTTTCATCTAAGAATACCTAATAATTTGTGTGGGTAAGACTTAATAATAATTATTTGATTACCTATTAATTGATATTCAACAATATATACTTCTGATAAAATATACCTATTATTAATTGTTCATTCTACCGAAAATTATGACAGTTCGGTGATAAGTCAATCGGAATCTCATCAGAATTATAATATTTTTATATCATTTATTAATAATTATTAGTTTATTAATTGATATTCGACAATATATATTTCCGATAAAATATACCTATTATGAATTGTTCATTCTACCGAAAATTATGACAGTTCGGTAATAAGTCAATATGCAACTAAAAAGTTGCTTATTTCTGTAACCACTAACCACCCGGACAAACAACCAAACACTATTACTAAAAGGCGGAATATTCGAAACTCGAAAAAAAACGTGTGTATCTGGATTGAGGGCCCAATTTTTAAATTGTCCCGGAACGAAATAAGATTCACAGGGCAATTAGTTAAAAATAGTAAAAACTTAATGCAAATACCCAAAAATTTCTAAAAGTAGAATTATGCCTGTAATCATTATCTAACGTGGGCCCTCAATCCAGACGCCTGCAAAAAAATCTCAGAAAGTACTATTTCTGGGTTAATCATTTTTATTTCAGAATTTAGTAAAGAATTTCTTAAATATTTTAACAAATTCCCATTTTTGTAGAATATGCCATTACAGATTTATAGCGGTCTATCTTGGGCCCTCAGAACACTAAAATGGGTATCTGCAAAATGTGACTTATCGTAAGGAATTCATAAAAACTACATCAATATACACTACTTAGATACCTCAGTGAATTATTAAAAAAGAAATAATGGCCCAAAAGTTAATTGTCAAAAAGTTATTAAATTTCTAATTTCTGATCTGAGGGCCCAATACTATCGGTTTTATTGACTAGACTCAACCTCGTATACTAATTCAAATTAGAATATATTTTTTTACTATTTTTTAACTAAAATTTAACATATGATCCGTTCTTATAAATGCTATACTTTATGAGAAAATTGAATTTCAAGTTCTTATATGAGAAAATTTTGTAGGGTGACCACAAATTTTCATCATCAGCGGGACTTTTTTCGACGACCTCCGTGGCTTAACGGTCCTCACGCCGGACAGTCACACCAGTGGTCCCGGGTTCTATCCCTGGTCGGGTTAAAATGAAAATGATCTTTTTGAGTTTTGCTTGGGTCTTGGATGTTTTTCTATATGCATGTAATTTCTGTTATGTTTGTATTTGTCAGTTGATGCAAATAAACGTTTTATCTGTCTATTATGTAGGTACTTGTTACAAAATATGGTATCATTAAGTTAGTATTCCACAACAAGTCTCGAACTTACTTTGGGGCTAAATCAATCTGTGTGTTTTGTCCGTAGGTATATTTATTAAAATCTGTGCAGATGGAAAGTAACTAAATTGCAGGTGAATGAATTAAAAATACAGTTATTGTTATATTTATGTTATTTTAAATTGTATTTATGTTTATCATACGGGCGTAGTTGCCTGTAGCAAATAAACAAAGAACTTTTATTTAACTTACCGACCAGTATGATGTCCTAAGTAGTCATTGTATCTGTGTACAATTCACCAGAGACAACGCAATCCACAAACCAATCAAATTCGTTACGATTAATGAAACCATAGACATAGAAAGAAAAAATCATTCTTTAACAGACTTACAAACTTGATTGTCAAATAAAGCCCAAAAACGTTCATAATAGTGTGCTCCAAATTCAATTTTTTTTTTTACAAATTGTTATTAATAAGGAACCAAAACACACCAAAAATGTCAAACTTGACAAAAATGAACCTCACAGAAGATATAACCTGTCCTTCACCAACATAGGCAAAAACCATATCTGACATCCCGCTTCCTCAGCTGTCTGTGTCTCTAAGGAAAATTATTTTTAAATTTTCTAATTCTAGGAATGAAACACAATGGGTTATGATTTTTTTTTACTTCATTGTTGTAATATATATTAAGGTGGTGGCAATCACATAGCTACTGATTTTGAAGAATGGTTTTATAAAGACGTATTTTATAAACGCACATACATAACATTAAAATAAAACTAATTATAGTACCGCTAGCTGTATCGTAAAGTCATTACAGTACTCTAAAACAAACCTTTTCATCTGTACAGATTTTCAATGTCCCGCTGATGATGAAAATTTGTGGTCACCCTACAAATTTTTTTCATATAAAAACTTGAAATTCAATTTTCTCATAAAGTATAGCATTTAGAAGAACGGATCATATGTTAAATTTTAGTTAAAAAATAGTAAAAAAATATATTCTAATTTGAATTAGTATACGAGGTTGAGTCTAGTCAATAAAACCGATAGTATTGGGCCCTCAGATCAGAAATTAGAAATTTAATAACTTTTTGACAATTAACTTTTGGGCCATTATTTCTTTTTTAATAATTCACTGAGGTATCTAAGTAGTGTATATTGATGTAGTTTTTATGAATTCCTTACGATAAGTCACATTTTGCAGATACCCATTTTAGTGTTCTGAGGGCCCAAGATAGACCGCTATAAATCTGTAATGGCATATTCTACAAAAATGGGAATTTGTTAAAATATTTAAGAAATTCTTTACTAAATTCTGAAATAAAAATGATTAACCCAGAAATAGTACTTTCTGAGATTTTTTTTTTGCAGGCGTCTGGATTGAGGGCCCACGTTAGATAATGATTACAGGCATAATTCTACTTTTAGAAATTTTTGGGTATTTGCATTAAGTTTTTACTATTTTTAACTAATTGCCCTGTGAATCTTATTTCGTTCCGGGACAATTTAAAAATTGGGCCCTCAATCCAGATACACACAAAAAAAACTTAGCGAGTAGGTACCTACGCTATGAAAATATAAAAAAAATACTAAAATTTTGAGTTAAGTATAACTCAATTTTTTAAGCAGATTATTGCACTATTGCTTTTGTTTGACGCTACTACAAAATTCGACTAATAAGAATAGAAGAATAACCATGAGCTGATTCATTGTAGATACACATCACTTACACGGCTATTTTGATGATCAAATGTTACTACGATAAGCTGTGCTTTCAAGAAAATCTACTTCTAAGTAAAATCGAAAAATTATTGTATTTAGGTATAGCATGTCCAGTTGCTATATAAAAATTTAAAGACACAAATTTCGCCCCAGGTTTCCGCTCTTATAGAAATTTTTGCACCCGAGCGCGAGCTCAAAGTGCATTGCTCTAGCTTCGTGACAGATGCATAAATTGTCTCTATTGTATTCATATTGCATTTATAGGTTTTTTCCTATATGCAAAACCCCAGCTTAACCTATTTATTATCAAATTTTATAAATACTGTCTAGCAGAGTTTGCGGGAATGAGCAAAAACCATCCAAGTACCTATCATCTCAATTTTTAGAATAAAGTGCAGAACGGCAATAAAATCTGCCCCATAGTCATCTAGCTAGACCCGTCAACGGACAAGATGTCCTTGCTGTAGAATGCCAATCTGCAAAAAGCTCAAAAAAATTGTGTATTGCCAAAGAACCTGTATAATCAACATTAAGATTTACATTAGACACAAGAATAGGGGACCGGACAAGGTATGAACATTGTTAAAAATAGGTAATTTTTATGATACAATACATATAATTAAACACATTTTGCGACTTTTCAGCACGAGTTTATTTTTATTGAGCTAATTTATTAAAGTTCAAACTTTTTGGGAAAGTCCATTTTCTACGCGTGACGTCATATGAATCATACGTTTATTTAGGTGCGTTTTGGTATCGTTCTAACATCCCTTAAAACAGTGAATTGTTTTTTGATATATCTTCTTGGGAAATACTTAGGTTATTGATGTGATTCTTTTACGGATGATTCTATTTTGTCCGGTCCCCTATTACATAAAATTGATGACGTAACTTGGTACCAACATAAAGATAATGAAAAAATTAAATAACTTCCTGCGTTTGGAATTAATTGAATTTCAATGAAATGTAATAGTCACATTGATTGCAACGGAACTAAGATAATTAAATTTCAGTGAGGCGTCGCGATTCAATCCTGATCAAAATTAGCAATCAATTCGATTTTCCGATTAACAATTCGAGCGATCCTCTCTGGATCGCCGTTGACAACGATGGACTGTTTCTACCTGTGTGTATTTTTAGGAATTTTAGGTAAGAAAATTAGAATTGGTTTGCCCTCATTAATAATATCTGCCATAAATCACAATTATCAATAATTACTAGCTCACAACTTTCCTATTTCTTTTATTCTATTTCTTCTTCAAACAAGCCAGCCATTTTGAGAGTGCCGTTCCTCCTTTAGATATTGTGGTACCAACTGCATTAGAATTTTGCATAGTCTTACTTTTAGGATATTTTCCCCCAACTATACTCATAAATTAAGCCCTGCCATACATTGTCAAACTATCCAACTAGGTACTTATATTTTTTTTGTATTAAATTGTTTCTTTATGTAAGTACATATTCAAAGAGCACTTTAATTTTTCGCAGGCAATGTTATCTCAAGTCCTACAGAAAATAAAACAGCAGTCGCTACAGAAAAGGCTGTGGAAGTTAAAGCTGATACTAAAGCGGCAGTCAATGTTAGTCAACCTGCAGAAATCGCTGACGAAGGATGGGAATTCGAAAACAAAACGCAAGTAGATTACAGAAGAATCCTGTACAGTAGAACTGTTGGAATAGGGAAGCGGCCATATATGGTATAATATAAAACATTAAATAAAATTGCATAAAATACTTTTAATGATTCAGCAGCAGCTTCTGATTTTAACCAAATTTTAGGTATACTTACAACTCACAAAAGAATCAGCAAAAGCCCACAAGTACCGTGGCTGGCTGTGCGGAGGTGTGATCGTGGACCAGTGGTACGTCCTCACGTCAGCCGCTTGTGTGGAAGATGCCGACCACTTCTACATAGTGTCGGGGACCACCAAATTTGTGGACAGCTTCGATTATAAGTCAGACGCGTGTGTCTGTAAGCATAGGCGCAGGGTCGTCTGGAAATGTATTCCTAAAAGTAAGAACATTTACAAAAGTAGTAAAACTAACTAGATTCTAAACACTAATTTATAATTTCATTACCGTAGTAGATTACGACATTTTCTACGGAGAGAGACTGCAAGTGTATAAAAAAAAATAGAACTGGACAAAGTAAAAAACAATTTTGAAATACCAACTCGGTGTAAGGGAGGCTATTACGCATTGGCTTTACAGTAAAACTTTCACCCCAATTGCCGATGGGGATCCATCGGAGTTGAATTTTAAAAAAGAAATGATCCATATTAAACTTTATCAAAATCGATTAACCGGTTCGGCCATGAAAGCGTAACAGACTTTCGCAGTAATAATCTTAATATGGATACCTACCTAATATCATATCTTGTTCACTTCTAGACTACAAATTCGATTTCCAAGACAGTATTAAATGGTCATCCAACGACATAGCGATAGTAAAGGTGGATAAGCCATTTAAGCTAAAGGTTTGCGAGAAGGGTTGCGAGTTTGCCGTGGATCGCATCTGCTATAACAACGTCAGCAGGGAGCTGGAGAAGCCAGGGACCAAGGGCTACATCGCTGGCTGGGGCAGTGGCAACACATTCAGGGAGGTATGAAACGTCAAGTTATAGCATTTTTAAAAAATGATATTTTGTTTCTGGTATTTAAAAGCTTCTTTGTGGTAGAAGATTTTTCTTCGAGTTGTATTTCTCATGTCTGATTGTTGTGGTTAATTCATACGTAGGATAAAACACTCGCAATGACTTGACTAATTAATCCTTCAAGCTACGCAACAGCTACGGCAGCTTCGGTTAACGAAGAGAATTAAAGAACAATGATCGCACTGCCGGATCCAGGCAATCGCTGCTTAAAATTGCGTTCTTCGTTTCAAACACTTTTGCCAACTAGAGTGCAGTTTGCATCATGTTTCTCTTCAGGAGAATTAGTGGTAGGCAATTATAGCCCTTGTTGTGAAGAAACATGTAAGTATAAACCTAGTGAATATGGGAAAAAAATAGAATCTATTCAAATCCTCCCGTTTTAAAGCCTGAGCACCTGGCAATTGAATACTATTTTCTAGGGAGTGTACCGTCGCGCTGAACCAGAGACTACCAATAGACCAGCAAATGCCAAGAACCTGCAAGAAGCCAAAGTTTGTATAATGGACAACGAGCAGTGCGCCAAGAAATGGGCTCAGAGGTTTAGGAGCATCATCACACAGTACATGATCTGCACCAAGGATGTCATGAAGAGGCTTAGTGAAAACTGTGAGGTTAGTAAACGTGGTGGCAATTAGGTGCATGTCTATCTGAGAATATTTAAGTCGTGGTAACATTAACAATGAAGCTTTTTATCAACACTTATTGTGTGGCCATTATGGCCATTCATTCAAAATCAACTAGAGCAATGACCCTACGATGTTTTTTTGCAAGTAGGCAAAATCAATGTTGACCTACAATCGTAATGGGATTTACGGATTTATCCACGCGATGCATTGTTAGATCGCCAAAAACTTATCCATGAATCATCAACCTTTGTGTATTTCCTAGAAGAAGTATGCCAATTGCACGGATGTCGACGATGGGCGACGTGACTTGGAAGATCCCGACCTGAATGCCAACAGCATATCCCTGGACCTGGGCAGACACCTGCGCGACCCAGACGACTACACGGCTCGGCGGTCTCTCATGCAGGGAGGATTCTGTGAGGTCAGTGTCAAAGGACATCCTAACTAGACTCGTCTTAGGAAAATGAAGATCCCGACCTGAACGTCAACAGTAGGTATATCCCTGGACCTGGGTAGACACCTGCGCGACCCAGACGACTACATGGCCAGGTGGTCTCTTATGCAGGGAAGATTATGTGAGGTCAGTATCAAAGGACATCCTAACTAGACTCGTCTTAGGAAAAGGAAGATCCCGACCTGAGCGCCAACAGTGGGTATATCCCTGGACCTGGGTAGACACCTGCGCGACCCAGACGACTATGGAACGTCAATGAAAGATGGCGGTTACTTACTGACTGGTTTATTCACAAGCGCACATACAATAATAAAGATACCCTACAGACTACACGGCCAGGTGGTCTCTTATGCAGGGAGGATTCTATGAGGTCGTGGTCAAAGGACATCCTAGTTTAGACTCGTCTTATAAAAATGTAATTGTTTACGATAAAGTGGTTTTACTTTACTTATTTTAACATTGATCATCATGCATGATTGTGGCCAATAGACAGGGAACCATTTCATGAAATGGGCGCATTTTATGAAGTGAGCAAATCAATGATATGGCCGTGGCATACATCAATACCAATGTCAACCCTACCAAAATTTGGTTTTCAATTAAATCCATCAAAAAAAAAAATCAGCTGTTCCATGCTTTTTGGGCGGGCAGTCGCTCAAAATTGTAGGTACCTATTGTAAAATATTTAGTATGGAACAGCTGATGTTTTTTCGGTCGGATTAAGTCCCACACATAAAGTTGCTATTTCGAGTAGGTACTTTCACCAGTATTTTTCTTATTCAGAATGACCACGGAGGCCCTCTGATAGTGAAGTACCAAGGGAGGGAGAGAGTGGTGGGTATCATCTCGGCCTGCAAGATTGATCCGAAAACTCACAGCTGCCACGGGCCCTTCCTATACACGTCCGTGTACAGGAACAGACAGTTCATAGCTTGCTCCATTCATAAGGAGATCGAGTAAGTTCCATTTTTCATTTCCATTTTTTTTTCTGCTCGATGGCGGCAGTGTTCAAATACGTCCATGCAACTATAATTATTAGTATGGATCCAATTGAATCTTTTTACACGACTGACCAAAAAAGGAGAGTTATGTTTTCAGGGTTCATGTATGTAAGTATGTATGTAAGTTTCTTTACAGATTTTGATGTGAGAGGTATTGTTATATTCCTTGCATTCCTCCGAGTGACATAGGCTATGTAAGTTGTCAGTCGTGTTTTTTTTTTTTTAAATAATTAGCTTGTTACATTGTTTTTGTCAACACTCGTTGTCCAATAAAAAATTGCAATTGTTTGTACTTGCGATAAAGTATTTTTTTTTTTTAAATTTTAGTGAGAACTGCAGAAGAGTGTTCCGTACCGGCATCACACACGAAGAGTATTCCGTAGATTGGGACGGCGTGTAAGAAGACTATTTATAATTTTCTTTTTTATTAAAGATGGGTTTGCTCTTAACCACAGTCTTGCCCGAGGACAGAGATGAGGTCTACGGTGTAGCGAGCTTACCCAGAAGCAGCCTATTCACTCTGGTTTTGATTTTAATATCTCCATAAGGAAATCAGTTCCTATTTTATGAATACAAAGTAACCATAGATCTTTTTATGTACAGTCAACATCCCCAAATTTCTCGCAAACTAGCAAGGGCTCGGGACTTTGTTTCCATGGGAATTTCGGAAAATCCTCTCTTACATTCCTTAAGGAACTTCCGTGCCAAAATTTAGCTCAGTCAGCCAACGGAAGAACTTTTAAATATTGATTATCGAGTGGTAGGGATGAGATGACCCCCTAATAGTTGCCGTATGTAATATACGGCCACCCCATCATCATAGTGATCATACTATGAGCGGTTGAGTGGCTGAGATGTAAAAGAATAAAAAAAAACTATTAAAATAATTAATTTAATTGCAGGGAAGATGATGATGAAGTGCAAGTGCGAGCAAGGTGAGAAAAAATTGAGACTTTTTTTAGATACATACATACATAGAATCACACTTTACGGGGTAGACAAAGCCAAGAGTCGTGAGACTCGAAGGCCACGCTTAGCTATATTTTAGATATCATTAACAAAACGATGAAATAATTTATTGTAAAAAAAACAAAAAGTATTGTTAGTGTGGCTAAATTGACTCGATAAATAGCACTTGTACACTGTCAATCACCACATTGGATCGAATGCTGGAAGCATTCGCCGTTAATATGCGTTACAGACGATTTAGACAATAGAAACAATGCACAAACCACTTACCACGTAGGCAGGCTTCTAGCACGATTCCTCACGAATAGTTCTTCCTTTAGACACCTGGCCGGCCAGCCACACACGATTATAAAGTTCCAAAAACACTGTTGAGCACTTGAAGTTTGATTAGGATAATTGAGTAAAAAAGATGTAATGTTTGGTGCGCGCGCGCCTTCGATTCAACGTCCAGACTCAGAATCGTTTACTGGTTCTGCCACCAGCCTATGGCGCTGTTCTCTCAGACACCGGTAGGATCTGCGCATGCGCCAGCGGAAGTCCGGGCGCCCCATTGGCTAAATAGAACTGCCGCACAGCGAATTGTGATGTTTGATAAGTGCATCGGTAAGGCGCGCGAAATTCAAATTGAAAGGTAAACAAGATTTGCGTTGAAAACGGAACATTCCGCCCACCAAAATACCAATAGGATTTTCCCAGAGTAAGAATAAGAAACGGTAATTAACGATAAATATGTTTAAGTTATTATTCTAAACTTAAAAGCTAACAAATGATAAGTTGAAACGATTATACGGAGGGTAGAGGACATAGTTTGACCAAAGGTCTCTTAAGCGAGTGATCCCTGGCTGTTCTAACGGTTGCGACTCGAACTACCCCATCAGGGCCAGGATGCAAGGAAACAACTCGTCCTAATGCCCATTGAAGAGGAGGCCGATTGTCCTCTTTTATAAGTACGATTGAGTTTACAATTAACGGTGTTGAGTCCGTGGTCCATTTTGCTCGCTGAGTTAACCCATGTAAATATTCATTTTTCCAGCGTTTCCAAAATTGTTGTTGAAAAGATTGGATAAGTTGCCATCGATTTAGTCGATTGATTTTTACGTCCTTGTAGTCGAAGTCAGGAACTGCTGTAAGAGGTTCCAGCGTTAAAAAATGACCGGGCGTAAGAACGTTCAAATCGTTGGGATCCGAGCTCAATGGACACAAAGGCCGCGAATTTAAAATTGATTCGATCTGAGCGAAGAGTGTGGTAAGCTCTTCAAACGTTAAGACCTGATCGCCAACAATACGGTACAAATGACTCTTTGCGGCTTTGATTTGGATTTCCCACACCCCTCCAAAGTGGGGAGCAGAAGGTACGTTACGTTTAAAATCTATTTTTTCCGCATGAGAGGCTTGTTCGATACCTGACGCTAGTTGTGAACTTGCACCAACGAAATTCGTACCGCAGTCAGAGTGAATAACATTGCAGCGGCCGCGACGAGAAACGAAGCGACGCAATGCCGCGATGAAGCCGTCAGTCGATAAAGTAGAAACCACCTCAAGGTGCACTGCTTTTGTGCTCAAGCATACGAATAAACACAAGTACGCTTTATCGATTTTAGCACCACGATGAAGCCCGAGCTTAATTCGAAAAGGCCCTCCTAGATCGACACCTACGACAGAGAAGGGTTTTGCCTGATTGACACGAAAGGCCGGAAGGTCGCTCATAAAGGGTTGCAAAGGTTTCGGTTTAAGACGGTAGCATCTTATGCATCTTGAAAGATGATGACGTACAGCATGCTTTGCCGCAAGTATCCAAAACTGTTGTAAAATCAGATAGTTGGTTGTGTTCAGACCGGGATGAAAATTGTTTCGATGAATAGATTCGATTACAGCTGATGTAAGAACACTCTTTTTGGGCAATAATGCGGGATACTTATGTTCGAAGTCAAGATCGGAGCGCGATAGGCGCCCGCCTACTCTGAGTATACCCTGCTCGTCCAAAAACGGGTTTAGTTTACGAAAACTGCGAGGTAACTGTATCTTTGATTGTAATTTGGATATGACATCCAAAAAACAACGATGTTGGAAATGTTTGACGATAATTAGTAACGCACGATGACGCTCAGCGTCCGTTACGAAAAGATTATCTGATCGCGGAACAGTGTTACGCATGTTATTACAAAACCTGCGAACGTAAGCGATAATGCGACAGATTTTATCTAAAGAAGAATATTTTTCGAATAGCCGATCAATTATAGACGTGTGATTAACGCTTTCGATTTGATCCGAAACGAGAACCGTGGTGCGACGCTGCTCAGAGAGCACCGCATTGTCATCGTTTGAACGATTTTTCGATGTATCGATTGGCCACTCAGACTGTGGTTGAGACAACCATTCTGGGCCCGCCCACCATAGGGCATTGTTTAGCAAATCGTGAGGCAATTGCCCACGCGAACAAACATCTGCAGGATTTGTGACAGATGGTACGTGCCTCCAGCACTCGGTCGGTACGATATCTTGAATGTGACTTACGCGGTTTGCAACGAATGTCACCCAGCGAGAAGAAGGAGCTCGCAACCAGGATAAGGTAACGGTGGAATCACACCACAGATAAGTGTCATGGACAGGAATCCGCAGCGTGTCCTTGACAAATTTGATAAGGTCTGTAAGCAAAACTGCACCACACAGCTCTAAGCGAGGTAACGATTGACGTTTTAAAGGAGCTACACGAGCCTTTGCACATACGAGAAAGACGCGAACGGAGCCGTCAGACTCGATAACACGCAGGTATATAACGGCGCCATATGCTGCTTCGGAGCTGTCACAAAATCCATGCAGTTGATATGATTGAGCGCTATCGGTAGCGTATTTACGTGGAATTTTAAGATTCCTAACTTGAGGAAGCTGTTCAGAGAACTTTTCCCATTGAGAGATAATTTCCGGTGGGGGCTTATCATCCCATGAAAGACCTAGAATCCAAAGCTTTTGAATAAGACATTTGGCATGAATTGTCAAAGGAGATAGAAAACCCAGAGGATCGAAAATTCTGGCAACCTCACTCAAAATCGTTCGCTTGGTGCACGGTTGATTAGATGGATTTACGGTAAAGACGAACGAATCCGAAGCAGGCTCCCACTTAAGGCCCAGAACCTTGATAGTTGTGTCTTCAGTTTCGGTAAAAGTGATTGCTTCTGAAAGACACGCCTCCGCGGGAAGATCGCTAAGTAGCTCGGGTCGGTTACTCACCCACTTTCGGAGCTCAAACGAGCCAAGACCGAAAAGAGCGATGAGTTGAGTTTTGATTTCTCTGGCGTCCTTCAGCGATGAGCTTCCGGATATGACGTCATCAACGTATATGTCGGAAGTTAAAACGGTTTTGGCCTTTGGGTACTTGTGACCCTCATCGTTGGCCAGTTGCTGAATAGAGCGGCACGCCAGGAATGGAGCGGAAGACACTCCGTACGTTACGGTATTTAATACGTACTCTTGAAGAGGCTCATCTGGGTGAGCTCGCCAGAGAATACGTTGATAATCACGATGTTGAGGAGCTAGGTTGATTTGACGGTACATTTGGCGCACGTCTGCCATGAAGACAATTGCGTGCTCACGGAAATGAAGAAGGATCTCTACGATATTTGATTGTAGCTTCGGTCCCGTCAGCAGCGAGTCGTTTAGCGATTTGGAAGTTGCATCTTTAGCCGAGGCGTCGAATACAACGCGAAGCTTCGTTGTAGCGCTGTCGGGACGTAGCACACAATGGTGCGGTATATAATACTTGCCTTGACCCATTTGCTTGGCAGGTACCAGAGTCATGTGACCACTGTCGATATAGTCAGTCATGAACTCCACGTATTGTTGGTTTAAATTGTGATCGCGATACAGACGCCTTTCAATGGCATGAAAGCGTCGTAAGGCTATCTCTCGAGAACCTTCAAAGATTGGCTCCTCGTCGTCCTTGAAGGGGAGACAAACTACATATCTACCTGTCTCGTCACGGTAGTGATTACTGAGAAAACTATTTTCACAGCGTTGCTCTTCTGGGGTCAATCGGGAAGATTGTGGAGCGTTATCGATTTCCCAGAAACGTTGAACAATTTTGTTTAAACTATCGTCTACGGTAGAAGGGGCTACTCCTAGTAGACTGGACGATGCGAGTCTGGACTTCCCAAGAAGAAGCCAGCCGAAGACTGAGTTGAAAGCTCGCGGTTGAGAGGCGTTACCCTTCAGACGTTGTTCGAGAAGTGACTCAGCAAAGACGTCGGCACCTAACAAGACGTCGATTGGACCAGGGATGTCAAAACCAGGATCAGCTAGCGGTAGTGTTTTGACCTCCTCCCATCCTTTCGTATTTAGCCTTGCTATCGGTTGATCTCCGCAAATGCTCGGTATGACGAGCATTCCCAGACGAAACTTTACGTTACAGTTGGTGCCAATGTCGCATGTAACAAAGCCACTGACTGAGGCAGGGCTGCCCCCTAACCCATAAACGTTGATATTACCAGTTATAGGTTTTAGATTTAATCGTTGAGCGGCGTGAGCCGTGAGAAAATTGTTTTGACTGCCGGTGTCAAATAACGCGCGAAATGTATGAAATTCACCAGAAGCATCACGAATCTGGACTAGAGCTGTTGCCAGTAACACGGTTGTGGTTACGGTTGGATCAGACTGAGTTAACGAATCCTTAGCCACTAAGGTCGCCGAGCTTGCCGCCGGCTCCTTATGTAGCAAAGTGTGGTGTTTACGTCTACATTGTCGACATGAAAACATTGATGTGCACTCTCGCACTGAATGGGATGCGTTAAGACAATTGTAGCACCATTTCTTTTCAGTGGCCACAGCCATGCGCTCATCTATTGATTTTGCCAAAAAATCATTACAGGCCGAGATGTGATGTTCATTGCGACAGTAGGCACATTTACGAATCGGAGTGCTCGAATTGTGAGCAGGTTTCGCTTGTTGTTTATCACCAACATTTTTATGAGTAGTGACGGTGGGAGCGACAAGCGAATGCGTGACGTTATGTCGCTTGAACTTCTGTGAAGTTCCCGGTGTGTCCTTTGAAACGTTAGCGGTTTTATTGGTAACATTCGAAAAGTGCGTGTCGCGAATTAATGCTTCACCTTTAGAGTGTAAGAATGCCCTTAAATGGTTATACTGTGGAAGCTCAATATCGGTATGTTTTTCCTCAAACTCGCGTCTTAATTTGGTATCGAGTTTGGCCAGAACATTATAACAAAGAACAAAATCCCATTTATCGGTAGGTAATTTTAAAGTTTTTAAAATTGTTAAGTTCTCATCGATCGTGTCTAAGGCGCGTCGAAAATCTTGAGCGTTCGAAGTCTTTAAACTAACGTCCAAGATATCACGCCAGCACGTAAACGCTAATTCGCGTTTATCTTCATAACGGGACTTGAGAGCCTCGTACGCACTTAAATAATGTTCACTTGCAACAGGAAAAGTTCTAATGAACGATAAAGCATCACCACTTAAAACTGACACGAGATAGTGAAATTTCTCAATATTACATAAGGAGGTAGAATCATGTATCAACGCGTTATAAGTTGCAATGAACTCAGGCCATTCCTTGATAGCACCGGAAAAAGTTGGCAACGAAATTTTTGGTAACCGCATATTTCCACTGTGCGAACCGGTCAATGAATTATGTTTCGAAGTGTCAGCTTGTTGAGATGAACGTTGTTCAAATTTTCGTTGAATTGCCAACACTTGAAAATACAATTCGTCAAATCGATCCTGAAGTTCATCGTCCTCCTCATCGGCATCATCCTTAAGAAGGTCCAAAATAATAAAATGGGAGTCATGAAAACTATCAGCAGTCGTTTTTATTTCATGACAATATGAAAGAAATAACCCTACTTGTGATTCATCGGTATTGGCTAAGGTACCTACTTCCAAAGCCTTCGTTAAGCGATTATATGCTATAGTTCGTTTACGTCGCAAACTGGGCAAATTATTAATAGTGTACGTATTTTCGATACCCTTTTTAATAGTAGGTTTAGATTTACGCCTTGATAGTAAAGACATAATTAATATCAAAACAATAAAACCTGATAGCAACAAATATTCGGATTCGATAAAAAGTTTAGTTGCGAACGTCTTCAGCGAGACCGCGTTCACAAGAATCGACGAGAATCACTGGGGCGGTATTACACGACAACAGGTAATATTGTCACCTCGGTCATCTGAGTTTTAAATTGAAATAAATTAAATTGATAAGGATGAATTAAATGAGCGTTAGGAACACTAAAAACGGTTTGCGATATTCGTTAATGTACGGTAAATAAAAAAATAAAAATCAGTTTTTTTGTAAAAACAAAAAACTATGATTTTTAACCTAAAACGGTAATAATGAAAATGTGAACGCACCAAAATTCGTTGAAAATATGATACGATAAACGATACAACGTCACGATAAAAAATATTTCGTAATTTGAAACGAAATAAATTTTCGATAAATAAATATCAAGAGGAAACGTTGAACGGTTGGAAAAAAGTAGTCGAGTTATAACGAACTATCAACATAAAATTATGAGAAGGTGGATTTGCAATATTGTATTATTGCGAACGGTAAAACGGTAGATAATTTTATGCTAATAAGTATAAAACGACAAAAGAATTTATTTTCAACAAATATTCTAGAAACTGATGGAAGCCATCTTAAATCGATAAACGGTAGGTAAGGTACTCAACAAAACAAAATGGAACAAAGACTTGTTTTCCGATTAGTAATTGAAACAAAATGTTATGTTTATTCGTTTTAGCTGTACTAGTAAGTATAATAAGCGTGGAATACGGTAAATGAAGTAGCAATTACTAAATCGAATTGGTATTTGGCGGCAGACTGAAGGTAGGTATCCAAAGTTCCCGGGTTTCGGCACCAAAAAATGTGGCTAAATTGACTCGATAAATAGCACTTGTACACTGTCAATCACCACATTGGATCGAATGCTGGAAGCATTCGCCGTTAATATGCGTTACAGACGATTTAGACAATAGAAACAATGCACAAACCACTTACCACGTAGGCAGGCTTCTAGCACGATTCCTCACGAATAGTTCTTCCTTTAGACACCTGGCCGGCCAGCCACACACGATTATAAAGTTCCAAAAACACTGTTGAGCACTTGAAGTTTGATTAGGATAATTGAGTAAAAAAGATGTAATGTTTGGTGCGCGCGCGCCTTCGATTCAACGTCCAGACTCAGAATCGTTTACTGGTTCTGCCACCAGCCTATGGCGCTGTTCTCTCAGACACCGGTAGGATCTGCGCATGCGCCAGCGGAAGTCCGGGCGCCCCATTGGCTAAATAGAACTGCCGCACAGCGAATTGTGATGTTTGATAAGTGCATCGGTAAGGCGCGCGAAATTCAAATTGAAAGGTAAACAAGATTTGCGTTGAAAACGGAACAGTTAGTATTAAAATACAGAGCATACTAATTATAAAATTAACTTTAAACTAACCTACATTATGTCCTAAAAATAAAAGTAAAACTTCTGATTAAAATTTTAAACTTACTATGAACTCTGCGAAAAGTAACCAGCCTTCAATTGTCAATCGTGGTGAGATTATAAAATTAATCAATTTATCGATATCATATAACCAAATCACTATCAAAATACCTGATTGTAAAAGTTGTCTAATTTTATTGTTACAGTGAAGAAAAAGATAACATATTGAGAGAGAAAAGGTATTTATAATACATTGTAGGTAATAGCGTAAGTAATTAGTACTAGCTGTTGCCCGCGGCTTCGCCTGCGCGAGTTTCGTTTAGATGATTTTTTTTTTGTGTTCCGAACTGTATGAAACCTAAACATTCAATAAAAGATTTGCTCGTTATCTACAATTTCCCGTGTACCACTACCCCCATCCCGAGTCTCTCTTTGTCCTATTCCGTGTCCTGTCTATTTATACGTCAGTAGAAAATGCTCATGTGGTTGAACGACTTTTGCTAAGGCCCCATTTCCATTTATTTTATAGAGTAGCTGGTCTCTTGGAGTTCTTCATCAGATGTTCCATAATCTTCAATTTTTATACGTCAGCAGAAGATGCTCATCAGGTTGAACGATTTCTGCTAAGACGCCATTTCCATATATGTAATAGTGTAGCTGGTCTCTTGGAATTCTTCATCAGATGATCCTGATCTTCGATTTTTATACGTCAACAGAAAATGCTCGTCAGATTGATAAACTTTTGCAAAGGTACCATTTCCATATTTCTTATAGTTTTGTTGTTCTGTTAAGGTTCTTCATCAGGTGTTCCAGTTTTCAAAATCAATTATAGACTATATGTTGCCCAGGCTATACAACAAAAAAAGTTTCATTCAAATCCGTCCAGTAGTTTTTGCGTGAAACGCGTAAGTACATACAGACAGTCAGACAGACAAAAAATTCAAAAAATTTTTTTTGCTTTCTATTATTATTTTTAAGTGTCCCTCTATCCATTTTAGTCAAAAATACTAAATGTACAGCCAAAATATTTTTACTGTTTTACTATATGTGTAGATAGATTACTTACCGAAAATTATTTAGATTTCTTTGACTTATCACTTGTCACAGATATAAAATGTTTTTAAACATAAAAGAAAAATAAATATTTTCAGTGAAAACACGACAGAACCACACAAGGAAGAAAAAAAAGAAGTTGAAAAACCAACCAATGTAGTTCCAGAAGCTCAAAAGGAAACGGCGACGAAACCCAAAGAAGAGCCGAAAGTCAAGAATGAAAAGAAAAAAGTTAGGAGGGAAGGAAAAGGCAAAGGCAAAGACAAAGAAGTATTCTACGAGTCCAGTCGAGAGGAGGATGTCAATGAACCAGACCGGGATGAGAAGTAGATCATGAATTAAGTCTCATACGATGTATGATAATAAATGTTATTGTCTAGAACGATGTTTCATTCATCCCAACCATCGAAAGTGTTTGTTACCTCTTCACGCTTTATCTGCTGAAGGAACTTTCTGGAATTTCGCATACACATAGTTAGAGCACTAAGAAGGACATAGTACTTTTTATCTTAAAATTTTGGAAGATCACCATGCCATACAAACCTACAAAAAACGTCCGAGAATTCGCTACGAAAGTTACGCGGAGAAGAATTTTTAGGAGAAATCACTCAGAAAAAAAGAGTGATTTTAAAGCGTTCTTATGAATGAACACATATGATTTTATAAAATCGAGCTTTAAAATTGCTCAGTTAAGTCGATTAAAAACAATTAGGAAATCTAATACACAAAAACTAATATAGCTGCCGTGGATTAATCAGCTGTGACCAAGCTACTCCTCAGAAAGAGTTGTTGAAGTTGGTCGTAGTTTTTGAGTTTATTCAATACAGAAATATTTTTTCTTTCCTCTTTATAACACTATGTCAGATCATTTATTAAAAAAAAAAATATTCACAATAAGTTTCGGCAGTATAAAAATAATCAAAGTAAAAATAAATTAGTCAAAAATGCCACCCCGGACTGTACCCGGTTCAAAGGTGAAAGCCTTTGAATAGCTGTAGATAACCTTTGACCCAGGTACCATCCGGAGCGGTAGTATATCCACGGCACCTTAAACGCCGTCCTATCTCGCCAATAAAATGCTCCACACTACTGTTATGTAAACTAATAACTTTTGATACAAGCACATAGTACCAACGTAATATAAATCGAAAGTATACTATCCGTGGTTACCTACATGGTTTTGGGAAGCTGAAAACCTTAAAACTGTACATAATTGTTATATATTGACAATAAAAAATGTCAAAACCGAATCTATTCTAGCTTCCGTGCCAACGGGGGTGATAAATGAAATTCACCCTGTTGCAGCCGAGGGCAAAAACTAGTGGTGAATAAAACAAAGAACATGTTTTCAAATCGTATATTTCCTTAACATTGGGCGACAGTCAACATTGCCAGTACAATCTACCACTATTCACCCTCAGTCGACGAGCATTGATATGTGTGTATACTAGCTTATCCTGAAATTTGCGTATTTCTATCAGGATCAACTAGTTGAGAAGAAATACGCAAATACGGCAAACGAGCAAGCGGGTCACCTGATGGTGAGCGATCACCGCTGCCCATGGACTACTGCAACACCAGGGGTATTACAAGAGTGTTGCCGGCCTTTCAAGAAGACGTAGACTCGTTTTTGAAGGTTCCAATAGTTTGGCCTAGCCTAAATCCTATCGGGCTTTAAACTAGTTTGGCTATACCAGTTAATCATATCGCGTGTAGGAAGAACTAATTAAGGCTAGGCCAACATAGTTTGTCCTAAAATCTGGTTTAGCCGGTAACATATACAATTTTCAGTGGCGTAACTGTACCGTTCGAGGCCCGTGTTGCCAATTGGCTAATTCATCGGAATTAGGAAAGGCTTTTACCCAGCAGTGGGACATAAATAGATAGTGAAAAAAAAATGTTGGAAGTTGAGATTGAGTTGAGATTGCCGACTTGCCACCACAGATTTTGATATACTCTAGATGCCGCAAGCAGTATGTCCAAGCGTGCCCGGCGATTGTTCAATAGACAAATAATCACGCGTTTGCTACTCAGTTAGCCTTCATTCGCGTTTATGATGTGCCCATCACTAAAATGACTGGCGTGACGTCATCGCAGGTAGAAAATAATGGCACGCTCGGTTTTCATACTATCAAACAAACATGCGGTATCTAAAGCAATATGTCCAAGGGCGCCCGGTGTTTGTCCATTGGACAAACATCACGCGTGCTACTGACTAAGGCTTCATTCGCGTTTATGATGTGCCCATCATTAAAATGACTGGCGTGACGTCATCGTAGGTAGAAAATAATGGCACGCTCGGTTTTCATACTATCGAACAAACATGCGGTATCTAGCCTAATCTAAATCTGTGCTTGCCACTCTGTACGTACGCCACTGACAATTTTAGACGTTATCCCGTAGTCCTAAGGACTGACGTGCTTACATATGAATGCTCGTGACTGTAATTGTCATCTACTCTATCACAAGTACCAACAGCAAACATCCCAAGTAGATCTCATTGTCGTGGTTTTCACAGTCGCCATCTTTGTTGTAATATAAGTAAATCTTCACTATGTACCGGGCCGGGTTCCCGCTGTACACTGGCAAGTCATCCTTGTGAGGCTTAAAGCCTTTTACTATGTACACGCCCTGGAAATAATCATCATCAATACATATAAAAAAACCTGTAACTGGTCTGTGTCTGTACATAGAAGATTTTTGAGAAAAAAACTATGAGTTTTCTGGGTTGTTCCCAAAGTACTCCATTCTTTTGTTCTAAAAAGATAAGAATCTCATACATGTGTTCCCAAGTTACTCCACGAAATTATTATTATTTAAAAATACTTATTATTTTGTTCCCATTCTACTCCATAGGTATTTTTATTTGTTCTCAATGTACTCCACAGATTATTTGATATCAATTCTCAAATTACTCCATCTAAATAATTATAAAATATTTCATTATGTACAGTCAGTCACAAAATCGTTCAAACAATATCGTTCTGATTAAAGTTCTGAATATTAAGGTTCTAAATTAAAGAGAAAAAAATTGTAAGCATGTTTGAATTGAAAATGTGTGTATGTTAGCTTGTTATAATGGATGTAAGAACGCATGTGACTCGCAACCTAGCCGCTAAGATGAAAATTGGATGTTTCTTTTAATGTAAATGTTTTATGTTTATTCAAAAATATAATTTTATCAGTTACTTTTTGAGTTTCTCTCAAGCCGAAATAATAATCGTGAATTAACATAATAATCATGAATCTCTTTGGTGGATAATATGTAAAAAAAAGCTCATTTATGACTATGTTTTTGATTGTTGATTTTTGAATATGTTCAATTGTTGAATTTTAATATACAAATGTTGATTATTGAAATGTAAAGTCTTTTATTTAAAATTTTCTTTATAAATAAAAATATTGTTGCAAAGCTTTTGAGCCTGACTGTACTATACGTCAGATCTACTTTTTATTCTAATTAATGCTTTTTGATATCAAAATCGTGTGGAGTACTTTGAGAACATTTTAATATTACCGCGGAGTAGAATGAAACTTAATTTAAAATATTATTTTTTTCATGGAGTAGTTTGGGAACATTTTTTGGAGAATAGACGTCAAAACCATTTTTTGTAGAATTATTTGTCTGTCCGTCTTTCTGTCTGTATGTTTGTACACGAATCACGCAAAAACTACTGGACCAAATTTGATGCAGTTTTCACTGTTGTATTATAGATTGTCTAACTGAAAATCTGGCGTAAGTTTCATCTTATTACGCCGTGCCGCTTAGAACCTGAGATATGCGCAGACGAAGTCGCGGGGCACAGGCTAGTCAATACATATAATAAAATTATAAGTGATCTGTATTTAAAATATATTATAGAAAAAAAATATGGGGATCTTTATAGGGCACAAATAGCCAAAACAATTTTTTATAATTTTTGTCTGTCTGTAAGTTTGTATGCGCATCACGAAAACACTACTGGACGAAATTAGATGCGGTTTTTATAGTTGTACTGTTGAAGGTCTTACTTAAAATCTGGCGTAGGTTTAATTTTGATACGTCCCCTTAGATTACGCGCGACGAAACTCGTATAATAATTAGTCCTATCCTAACTAATATTATAAATGAGACAGTGAGTTTGTTTGTTTGTTACTCTTCACGCTTTATCTACTGAACCAATCTTCCTGAAAGTACAATTGCATTCGCATACAGATAGAAGTACTGAGAAGGACATAGGGTACCTTTCATCCCGGGAAAAAGCATTATTCCCGTGGAAAATTCACGCAAGCGAAGCCGCGGGCAATAGCCATTAAAAAATAAAAAGGTACAAAAAATTATCTTCATGTTGACTTTGGCTCCAAAAAAGCCTCAAAGGACTCATGGACCCGTCATAATTAAGTATGCAGGGACGCTTAGCAAACGTTTAATCAGAACATAATAATATATTGCAATGAAACTGAACTGAAATTGTATTGTCATACAATAGATTCCAATGGTATCTATTTACAATGTTAAGTTTGTTGACTGCGCCTAAATTTTTACAACTAGACGCCAACTGTGACCCAGTAAATTTTTAACAAATACCTTAATTTTTTTACTTATGTCCATATAAGCTAATCCAGGTTCGCCTGGTCATTTTAGAGATGAGAATAACAATAGCTATAGGTTAGGTACAGGTACAGTCATAAAACGTTAATAATAATAATTTTTATTTTATTTTATTAAGAACACAAAACAGACAGTTTACAAAGGTACATCTTAAATAAGTAAGTTGTATGCAATACAGATCCAGTAAACGTCCAAAATATTGTGTACACAACATGATCCATTTAAGCAAGCCATTAACAGTACTAAAAGTGTAGCTCTGAAAAGTAAATAGAAAATAAGGAAAAACATGAAAATCATAAACATGAATTCTTGTAGGAATGATTACCACTAAAAAGAAAAAAGAAAAGAACACTATGGAAATAATTTTTGAACAAAAGTACGGAATTGATTGTAACTAAGTCCAAAAATGTCAAAACCATCGAGCTTTGAATTATTATATGATCTACACATGACACACAAGGGATTGTTGAAGGAGACGTTATTTTTGGCACACAAAACAGTAAAAGTGGGAGGATTACGTATTCGATAATGTATATTAAAATTGATTTTCATCAGCAGTTCAGGACAGTCAATCAAAGAATGTATTATCTTATAGGTATAGACAGAGGAGTTCGTTTCTATGTCGCCTTGAGACCAAAGAGGATATTCTAAAATAATTTAACTTTGCATCATAATTTTCTAATGTTCGATTTAACCCATATCTGCGACAAATAGCAGTTAAACAGCGACCTTGAACCCGCTCAATGTTGTCTTGGTGGACTTTATAATAAGGAGACCATATCACTGATCCATATTCTATTATTGGGCGAACTATGGTTGTGTATAAGTACTTTAGAGTAGTATGGTTCTTAAATTGCTTTGATATACGGAGAAGAAACCCATTAAGTTGATTACACTTGGTAATGATCTGATTGAAATGAGAACGAAAAGATAGCTGATAATCAAATGTGACACCCAAATCCTTGGCCTCTTCTTTCCGCTCTAAAATCTGACCGTCGATATTATAATCATACAAAAATTTTGGTTTTTTAGTACAAAATGATATAACAAAACATTTATTAATATTTAAAAACATAGCGTTTGATTTACACCATTTCTGAACAGCGTTAATATCATTTTGTAAACCAATACAATCATTTGCATTAGATACTGCATGAAAAATCTTTAAATCATCGGCATACAGTAGACAGTTGCCATTTATGTTATCTGTCAAATCATTTATGAAGACTACGAACAATAAGGGCCCTAAAATCGAGCCTTGAGGCACGCCAGAGGTAACATATATAGGATCAGACATAAAACCCTTGATAGCAACTATCTGACTCCTATTAGAAATGTAAGAGGCAATCCACCGCAATAAAGATCCATGAATTCCATAACGAGATAATTTTTGTATAAGAAGTGAATGATTAACTTTATCAAATGCTTTTGAGAAGTCGGTGTATATAGAGTCTACCTGTAGACGTTTGTCGAAAGCATCACAAATGTAGGACTTATAGACTAATAAGTTACTAACTGTAGAACGACCCGACACAAATCCGTGTTGAAGTTGTGAGATAGATTGTTTAAAGTGACTGAATAGGAAAGGATAGACAAGTGATTCAAAAAGTTTGGCCATACATGAAATAATGCTTATTGGGCGATAATTAACACAATTCGTCTTATCGCCAGATTTAAGAATAGGAATAATAAAACTATTTTTCCAATAATCTGGAAAACGGCCAGATTGTAGCGATTTGTTAAATATAATTTCTAAAGGAACACTCAATTCGGAAGCACAAGTTTTAATAAATCTAGCCGGGATTGCGTCGGGGCCAGCACCTTTATTAGGGTCAAGCTTTTTTATTGCATCAATAATATCCTGTCTTGTAATACGAATATAGTTTAAAATTGCATGATTAGATACCTGCTCGGCTTCAGTTGAGCAATCAGAGGGCAATTCGTATACAGATTTAAAATATTTAGCAAATAATTCACATACACTTTGAGTATCAGAGGCCGAATCAGACATATGCGACATATTTTGCGGAATGGAATTATTTGCCTTCTTACTATTAACGTAGCGCCAAAAAACTTTAACATTATCTTTCAGGTCATTTTCAGTAGATTCGATAAATTGCTTATGGCATTCAATTATCATTCTTTTACTTCTTTGACGAAGAAGATCAAATGTGTCGTAATCTCTGGGATTACCATACTTTTTAAACTTTTTGTGATATTTAAATTTCTCTCTCAGACAATTAATTAAAGCTCTACTATACCAATCAGGATAGTTAGAAGACTTACTTCTTTGTGTAGGTGTGTAAAGATGAATAATTTCATTCAATTTCGAATAAAAAAGTGCAAGCGCAGCATCGATATCTAAATCAGAAAGCAGATCAAGCCAGTCAATTTTCGACAAACAATCCCTGACTCTATTATACTGACACTTCCAATAGTTAAGCCTTTGACAATTATTATTAAATTTAACTGATGCAAACGGCTGAGATACACTTATCTCAACAGTCATAGATGGATGGTGACCTTCCAACTTGAGTAGTGAGTCAGCACTATTTACTGTTAAGTTATTGTGATTATATAAAACAAGATCAAGCAATCTACCATTAGAATTAAAAAGATCATTATACTGTAGTAAGTTACAGAGAGCCATGGTTTCTAAAAGTATAGGTCCACGGGCGTGGTTAACTTCACAAGGTTCCAAGTAACTACAAGAATCCTTTTTCTGCCAGGACACAGTTGGAACGTTAAAATCACCCAATAACAAAAAAGAATCATTCATATCGTTATTAAGAATCACATTCTGACAATGTTCGAAAAATTGTGTGACATTACTTAGACTCATATCTGGGGGTAGATAACACAGACAAATATTCAAAGGTGGTTGCTTGCCTGACTGTGGGAAAATAGTGAGCCAGAGGTCTTCAAAAGAACTGTCCCAATTATACCTGCGCAAAACCTTAATGTGCTTCTTGACAGCCAGTACAATACCGCCTCCTTCAAGCTTTTTACTACCAGGACAATCTGAACGATCCCTTCGGAATACAGTATAGCGTTCATCAAATAGTTCAGCATCATATACACTAAGGTTCAGGTTTGTTTCATTCAAACAAATAAGGTCATAGTCGTTATTTAATACGTTCAAGTAGAGCTCGGTTGTTTTTGATCGCATGCGATTGACATTTTGGTAGTATATCAACATTTACAATAACAATATAAAATTCACAAATCCGTAAAAATAAGTTTAGAGGTAAGAATAAGATAAATAATCCTACGAAATATTATAGGTATTAATTTTGTGACTAAGAAGAAAAATTTTTTGGTAACAAAAAAAAAAAAAATAGAAGAAAACAAAAAGGATATAATAACCTAACTACCTAAAAGGGAGAAAGGATTAAACTAATTTACTTAAACCGTCCAAGTCTCGGACCAAAATGGCAGGAGATTGCTCATTTTTTCGTACATAAATTTGGCCAAATTTAACCCATACAAATGTGTAAGACTTTTCTTTAGCTGCTTTCCGTACTGCTGCATGTAATCTCTTGCACTCAGGAGACAAGTGTTCCACAACGTATATCTTCTGTGCGGTACCGGCGATATCCAACTGAGCCGAGTTTAAGGGATCCGAGGAGTTGGCTTTGTTAAATCGCCTGCCAGCTGACAAGATGTTATCCCGATGACGCGGCGAAGGGAGTGTTACCAAAATATTGCGTGGACGACTTGAGGTCCTATCAATTTTGGCAATCCTGCGACATGCATGAATGTCAGTGTCCAGTATTGAATATCCAATTACATCACATAATTTTTGAAAATCTTAACGACATTCTCATTTCTCATTTCGGGGATATTTTGAATCTCCACATTTGTGCGTCGTGACAGAATTTCGTTCGCCTTGACCCGTCGGTCAATATCACTGACATTATTTTGTAATGTAATTTTATCACTGTCAATCTCCTGAACTTTCATACTGACCGACTCCAACTCTGATTTAATCTGGTTTTGCCTAGTCTCCAAATATACAGTAGTAGCGTTGAATTCGCTTTTCAAGTCAGTGATGGCTGATTGAACTTCCATCTTCACTACAGTCTTAATCTCAGAAAAGATATCTTGCTTGAATTTATGAAACTTGGCATCCAGTAAGTGGCTAATTTGACGCAGTGTTAAAGTCTCCAATGCTAAGTCACTCTGATCGATTGAGTTGTCGCAAGACATCACTGACTCATTAATCTCATAGTCGCCCCTACGTCTCGTAATATTAGTGCACGTCGGGCAGTTCCACGGGTTCTTGCTATTTATGATCTCTTTATATGCAGTTAAGTTCATATTTAGGCATTTAAAGTGATAAGCCCCATGACAGGTGTCACATCGAAGCGCCTCTTTTGTTTTTATGTCAGACGCGCAAACCAAACATTTCTCCATCGTAAGGATAATTAAATTCCACTGCGATCAATGAGAGCAATAGCAACAAAAGACAGAACAAAACAGATTGTGTGAGTAGGTACTTGGCGGTCAATAAGCAAGCCGGCCGACGGCGGCAATCGGTAGATATGATGACTCACGCACTCAGCTATGCGGCGTAAACAGAAACCTGTTACTCGAACACAATGCACTGACACGGGATAATTCACTTATTTGCAGCACGAAATCGACTTGTTAATGGGCACTGATTATCAAAACTTATTCATTAGTATATTATATGCACCATGGTATAGCCCTTTCAGACCGACGCCGAAACTACTAGGATTTTCAACGTGAAAAAACATGATCTAGACTAATTGCGACCCTCTGATGACAAATCTGAAGTTAGTTTTCCATTTCCCGCCCGCCATCTTGGAAAATTTTGACCCACACAATTGTATTAGACAGGGCTAATGCTAACACAGCTACAATTGTGATGTCGCACAATTATTTTGTACAGGGCCCAAGGAGTTTAGTCACGGGAAATAAAAATATTAATATAATTTAAATAACAGCGTTTATTTTATTAGAAACAAACGTATAAATTATTTAAAAAATACAATTATTATCTTAAACAAAAATCAGTCTCAAAACTCGGCGAGAAGATTACTCGAAGCAAAAAGAACCTGTCACAAAACACGGTACTTGTAATGGGGTCAAATTTATGTTTCTGGTTTCTGACTGAAGATCCTGACGGTACAGATTTACCATTGGTCTTTTTCTTCATCCATTTCAGCTCACTGAGTGGTTGCTCATTGGCACTAATCCATATTATCATCAGACTAATCAGTGGCATTTTCGAACTTCTGGTGCAGATTTAGGTAGTCCTCATCATCGCTACCCTCGTTACCGGTACCGTTGGAGATTTGGTCGATATCGACGGCACGTAGAACATATGCCATTGTTGATACCTTCTGTAAAATCAATATTTTTTTATTTTTTACAAAATATAACTAATAACCTTTCGACCCGGCTTGATACAATTGTGTCATAAAATTTTGGAACTTTTTTTCACATTGAAAATAACAAATTCGACATTAAAAAACTACGTAATTGTGTAGATAAACTAATATATTTATGTTTCTAACACAAAAAACACAGAAATATATCAAATAACAATTTTTTTTAGTACTTACAGTATTTTAGGGAGGCGCGCCGGAGATCCATCGACTGACCACATCCGATCCTGCTCGCGCCCTGATCAAACGCGAAAATTTTGTGCATAAGGTCAAAGTATGGTTACCGCACAATTGTACGACATCGGGCCCGTTCAGTTCAATCATGTAGTTTTTAAACAAAAAAAGATTTTATAGACCGCACAATCGATTTGGCCAGTTCTGAAAGGGATACATTTTGGCCGAGTACTTGTGAAAATTACAACTTTAAGAATTCATTAAGACGGAGCACACAAATCACTGCTAACCGGCTCGCAGGCGAGCGAGTGAATGAAATAATAATGTGTAATTATTGTAGTAATGCTACTTTAACAGAAGTTTATTCAGAAAATAATATTGATATTGCAATAAAATTTAACAATGTTATACATATTATTAACATTTATTATACACAGATTATCGGCGGCCGCTCCGTTTCGTATCTGTCTCAGAGAATCTCCATCGCCATACAGCGCGGCAACGCCGCCGCCAGTGTCATGGGAACTTTTGAGCCAGGTACGATGCGGGGTGGCCTATTAGACTAAATATTTTTAACGAAGCATGTTGCGGATATTTTTCTGTAGCCATTTTTTGACGAAGCTTGTTGCGGATATTTTTCTGTAGACATTTTGACGAAGCATGTTGCGGATTCTTTTTTGTGTATTTTATAATTCAGTACCTACCGTTCTAATAAAAATAATATACATAGGGTAAGGGAAGATCTTACAGTAAAAAATAATAAATCTTCGGATATTAACTAATTACTTTAATTATCAGAAAATAATATAAATATCGGGTTTATAGAGGAGTTTGTTTAATCTTTATTTTTTGTGTTAAAATGAAATATATTGTATTCTACTTTAATTGTTAAAAAAAAAATACTTACGGGTGGGAATGGGCATTCCGGGGGAAGTCCGAACAACTGTATATACTTATAATAGTCGCTGCCTTCATGTAGTTCTTGGCAGAGATCGCAAATGTCTTTGGTGAATACAACCTCTAATTTGCCCGACACTTCTTTCTCTGCTATCGCTACAATCTGTATAAGTATATGTATTTATATTAATTTTATAGGAAAAGTTTTGCATATAAGGTATAGGTACTGTTAAATAGAAAGAGTTCTTAGAGATGAGAATTCTATATTAATGATCTTATAAACGTATGTACCTAGTTCACGGGAACTTCCGACAGACTGCCGAACCAAAAAACAATTGGGAGTAGGGACTCGTGTGTCGATTCCCGCCGAGTAGTATTGGATTCATCATGATGCTTGCTATTAGTATATACGCGTAGGTACAGACAGGCAATACACAGATATTATTATTTAGATATGTATCGAATAAAGAAATAAATAAATAAATAAATAAATAAATATTGATAAAGTAGTTGCTCACATGAAGTTATATTCCACGATCGTACAGTCAGCTACAGAGAAACCTGACTCCCTATCTCACCGAATCAGTAGGGGATTTTTTCACAGGGGCAAAAATAACAGAATTTAGTGTTTTTCAGGCCATCTGGTTTAATTTTGATTATTTGACCAGCCCCCCGATTTTCCGCCCAGTGGCAAGGGCGGATCCAGGTATTTTTCTGGGGAGGGGGGGGGCACAAGGAACTGTCCTTGTGCCCCCCAGAAAAATATCTGGATCCGCCCTTGTACCGAATCCTGTCTCAGGGGGGTCAGATTTATTTGCAGCCGACTGTACATAAAGCATTATGTTTATAAAAATGCATTGATATTACATGTACTCGTGTAATCCTATGAGTGCAATATGAAGAGACTTTATCTGAGTTCCGAAAGTTGCTCGAAGAGTAGTGCACAATCTCAAACTAGCTCTATCTCAGATCTCAGACTAGCATAGATTTCATTTCATTCATATCTTAAGCCCCATAACCCCCCTAAATACCTAGGTATAAGATACATTGTATAGTAGGCACACAAGAAAAATACTCACTCTGACTGAAGTTACTTGGAGGAAGTGCCTTTATAAAAACACTCTGAAGTTGCTTGAAGAAAGTGCCTTCAAAAAAATACTCACTCAGAAGTGGCTTGGAGGAGGTGCCTTTAAAAAAATACTCTGAAGTTGCTTGGAGGTTGGAGGAAGTGCCTTCAAAAAAATACTCACGCTGAAGTGGCTTGGAGGAAGTGCCTTCAAAAAATACTCACTCTGAAGTGGCTTGGAGGAAGTTCCTTCAAAAATACCATTGGCCCTGAGACGTAGGATACAGTTTCGTTAAAGTTAATGACTTCTAACCCAGATGTGTTCGTAGCTGCCAAGCTTAGTTCGTCAGGGCAACTGTATATGGGCGATTCGAATATTACAATTGCATCTTGCTGGAAATGAAATATACTTAATTTGTTAGAAAAAAAATGTTACGATAATTTCTCTATCAAAAAAGTTTCCTAAAACGACCAAAGAATTTAAAAAAATAATAAAAGTATAATAAAAATTACAAGGATCTTTAAAACAACCGGCCAAGTGAGAGTCAAACTCGCGCACAGAGGGTTCCGTGCATGGAAAGCATCTCAAATTATTGCTTTATTTAGACAAATTTATTTTTAAAAACAAACTGATCTTTGCATTTCGATCCTAGACACATTCCTACTGATTCATACAGCATGCATCCAACGATTTAAATCTTTGCATGCATCGAGCCCAAAAATAAGTTTATAACACTTTTTTTTATTAGGCTTCCAACTACATATTTACAATTTTCAGATTTATTCCTGTACAAGTAGGTACTGTTACACCTTGTCTTTGGCCAAATTTCATAATTCTAGGTCAACGGGAAATACCCTATAAGTTTTGATTCCCGTCTGAAATCGCAAAATATGCGACATTTGCGACATATTCACAATATTTTCTGTAATATCACCTGTTCGCGTTAACGTAATTTTATTTTATAGCTGAAAGAGACCGTGGATTCGAGTAGGTATTTGATATGAATTTCACGTTCCTGAGAAAAATATGTTTGACAGACACGGACAACAAAGTAATTTATAAGGGTTCCGAGGTACGGAATAATAAGATATAGGTATGAGAGTATAGCAACTGTATTCACGAACTTTTGTCGCTTGTTATAATTAATTTTATATTAGTACCTATCTACAAATTAAGTAGGTATAGAGAGAAAAGTGGAAGGAACTCGCTCTTTTTGATGATGACGGAAAAATAAAAAAGTACTTACACTACCACCGCCGGCGCCGCCCCCGCCTCCTTGCCCCCAACATAACCCTAACAAACCACATAGAAAAAAAAGCAAAATCATTCGACACATACCTGAAAATGATAGCAAGTACTTGTATTCCCTGTCTTATAAACGCTGTTGAATTGGCATGCTGAATCTGATACGAAAAACATGTTACAGCATTATCTATCGTGTATCTTTGGTAGCGATCATCAACATAATTGTGTCTGTATATTTATATTATGTAGCAATCATGGAAGTAATAAGTACCTTAAGTACTTATTACTTCCATGGTAGCAATTCCCTTTATTGCCCGTCTCTATTACCATTACCCAGTAGCACAGATTATATAGCCAGTAGTAATACACTCGAAAACAAAATTACCGACTTTTTTTGATGGTTCAAAATTGTTAGGTTTTTTGATATTTGATAGACCTATATGAGTAGAATATATTTAGGTCCGATTCACTAGTTTTATTATTATTATTATTATTTTTTTATTAAATATGGGTTTGCTCTTGACCACAATCTTGCCCGAGGACAGAGATGAGGTCTACGATGAAGCGAGCTTACCCAGAAGCAGCCTATTCACTCTGGTTTTGAAGAGAGTCAGGTTGTATGTGCTCGGAAACACAGACGCAGGTAGGGAGTTCCAGTGCTTTGCTGTGCGCATCAAGAATGATGACGAAAAGCGCTTGGTGCGTGCGGGGGGAATATTAACTAAGAAGGGATGATAGCCCGCAGTGCGTCTGGTTGTCCGGTTGAAGAAAGGGGCGGGCGGTATGAGCTCATGCAGCTCATGAGCACACTCTCCGAAGTACAATCGGTAGAAAACCGACAAGCAGGCAACTTTTCGACGATGAGCTAGGCTGTGGAGCTTAGCGTTCGTTAATTTTTCATCGATTATTCTTTTGGCTCTGCGTTCCACCGAATCCAAAGTGGCCAGTTGGTACTTCGCCGAGCCGTCCCAAAGGTGACTGCAGTACTCCATGCAAGTATGAAATCTACTACGTTTTTTATAACTATATGTGTGTGTGTGGACGTATAGTCCAATTATGAATTCCCACACTAATAATATTCGGATTAGTCTGATAGGTAGGTAACTATGTGCGAAAGCGAAGCCCTGTCAGTTTTTTCATAGTTACTGTAGCTTTTTAATTACAAGGTAGATACTTTCGCTTTTAATTAATATTACTGTTCAGTGTCTGAACGTGTCGTTTAGGATTCCTGATGGTCATGGTCTAATAATCTAATTCTCAGAATGAAACAGCCATGGGCTAGAAAAATAGAATTTAATTTGACCCTCAACCTCTAACGGCAAAACGTTACAATCACAACATTAATGTTAAGTACTTAGTTACCGAACTAATAAAAAACGCAATGAATCAAGAAGGTGAAAAACGAAAAAGAAAAATAATAAGTGTTTAATAAATTTATTAAAAAAAAATACAAAACAAAAAAACTAATCCTTGCTGCCATCCCAACGTAGATTACAAAACAAAGTAGAAAATATCAATGTTAACAAGTTATATACATAAATATCGTTTATAGTGCTTAAAATTGCGAGAGAGTAACAATAAGTGGGGAAACCCCGTGTGCGAATGATACTTGACTACATTAGAAAAATGCTTAAAATAGTACTATGCCACAGTGGTCACGAAACAAAGAAAAGTGGGCCTAAAATACCACACAAAATCAGAATCACATTTTCCTTTTCCTAAATATTTAAAAATGTACCTTATAAGCAGTCGAACATGGTTCATTTTCAAATATATATAGGAAATTGATCATATTCTCATATCATCGCCTTTTTACACCCCAAGTTCTTCCAAATCGCGGTGATACTTAAACAGAAATACTTGGAAATCAATACCTTTGAGGATGTTCAGAATATAGAACAATTTCAGAATATAGTATTATGTAAAATCTATCGCAGCAGAACAAATAACTATTTTAAAACCAAAGTACTCTTATTTAGTACTTACTGCATCTTGAGTGCACAAAATTCCAAAAAAAGTATTTATTTAATTAGTTATGTATTACCAATAATAATATAATATATATAGCAAGTTTCTCAGTTTAGTGACCATTGTGACTGTGAGTAGCGCCTTATACAGATACCTATAGTATTATGTTGCCGAATTTAACCCAAAAATTTAGAAAAATACATCAATCCACTGTTTCTATATAAAATACATCTTTGTTTACACTAAGAGACCAATAATTTTCGAACATACGTCCGCTAATAGATAAATAGTTACACTCACAGATAAACTGTGCTTAAATCTTATTATGTCAATTTATATATTACTTTTAAAGTCTTAAATTATACGTAACCTAATACTGAAAAAGTAACTAATTGTGGGGCCATTATACAAACTTATACAAATGAGATATGTTATAGATTCATTCAAATGCTACGGTAGGGAACAGCGAATTTTAAAGTTATTGCATTATATGAACTTTAAGTTGGCACAAATACACAGTAGGACGAAAAACGGGGTCCCAAACTTGCAATTTAAAATAAATACACTTAACACTAGTCAAATCCTTTCAAACTAATTTCTATAGAAAGTTCAGAACCCCGCTCTTAAGCACCTTAATAGTTTAAAAAATATATTACTTTCTTTTTTTTAGTTTTATACTATCCATACTAAAAATATAGCTTCTTTCTCGTAATAATTATGGAAGAATGCTTAAAACGTAGCTGCATTGAAAACAATCGTAAATAAACCTAGGTACACAGCATTACATCTAACTTTAGACTAGAGAAAACTAAAACATCCATAGAGATATAAATTTTCGTTAAGTGTCTTCTAAACAATAGCTCACTCACTCTAACACATGGCCGGCCGAAGGAACGACAAGAACAAAAGACCATTTAGCGAACAAATCGAAAAGAAACTTAAAATCGCTCCGGTATAAATATGGTCGTAGCTAAAAATATATCTTCCACACCTCAAAAAATAACTACACATCAAAATTCGTGCCAATAACTAATTGCCACACAAATGACAGGAAAATTGTATAACTATTTATGTGATGAATTGTCAATCTAGTATCTTTATAACTCGTAGCTTTATAACTCGATTGGACAATCCTTACAAAGAGTTACTTTTACTAATGTTTGTTACGTGGAAGCAAAATCGATGTAACTACGACTTACAACGCCGATTGCATAGCACGTGACCAGTGGCTCATTACTTTAACACTAATGCTTCATATAGTGAGGAATGTATACCGTAAGCTTAGATAAATCGATTCAATGACAAAAACATTCAAACAGCCATTTCGTTTACCTAAACTTTGCCAAGGCATATGCGATCGGCAATCGCTCTTCGGGCCGGCCAAAGGAAAATCAACCTTAACTCTAAACGATTAGGATCGGAATGCGACGGCGAGCCGTATCCGCGTGCAACAAGCGAGCTTTACATGCGTGTTTTAGAAATAAAAGGTGGTCGTGATGTTGATACGTGTTCGGCTCGAGGGAGTCAATGGACAACGTTGACGGGAACCTGAGGCACCTACAAATAAGATATATTTTAAAATTTATTACCTAGGTACCTGGTGGGTGTTTTTAAAGGGGTTTTAAACTGGGGCACAGAATTAATATAAGTACTACGTAGAGAATGGAAACTCCCTGCCCCTCCCGCAATATGGCACCCCCGCACTTCTCCCCCGTTCTTGTGTGTATTGGGACGCTATGACTATGAAAACGCACACATTGACGTGTTACTGACGTGTTCACGGATATACAGTTTCATTTGTAGTAGTAGTAGGTATATTTGACGCCCCGTTTCTATGAAGCGCCCGCCCTGTGTCTGTGGAATCCTCCAGGCGATGGGCTAGCAACCTGTCAATATATCTAAATCTTCATTCTATCAGAAAGGCATTCAGCTAAGCGTGGCCTTCGGGTAAAGGATAAAGACATGATTCTATGTATGTATGTAAATTTTAGCTGGCGTGAAAGTGAGGCCTATGCTCAGCAGTGGGCAGAAAAGGGCTGAAATAATGAATATTTTTTGAACATGGACTTTGTACCCGTGGGTTTTTAGGAAATCCTCTCATACACTCCCTAAGGAACCTACATCTACAACACAGACATCGCTATACTATACAACACAGACATCGCTATACTATACAACACAGACCTCGCTCCTGGGCGGGGCCGGCTCCACAGTCAGCAAGCGAGGCTTGTCGTCCCGAGCCTCGTCGCCGCCGCTGCCGCTGCCGCCCACAGACATCGCTATACTATACAACACAGACATCGCTATACTATACAACACAGACATCGCTATACTATACAACACAGACCTCGCTCCTGGGCGGGGCCGGCTCCACAGTCAGCAAGCGAGGCTTGTCGTCCCGAGCCTCGTCGCCGCCGCTGCCGCTGCCGCCCACAGACATCGCTATACTATACAACACAGACATCGCTATACTATACAACACAGACATCGCTATACTATACAACACAGACCTCGCTCCTGGGCGGGGCCGGCTCCACAGTCAGCAAGCGAGGCTTGTCGTCCCGAGCCTCGTCGCCGCCGCTGCCGCTGCCGCCCACAGACATCGCTATACTATACAACACAGACATCGCTATACTATACAACACAGACATCGCTATACTATACAACACAGACCTCGCTCCTGGGCGGGGCCGGCTCCACAGTCAGCAAGCGAGGCTTGTCGTCCCGAGCCTCGTCGCCGCCGCTGCCGCTGCCGCCCACAGACATCGCTATACTATACAACACAGACATCGCTATACTATACAACACAGACATCGCTATACTATACAACACAGACCTCGCTCCTGGGCGGGGCCGGCTCCACAGTCAGCAAGCGAGGCTTGTCGTCCCGAGCCTCGTCGCCGCCGCTGCCGCTGCCGCCCACAGACATCGCTATACTATACAACACAGACATCGCTATACTATACAACACAGACATCGCTATACTATACAACACAGACATCGCTATACTATACAACACAGACCTCGCTCCTGGGCGGGGCCGGCTCCACAGTCAGCAAGCGAGGCTTGTCGTCCCGAGCCTCGTCGCCGCCGCTGCCGCTGCCGCCCACAGACATCGCTATACTATACAACACAGACATCGCTATACTATACAACACAGACATCGCTATACTATACAACACAGACCTCGCTCCTGGGCGGGGCCGGCTCCACAGTCAGCAAGCGAGGCTTGTCGTCCCGAGCCTCGTCGCCGCCGCTGCCGCTGCCGCCCACAGACATCGCTATACTATACAACACAGACATCGCTATACTATACAACACAGACATCGCTATACTATACAACACAGACCTCGCTCCTGGGCGGGGCCGGCTCCACAGTCAGCAAGCGAGGCTTGTCGTCCCGAGCCTCGTCGCCGCCGCTGCCGCTGCCGCCCACAGACATCGCTATACTATACAACACAGACATCGCTATACTATACAACACAGACATCGCTATACTATACAACACAGACCTCGCTCCTGGGCGGGGCCGGCTCCACAGTCAGCAAGCGAGGCTTGTCGTCCCGAGCCTCGTCGCCGCCGCTGCCGCTGCCGCCCACAGACATCGCTATACTATACAACACAGACATCGCTATACTATACAACACAGACATCGCTATACTATACAACACAGACCTCGCTCCTGGGCGGGGCCGGCTCCACAGTCAGCAAGCGAGGCTTGTCGTCCCGAGCCTCGTCGCCGCCGCTGCCGCTGCCGCCCACAGACATCGCTATACTATACAACACAGACATCGCTATACTATACAACACAGACATCGCTATACTATACAACACAGACCTCGCTCCTGGGCGGGGCCGGCTCCACAGTCAGCAAGCGAGGCTTGTCGTCCCGAGCCTCGTCGCCGCCGCTGCCGCTGCCGCCCACAGACATCGCTATACTATACAACACAGACATCGCTATACTATACAACACAGACCTCGCTCCTGGGCGGGGCCGGCTCCACAGTCAGCAAGCGAGGCTTGTCGTCCCGAGCCTCGTCGCCGCCGCTGCCGCTGCCGCCCACAGACATCGCTATACTATACAACACAGACATCGCTATACTATACAACACAGACATCGCTATACTATACAACACAGACCTCGCTCCTGGGCGGGGCCGGCTCCACAGTCAGCAAGCGAGGCTTGTCGTCCCGAGCCTCGTCGCCGCCGCTGCCGCTGCCGCCCACAGACATCGCTATACTATACAACACAGACATCGCTATACTATACAACACAGACATCGCTATACTATACAACACAGACCTCGCTCCTGGGCGGGGCCGGCTCCACAGTCAGCAAGCGAGGCTTGTCGTCCCGAGCCTCGTCGCCGCCGCTGCCGCTGCCGCCCACAGACATCGCTATACTATACAACACAGACATCGCTATACTATACAACACAGACATCGCTATACTATACAACACAGACCTCGCTCCTGGGCGGGGCCGGCTCCACAGTCAGCAAGCGAGGCTTGTCGTCCCGAGCCTCGTCGCCGCCGCTGCCGCTGCCGCCCACAGACATCGCTATACTATACAACACAGACATCGCTATACTATACAACACAGACATCGCTATACTATACAACACAGACCTCGCTCCTGGGCGGGGCCGGCTCCACAGTCAGCAAGCGAGGCTTGTCGTCCCGAGCCTCGTCGCCGCCGCTGCCGCTGCCGCCCACAGACATCGCTATACTATACAACACAGACATCGCTATACTATACAACACAGACATCGCTATACTATACAACACAGACCTCGCTCCTGGGCGGGGCCGGCTCCACAGTCAGCAAGCGAGGCTTGTCGTCCCGAGCCTCGTCGCCGCCGCTGCCGCTGCCGCCCACAGACATCGCTATACTATACAACACAGACATCGCTATACTATACAACACAGACATCGCTATACTATACAACACAGACCTCGCTCCTGGGCGGGGCCGGCTCCACAGTCAGCAAGCGAGGCTTGTCGTCCCGAGCCTCGTCGCCGCCGCTGCCGCTGCCGCCCACAGACATCGCTATACTATACAACACAGACATCGCTATACTATACAACACAGACATCGCTATACTATACAACACAGACCTCGCTCCTGGGCGGGGCCGGCTCCACAGTCAGCAAGCGAGGCTTGTCGTCCCGAGCCTCGTCGCCGCCGCTGCCGCTGCCGCCCACAGACATCGCTGACAGCGCCGCTAGGACGCTCTCCATATTGGCCGGCGCTGGCGCACTGTCGCCTTCGCCCTGTAAATAAAAAGTTGGTAAAACAATTGCCAATAAACACACAACAAAATTATAATTTAATTTGTTTTAAGATGGGTTTGCTCTTGACCTCCCTGCCCGAGGACAGAGATGAAGTCTACGATGTAACGAGCTTACCCAAATTACTAACTAAACTTTTATCATAATTCATTTATTTGCCATAAAACATGGTAGTAAAAGGAAGGAGTATCCCGGGAAAAGTGCCTTTTCCGGAGATGAAAGGTACCCTATGTCCTCCTCAGTACTTCTAACTATGTGTACATGCGTGATTTCAGGAAGATTGGTTCAGCAGATAAAAGCGTGAAGAGGTAACAAACAAACAAGCTAGGACTACGGTCCTACCTTCTGCGGGCCAGGCTTGAAGAAGTGCAGATAGCAGAACCCTCGGAAGCCCTTCCACACCATCACTTGCGGCTTGACCCCGCGCTCCGACAACGCCTGCTTCAGATCACGCACCCGCGTATTGGGGCTGATGTTAGATATCTAAAAAAAATATTTATTAGGTAAACAAAACTTTTACAATGGGGGATTTTCCGAGACCCAAATAAAACAAAATAGTTCAGAGTCTACCAGGTCATAGATTGAGATAGTAATAATATTTCCTCTTTTACAAAGTTGAGACCACGGACGAAATATAAAGAATGCACGTTGTACCTAACGGTGCACTGTTACAGTTAATGGTGCACCAATGTCGCTTAAAGGGGCGGGACTTATGTCATTTCTCGCTCAACTGTGTGCTTTATGACGGTCTGCTATTTAGTATTTTAAATACCCCTCGCCAACTGCCTTACACCCCGCATATTGTCATACAATTTTTCTTAGAGAAATGTCATTAAGGCATGTCCTCTTTATCGTCCGTGGGTGAGACTTACATATAGGGTTCTAAAGTAGGTTTACATTCATTTGATAGTCTTGTTCACAATTTATGGAGACTAGCTCCTGAAATAGGTCCTATAGGAACCTGTGCTAGTATTACATTTGGTATTTTGTTGTCATTTAGCATGAACACAAAAAGTTGGTGAAATCAAGTATTAAGTTGTACGTAGGAGACAAAAGTGAAAATAGAAAAGAAATAAGAGATGGTACGGGCATATAACGCGGCGTCACAGAGTACATATGAAGAAGAGCTGTTCATAAGCTAGTAGACCTGTGCCCAGTCGACCAACTTGAGGCTTTTAACTATTTGCCACCAGACGTCACTATTGTCGCATTCGCGGAGTTCACTTCAGAGTGTCAACACGTGCCGCAGATGTGTCGAAATTTAGATTGTGCTCATTAACAATGAAGTGCTGTATTGTGGGGTGTAAAAGTAACACACACAACAAGGAATCACGCGATAAAAGTATATATTTTCACTCGTAAGTATTTTTTACGTAATTATTCCCACAGCGGTGGATACGCGCCTGTCAGTACAGCCATCTAGTGAGTAATAGCAGAACTCAAGAGAATTGATAAAACAGCTTGCGAAAATAATTCTGCTACTGGCCAATAGGTGGCTATACAATTTGTTAAAATAAGATTTAAAGATTTCATTTTTTAATTTCTGTCTACGGTAAGTATACGACACTGTCTTTCATATGTAAAATGCCTATGCGCACCTCCTCTCTTTACCTACTTCGTGCGCGGCGTTGATCAAGTGGTGAAGACAGCATTGGCCCCATTGATTGGCCCCTAAAAAACACCCTATATACCTTGACAGAAAAGTCGATGACGGGCTTGGGCCGCTTGGGGCGGCGCGGACGAGAGTCCTCCTTCTTGGCCGAGTCCTCCTTGCTGGCGGACTTGTTGCTGTTGCGGCGGCGGGTCGGCCGGCGCGGCTTCGACTTAGCTTCCTCGCCTTCGGTTGTGTTGCCGCCCTGTGGAAAACAAAATTATTTATGGGAATTTGTGAATATTTATGACTCATCATTTCCTTGCACGTCTGAGTCCAAGGGTCGCTAAAATGTGTGTTGTTTGTGCATTTATTTTTGGTAATGTAATAATATGTACACTAATGGTAATGTAACAACATGTAAAAACGATAAGAAAATAAACACAAAATATGCATATTCCCTATCGCTTTGTTGTCGGTGTCCCCCTCCTTCAGCACGGCCGCCCCGCAACCGACCCTGGCAGTACAGCACACGTACCTCCCCCTCGCTGTGGCTCTTGTGCGAGCGCGTGCGGCGCCGCAGCTTGCGCGCGCGCGCCGGCCCGCGCTCCTCCACGTCGGTGTCCACCTCCTTCAGCACGGCCGCCCCGCAACCGACCCTGGCAGTACAGCACACGTACCTCCCCCTCGCTGTGGCTCTTGTGCGAGCGCGTGCGGCGCCGCAGCTTGCGCGCGCGCGCCGGCCCGCGCTCCTCCACGTCGGTGTCCACCTCCTTCAGCACGGCCGCCCCGCAACCGACCCTGGCAGTACAGCACACGTACCTCCCCCTCGCTGTGGCTCTTGTGCGAGCGCGTGCGGCGCCGCAGCTTGCGCGCGCGCGCCGGCCCGCGCTCCTCCACGTCGGTGTCCACCTCCTTCAGCACGGCCGCCCCGCAACCGACCCTGGCAGTACAGCACACGTACCTCCCCTCGCTGTGGCTCTTGTGCGAGCGCGTGCGGCGCCGCAGCTTGCGCGCGCGCGCCGGCCCGCGCTCCTCCACGTCGGTGTCCACCTCCTTCAGCACGGCCGCCCCGCAACCGACCCTGGCAGTACAGCACACGTACCTCCCCTCGCTGTGGCTCTTGTGCGAGCGCGTGCGGCGCCGCAGCTTGCGCGCGCGCGCCGGCCCGCGCTCCTCCACGTCGGTGTCCACCTCCTTCAGCACGGCCGCCCCGCAACCGACCCTGGCAGTACAGCACACGTACCTCCCCCTCGCTGTGGCTCTTGTGCGAGCGCGTGCGGCGCCGCAGCTTGCGCGCGCGCGCCGGCCCGCGCTCCTCCACGTCGGTGTCCACCTCCTTCAGCACGGCCGCCCCGCAACCGACCCTGGCAGTACAGCACACGTACCTCCCCCTCGCTGTGGCTCTTGTGCGAGCGCGTGCGGCGCCGCAGCTTGCGCGCGCGCCGGCCCGCGCTCCTCCACGTCGGTGTCCCCCTCCTTCAGCACGGCCGCCCCGCAACCGACCCTGGCAGTACAGCACACGTACCTCCCCCTCGCTGTGGCTCTTGTGCGAGCGCGTGCGGCGCCGCAGCTTGCGCGCGCGCGCCGGCCCGCGCTCCTCCACGTCGGTGTCCACCTCCTTCAGCACGGCCGCCCCGCAACCGACCCTGGCAGTACAGCACACGTACCTCCCCCTCGCTGTGGCTCTTGTGCGAGCGCGTGCGGCGCCGCAGCTTGCGCGCGCGCGCCGGCCCGCGCTCCTCCACGTCGGTGTCCACCTCCTTCAGCACGGCCGCCCCGCAACCGACCCTGGCAGTACAGCACACGTACCTCCCCCTCGCTGTGGCTCTTGTGCGAGCGCGTGCGGCGCCGCAGCTTGCGCGCGCGCGCCGGCCCGCGCTCCTCCACGTCGGTGTCCACCTCCTTCAGCACGGCCGCCCCGCAACCGACCCTGGCAGTACAGCACACGTACCTCCCCCTCGCTGTGGCTCTTGTGCGAGCGCGTGCGGCGCCGCAGCTTGCGCGCGCGCGCCGGCCCGCGCTCCTCCACGTCGGTGTCCACCTCCTTCAGCACGGCCGCCCCGCAACCGACCCTGGCAGTACAGCACACGTACCTCCCCTCGCTGTGGCTCTTGTGCGAGCGCGTGCGGCGCCGCAGCTTGCGCGCGCGCGCCGGCCCGCGCTCCTCCACGTCGGTGTCCACCTCCTTCAGCACGGCCGCCCCGCAACCGACCCTGGCAGTACAGCACACGTACCTCCCCCTCGCTGTGGCTCTTGTGCGAGCGCGTGCGGCGCCGCAGCTTGCGCGCGCGCGCCGGCCCGCGCTCCTCCACGTCGGTGTCCACCTCCTTCAGCACGGCCGCCCCGCAACCGACCCTGGCAGTACAGCACACGTACCTCCCCCTCGCTGTGGCTCTTGTGCGAGCGCGTGCGGCGCCGCAGCTTGCGCGCGCGCGCCGGCCCGCGCTCCTCCACGTCGGTGTCCACCTCCTTCAGCACGGCCGCCCCGCAACCGACCCTGGCAGTACAGCACACGTACCTCCCCCTCGCTGTGGCTCTTGTGCGAGCGCGTGCGGCGCCGCAGCTTGCGCGCGCGCGCCGGCCCGCGCTCCTCCACGTCGGTGTCCACCTCCTTCAGCACGGCCGCCCCGCAACCGACCCTGGCAGTACAGCACACGTACCTCCCCCTCGCTGTGGCTCTTGTGCGAGCGCGTGCGGCGCCGCAGCTTGCGCGCGCGCGCCGGCCCGCGCTCCTCCACGTCGGTGTCCACCTCCTTCAGCACGGCCGCCCCGCAACCGACCCTGGCAGTACAGCACACGTACCTCCCCCTCGCTGTGGCTCTTGTGCGAGCGCGTGCGGCGCCGCAGCTTGCGCGCGCGCGCCGGCCCGCGCTCCTCCACGTCGGTGTCCACCTCCTTCAGCACGGCCGCCCCGCAACCGACCCTGGCAGTACAGCACACGTACCTCCCCCTCGCTGTGGCTCTTGTGCGAGCGCGTGCGGCGCCGCAGCTTGCGCGCGCGCGCCGGCCCGCGCTCCTCCACGTCGGTGTCCACCTCCTTCAGCACGGCCGCCCCGCAACCGACCCTGGCAGTACAGCACACGTACCTCCCCTCGCTGTGGCTCTTGTGCGAGCGCGTGCGGCGCCGCAGCTTGCGCGCGCGCGCCGGCCCGCGCTCCTCCACGTCGGTGTCCACCTCCTTCAGCACGGCCGCCCCGCAACCGACCCTGGCAGTACAGCACACGTACCTCCCCTCGCTGTGGCTCTTGTGCGAGCGCGTGCGGCGCCGCAGCTTGCGCGCGCGCCGGCCCGCGCTCCTCCACGTCGGTGTCCACCTCCTTCAGCACGGCCGCCCCGCAACCGACCCTGGCAGTACAGCACACGTACCTCCCCCTCGCTGTGGCTCTTGTGCGAGCGCGTGCGGCGCCGCAGCTTGCGCGCGCGCGCCGGCCCGCGCTCCTCCACGTCGGTGTCCACCTCCTTCAGAACGCACGCCCGCCCCGCGCTGCAACCGAACATTTTTTTTAATATGGGTATTGTTTTCGGGGTTATTGGGTATAGCGCAGTAAATAGACGAGAATCAAATTACAAACGGTCCAGCAATTGTGATTTTTTTGATATATTGTGTAGGATTATTGTGAGTATTCAAAATAAAAAGGGCACAATTGCCAAGTTTCCGCGCCCGTAATAATCTTTAAAAAAAAAAACTTTTTCAGATTTAGGCTCATATTTTCGTTTAGATGCATTTTTGCTAGGAAAGTGTTCTACAAAATCTTGTAGATAATTAAATTTCCTATTATTTACATTTTACATTTTGTATCTAGGACTGATAGTTACAGAGATATGTGCTCATAAAAAAAATTAAAAAAATCTTCTTTTTCTGAAATTTGTCAAACTTTTCACTTCAGAACGCTGTAATCTAGTTATGGCATATTTTAGGAGAATAAGTATTGGAACAAAATTTGTAGGGAATTTAATTACCTACAAAACGCATTTACATTTTTCTTACCCAACCCTGCAGAATGGGAAGTAAAACTCAATATTAAAACTACGGAATATTGCTTTTTTTGTTATAATATTTTATTTTCTGCTAAATGCGCCTCGGGTCTTCGCTCCCGTGGGAATTTCAGGATATAAAGTAACCTAGATACTATTTCTGGTATTTTTCTACTAGTATACCAAATTTAATACAAATCCGTCCATAGTTCATTGAATAAAGACCAAAATAGAGCTAAGGGTAGGGTTTACTTACAAATGGTTCAATAGTTCTGAATTTTAGATATGTTATTTAGGATGGTTAGTGAGTGTTCAAAATACAAGAGGCACAATTTCTCCCCCTTCCACGCCCGCCATATGTTGGAAAAACAAAAAAAAAATTGCCACTTTATTCAGATTTGCGCTCTCGCCTTCGTTTAGATGCATTTTAGCTACATTAGAGAATTTTCCTATAATGTACATTTTATATTTTGTTTCTAGGACTAATAGTTATGGAAATGTGCACTTTAAAAAGAATCGCAATTTTGATCGCATTTGGAAATTTATCAAACTTTCTACTTCAGAGCGCTGTAATTCATTTATGGCCTACTCTAGGAAAATATATATTGGAATAAAATTTGAAGGAAATTTAATTATCTACAAAACACATGTCATTTTTAACCAACCCTACGGAGTAGGGGGTAAAAGTAAAAGTTAAAATATTACGTTTTTGCTATCATATTTTATTGTCTACTAGCTGCACCCGGGGCTTTACTCCCATAAAAAGTACCTTTATGTGTTAGCCCTGATATTTTCTACTAGCATACCAAATTTTATCGAAATCTGTCCAGTAGATTTTTTAAGATTGAGCAAGAAATATCACATCCAAACTTTTTCATTTTAAAATTGGGTTTCTTTCTCAATTTTTATTGCTCATGAAGCAAATATTATCTAATATCTGTACTTGATAATGTCCACAGACACTTTTACAGTGTCCCAATCAGGTACCGGTTACTCACCTGCAATGAATCACACTATAAATGGGAAAGTTTGGATGTGATATTTGTTGCTTAATCACACAAAATCTACTAGACGGATTTCGATTAAATTTGGTATACAGTAGAAAATAAGGTACTTTATATCCCGGAATTTCCATGGGAGCGAGGTTCAGTTAGTAAAAAGTAAAATATTATAGCAAAAACTATTTCCGTTGTTTTATCATTTAGTTTTACCCTCCACCTTGCAGGGTTGGTTAAGAAATATGCAATTGCGTTTTTCAGGTAATTAAATTCCCTACGATGTTTGTTCTGTTACTTTTTCTCCTAGAATAGGTCATGACTGGTTTACACCGTTCTAAATTAAAAAAGATTGACGAATGTTTGAAAAATAAGATTTTTTTTAAGGCAAAGGATTTTTTTTTCTCGGAAACTGTCAGTGCTAGAAACAAAATATAAAATGTAAATAACGGCAAATTTAATTTTCTACAACATTGTGTAGAACACTTTTCTAGCGAAAATGCACTTAAAAGAAAATATAAGCGAAAAACCGAACAAAGTGGTGATTTTTTATTTATTTTTCCAATTTGGCGGCGAGTGCAAAAGCTATTCAATTGTGCCATATTTATTTTAAATACTTACAACCATCCTAAACAATAATATAAAAAAAATTGAGTTACTGGACCGCACGTAATTAACCCCTAGGGAAGGTTCGCTCTATTTACTGCGCTAGTATGCTGATTACAATAATTGGTTTATTTTTGGATCCAAGATATTCCTTTTTCAATTTTACAATATGGGTATTGTTTTCGAGATTATCGAAGATATTGATTACAAAAATTGATTCATTTTGGATCCAAGATGGTGAACAATTATTTCTTTCAATTTTTGCAATATGGGTATTGTTTTCGGGGTTATCGGGGATGGTGATTACAATAATTGGTTTGATTTTTGGATCCAAGATATTCCTTTTTCAATTTTGCAATATGGGTAACATTTTAACGGATTCTTAAATCTAAAAATGAATCAATTTTTGTAAATTGATTCATTTTTGGATTTAAGATGCCAAAAAAATCTTTTTACAATTTCGCAATATGGGTATCGTTTTCGAAAAGTACATTTTGAGAAGGGATAACTTACAGCATCTCGATGTCCCGCAGTTGTCCAAGTATCGGCATTAGCTGCAGACGACGGTTGGACAGCAAATGCCACAGGATGCCTACAGGACGCTGGCTCATACGTTGGGTTTCGATCACCTACAGAAACAGATACAATATAAGTTTGATGTAAAACATCTATTGGCGCGGCTTGACACCAAATGACAGCTGTAGCGCCACGATGTTCAGATGTTTTACATCTGCCGTACGTCCGGTGACGGCCAACTTTTTTAAACCTATTTCAACCTACTGCTGGGAAAAGGTTTCCCACATCTCCAATCCAACGCAAAATCCAACAATTTATGCTCAAAACCAAATCGAAAAATAAATCGAAAATATATGAAGTAGTAAAAAAATATACAAAGAAAATAATGTAAAAATCATAATACCTCGGTTGGCGTGACGATAATGTCAATCGGGACATCATGGGGTCCGAACAATTCTGCTGGCAGCGTATCGAACACCTAAAACAAAGGATATAGACATAACATAGAATATTAGGTATCTCTTTCTTCAACGTTGCATTTCATCTTTCTTTATAATATTAGTTTATCATACATACATACATATTATCACGCCTTTTTCCCGTGGGGGTAGGCAGAGACTAGCGATTTCCACTTGCTACGATCCTTACAGATCTCTCTTGCTTCCTCTACACTCATCACTCTCTTCATACATACTCTCCGGTTATTAATTTATCGACAATATTATTTAAATAAATTACCTGACAATCATGAACCGTGGTCACCACAATAGTATTAGGCTTTATTGCCTTCATGTGCATCATTAGGCCAAACTCCAAGTCTCCATAGCCTGTGAAGAAATATATTTTTTTTAATGACATTTACGAGTAGTAGTTAATATCAACATCCACAGCTCAATTTTTCTGGCCAATTCGCCATCATCAGATTAAGTCTAGGTTAAAATATTACGTCAAATTTGTGAGGACCAATACAATGCTGAATCAGTATACATTATCTGTGGCGTCATATAGGTTACTAGCATAAACCCGGGATTTTGTTCCCGTGGGAATTACTGGAAATCATTTATTAGTGCTCCCCTACAATCCCTAAGGAACCTACATGCCAAACGCAATGAAAACTCCGCGAGAAACGAACAGTGATTGATCACCAATCATCAAGGTGGTGGGTGTGGTACTTCTCCTTAAGGCGGGTGGTACAGTGGTGGAATACAGCGGCTGGTACAAGGTCGAGTATCTCCTGCGAACACTCCCCATTGTAAATGCGGTAAAAATGCGGAGGCCATATAAATATATTGATAAGTACTTAAGATTGTACATTACCTCTTCCTTTGCCAATGCGGTAACCCTCTTTGGAGACTGCCACGGAACCCATCACTACAAGGTCAAGAGTCACGGAATCTTCAATACCTGAAAAAACGAAATATATATATCGAAAATATCGAATATATGTTGGTATCCAAAACAAAATATTCTATGAACATTTCTTTACAAAGTGTATTAAAATATATGTAAGTATAAATGTATTACATCATATAATAAACTAGATGACGCGAAGTGCAAGCACCTCGTGTGCTGTGCAGGGCAGTTTTACTTTTGCAGTTGAGAGTTTGTTGAAAAACTTAAGGGAAATAAGCATAAATTCATCTACATACATAGATTGGTTGACGGTTGGGATTTGGTGAAGAGCCGAAAAGTATAATAAGTAGAAATGTTTGCCTCCATCTAAACTTAAATAGCATACAGGGACATGGTCTTACCAAAACTCACAAATAAACCTGCTGAGGGCCTCCATTCCCTTCCTGGAGTCGGCAGAAATTAGTTGGATACAGTAGAATATTTCTTTAACTCCAGTCTACTCTTACAAAAGAATGAACTACCAGGCTTGTAATGGGTCTTCATCTTCCTGGAGACAACTGACTCTCCAGGATGGTAACTCCAACTCCAGTTGAGGAACTCGTTTTCATCTCGTTCTTCCTATAGTTATAACCTACTCTAACAAAAGAACTAGGCAATATGCCAATAGGTTTTCCGTGGGTCTTCATGCCTTCCTGGAGACAACAGACTCTCCAGGATGGTAACTCCAACTCCAGTTAAGGAACTCATTTTCATTTGTCGTATAGGGTCTTCTAGACACATTACCCTGTAAATGCGGTAACTCACCAATAGGCTTGCCGTGAGTCTCCATACCCTTCCTGGAGACAGCCTGCTTGATGGCGGCCGGCCCGGTCTCGTCCTCCAGCTCCAAGCACTAGCACATATAGGGTCTTCTGTTCTAGACACACCATCATGTAATGGTAACTCACCAATAGGCTTGCCGTGAGTCTCCATGCCCTTCCTGGAGACAGCCTGCTTGATGGCGGCCGGCCCAGTCTCGCCCTCCAGCTCCAAGCACTAGCACATATAGGGTCTTCTGTTCTAGACACACCATCATGTAATGGTAACTCACCAATAGGCTTGCCGTGGGTCTCCATGCCCATCCTGGAGACGGCCTGCTTGATGGCGGCCGGTCCGGTCTCGTCCTCCAAGCTCTAGCACATATAGGGTCTTTTGTTCTAGACACACCATCATGTAATGGTAACTCACCAATAGGCTTGCCGTGGGTCTCCATGCCCATCCTGGAGACGGCCTGCTTGATGGCGGCCGGTCCGGTCTCGTCCTCCAAGCACTAGCACATATAGGGTCTTCTGTTCTAGACACACCATCATGTAATGGTAACTCACCAATAGGCTTGCCGTGAGTCTCCATGCCCTTCCTGGAGACAGCCTGCTTGATGGCGGCCGGCCCAGTCTCGCCCTCCAGCTCCAAGCACTAGCACATATAGGGTCTTCTGTTCTAGACACACCATCATGTAATGGTAACTCACCAATAGGCTTGCCGTGAGTCTCCATGCCCTTCCTGGAGACAGCCTGCTTGATGGCGGCCGGCCCGGTCTCGTCCTCCAGCTCCAAGCGGTTGAGGAACCCGTTCTGCAAGCGCGGCACTGGCACGTATAGGGTCTTCTAGACACATCATCATGTAATGGTAACACACCAATAGGCTTGCCGTGAGTCTCCATGCCCTTCCTGGAGACAGCCTGCTTGATGGCGGCCGGCCCGGACTCGCCCTCCAGCTCCAAGCGGTTGAGGAACCCGTTCTGCAAGCGTGGCACTAGCACATATAGGGTCTTCTAGACACATCATCATGTAATGGTAACACACCAATAGGCTTGCCGTGAGTCTCCATGCCCTTCCTGGAGACAGCCTGCTTGATGGCGGCCGGCCCAGTCTCGCCCTCCAGCTCCAAGCACTAGCACATATAGGGTCTTCTGTTCTAGACACACCATCATGTAATGGTAACTCACCAATAGGCTTGCCGTGAGTCTCCATGCCCTTCCTGGAGACAGCCTGCTTGATGGCGGCCGGCCCGGTCTCGTCCTCCAGCTCCAAGCGGTTGAGGAACCCGTTCTGCAAGCGCGGCACTGGCACGTATAGGGTCTTCTAGACACATCATCATGTAATGGTAACACACCAATAGGCTTGCCGTGAGTCTCCATGCCCTTCCTGGAGACAGCTTGCTTGATGGCGGCCGGCCCGGTCTCGTCCTCCAGCTCCAAGCGGTTGAGGAATCCGCTCTGCAAGCGCGGCATTAGAACGTATAGGGTCTTTTCTAGACACATCACCCTGTAAATGGTAACTCACCAATAGGCTTGCCGTGAGTCTCCATGCCCTTCCTGGAGACAGCCTGCTTGATGGCGGCCGGCCCGGTCTCGTCCTCCAGCTCCAAGCGGTTGAGGAACCCATTCTGCAAGCGTGGCACTGGCACGTATAGGGTCTTCTTTTGTTCTAGACACATCACCCTGTAAGTGATCATCCAATTTGAAACCTGGTAAAATTCATAGGAGTTGAACTGCCTCGGTGATCCAGTGGTGACTCACTTTGGAAGACTTAAGGCCTCGTTCAAGGACAGAAACAGCCTTAGACATCTTATCGAGACGTCCATGGAAAACCGTGAGTTCGAATCCCACAGACAGCAAAAAAATATAAAGAAAACACTACTTTGGTACATGTTTAGGATATAGTACCCTATAGAGAGTATTTGTACCATTTACAGGACCACATTCGCCAGTATAGCCAACTAATGAAGGTAAAAACGAAACACCTTAAAAAGTTTGAGAGACGCTGAGCCATTTCACGGGAAATTAAAAAAAAATAAGGCAGGTTCCCTGACCTTGCATTAAAATAATCGCGTTCCGTGTCATGTCTAGGGTTATCAATGACATAAACAAGTTGTGCACTTCTATATTAGTAGGATTACGCGGCATTTATCATTTATTATGTTAACATTGTAAATTGTGAATTAGTTATTAAACAGATTTATTCGTTTTTTTACTACAGGCACCTGATAAGAAAGCGGTTACCGCACCCTCGGCGTCATAGGCTACAGTGACTGCTTTCTTTTCAGATGCAACTAAATAAAAAAATATTTTCAGGTCCTATTTGAAGAGCGTCATGTTGCAGCCTCTATGAGTCCTCTTTGAGTAGGCACATGGGAGGAACTCCATTCATACGCGACACTTTGGACTCCCAAGGTTCTACCTAACGTAACAGGCAATGGCCATAGATGGCCACTAGGGAGTCCAAAAGGCCATTTTGAAAAATCGGAATTTGATCCATTTTCCATTTCCTTAATATTTAAACGAACATGAACCTTATAAGGGCTCATGCGCAAAATGTCTCTTTCGCGAAATGTGGGATTTTTTTGAAATGATTCGCGACAGGGACTTAGAATAAAATTTCAATTTTCACAGAAAAATCAACAGTCTGGTGTAACATAAATTAATTCGCGATATTTAGCGAAAGAGACATTACGAGAAAGAAACATTTTACGACTAGGAGACATTATTCGAAAGAGACATTTTACGACTAGGGGACATTTTGCGAAAGAGACATTTTACAACGAGGGGACATTTTGCGAAAGAGACATTTTACAACGAGGGGACATTTTGCGAAAGAGACATTTTACAACGAGGGGACATTTTGCGAAAGAGACATTTTACAACTAGGAGACATTATTCGAAAGAGACATTTTACGACTAGGGGACATTTTGCGAAAGAGACATTTTACAACTAGGGGACATTTTGCGAAAGAGACATTTTACAACTAGGGGACATTTTGCGAAAGAGACATTTTACAACTAGGGGACATTTTGCGAAAGAGACATTTTACAACTAGGGGACATTTTGCGAAAGAGACATTTTACAACTAGGGGACATTTTGCGAAAGAGACATTTTACAACTAGGGGACATTTTGCGAAAGAGACATTTTACAACTAGGGGACATTTTGCGAAAGAGACATTTTACAACTAGGGGACATTTTGCGAAAGAGACATTTTACAACTAGGGGACATTTTGCGAAAGAGACATTTTACAACTAGGGGACATTTAGCGAAAGAGACATTACGAGAAAGAAACATTTTACGACTAGGAGACATTATTCGAAAGAGACATTTTACGACTAGGGGACATTTTGCGAAAGAGACATTTTACAACGAGGGGACATTTTGCGAAAGAGACATTTTACAACGAGGGGACATTTTGCGAAAGAGACATTTTACAACGAGGGGACATTTTGCGAAAGAGACATTTTACGACTAGGAGACATTATTCGAAAGAGACATTTTACGACTAGGGGACATTTTGCGAAAAAGACATTTTACAACTAGGGGACATTTTGCGAAAGAGACATTTTACAACTAGGGGACATTTTGCGAAAGAGACATTTTACAACTAGGGGACATTTTGCGAAAGAGACATTTTACAACTAGGGGACATTTTGCGAAAGAGACATTTTACAACTAGGGGACATTTTGCGAAAGAGACATTTTACAACTAGGGGACATTTTGCGAAAGAGACATTTTACAACTAGGGGACATTTTGCGAAAGAGACATTTTACAACTAGGGGACATTTTGCGAAAGAGACATTTTACAACTAGGGGACATTTTGCGAAAGAGACATTTTACAACTAGGGGACATTTTGCGAAAGAGACATTTTACAACTAGGGGACATTTTGCGAAAGAGACATTTTACAACTAGGGGACATTTTGCGAAAGAGACATTTTACAACTAGGGGACATTTTGCGAAAGAGACATTTTGCGCATAAGCCATTCGGCGTATGCGCCTCATAAGTGGTACCTAATAAAGGTTCATTTGTAAATATTTAGGAAAAGGGAAATTGATCATTCTGACTTGTCAAAGTAGCCTTTGAAGACTCTCTGATGCGATATTTCGTGCCCTTGTGACCACAAAATCTTAATTGGCGTTAATCTGAATGTGATCAAATAATAATAAAATATTAATTTCAGCAAGAAAACACAAGTTAATTTTTTGTAATTTTACATAACAATAGTTATAAAACAGTACATGCGGAACGCATTACCACGATATTGCTTGCATAACTTGAACCACTGTGTCGAATCATACACTCGATTTTTAAACCTAAAGATATCCCACTAATATAGATACATATAAATTTAAAGACTGGATGTGTGTATGTTTATTAAGGAATCGTCTGAACGTATTTCGATCTGAAATTTTTAATATTATCAGTATATTATCTGAAAATTTTCCGTTAAGAAAGAAAACTGTAACTAAGATATACATTAGAAAACATTTCCGGATCATATTTGAAGTGGTGGTGATTAGGTCGTTGTGTTTTATTCCACGTAATTATCACGACCCTCTGCCATCAGCGGAATACGACAAAAAAAAGTAGACCTTATAGAAATCTATTAGCTTTGCTGATTGAATTGCCAACTGGATGCATAAAAAATTTAAATATTTCAGTGTGGCAAATACGTACTCAGCATGCAAAAGGATGTAAGTAAACGGTTATCAGTAAAACTGTTTATTTATAGTTTCGTAATCGTAAAAAAATTGTGAACTTACGTTATTAAGTTTTAAAAACTGAAATCAAAACTACACAACACTAGCTGCACCATATGGCCCCGCGTTACTAGGAATTTCGGGAAAAAAGTATGATAAATGCAGTTCTGTGTGTTCTCTACCGGCGTGTACCACTTGTCAGAAGCAGTACACGCGGTGGGGGCAACTAATGGCGGGGCGCAGCCAGTGTTAAATAACACTCGACACGAAAGACAAACGTAACAATGGTCAAAGGTCACATGTACCTGTGGCTAATCAGCGTTGACCTTGATAGTGTTAGCGTTCGTGAAGACCTCAAGCTCTCAGAGCCTACCTACACACCTGTACACCGACCGCGGGAACAGAGCCAGCCCGTGACACCAATGTCAAATAACACTTGACAAGAAAAAAATGTAACAACCATGACAGTCAAACTTACCTCACAGGCTCTTGTGGCTTATCAGGGTTGACCTTGATAGTGTTGGCGTTCTTGAAGACCTCTAGCTCTCCGAGCTTAGCGGCCGCCTCCGGAGCACCCTTGAAGTTAGGGATCCTGTTGTACACCGGCCGCGGGAACATGGCCAGCCCGTTGGTCTCCAAGTGGCGCCATACCTTCACTCGGAACGACTGCTTCGTCACTTCTTCGGGCACGGGTTTCTTGGCTGGAATATATGATTACACATATATCATAATCATCATTTATCTTTGCCGAAAGGCAAAGCTTGACCCCCAGAAAATCCGGAGTAGACACCCTTGCGCAGATGTAGGGGACCCGACCACAAATAAAATGGGAGAAGGGGTGGGCGAAGCAGAAATAAATTTATTCATCATTTGAACCGCAGGAAGTACACTGCTGAACAAATGCATCCCCTATGGATTTTCAAAAAGACCGGTTGGAAGCTGCCTGCATCCAGCGGCAGCGGTTCCGTGCATTCGGAATAGTTTTCGTATAAATCGAAATTCATTTATGATAACTGGCACCATTTCATAGAAAAAAATCGATATTTTTGCTAAAAAGTAAAAACACAATTATTCGTTTGTCTGTTTAAAGCGTAAGCACATTCAAAGTGCTTCAAGATTTTATAACATTTTTTTTATAACGATTATTATAGTATAGTTAATAAAAATATTTATTTTAGATAACATTTTAGTTGAGACTTAACATTCCTAGATTTGGGTCATATTCTCGTGATTAATTAATAATTGTACCTATTATTATTGATTGTATTTATTATTTTATATTTTATTATTTACTACCAACATAAAAATTAGTTCAAAAACTAAAGCCCAACTACTACACCTAAAAAGCATGAAACAAGGAAGCCGTGGTAGTATGTTATTGTTTTAGGTATTATTAGGATAGAAAACATACGACCACGGCTTTCCTTGTTTCATGCTTTTTAGGGTGCAGTAGTTGGGTTTTAGTTTTTGAACTAATTTTTATTTAAATTATTTTAGCGATACTATTTCGTGATCAAGTAAAGGGCAGATTATATTTTTTTACAAAAAAGAATCCTATTACTACTTATTAAACAAACAAAACCGCAAGCAAAAGCTTATAATATATATATATTTTTGAAATGTGCTAACTAAGCCCTTTCATTTGATACCACACACGGCATAATTAAAAAAATATTTATTTTTTAGTTTATCACTTTATGCCCACTTTATAACCAGCGGACAACCAAGACGCTTCTAACGACACCTCATTTGTCCAATTGTGATAAGTAGTTTAGTAGTTATGAGGAAACAGATGAACATACATACCGGTCAAAATCATAACCCTCCTATTCGCTTCGCCGTGGTCGGGTAATAAAAATAAAAAAATGCAGAAAATAAAATTCAGTATAATTTTAAGTTATGGACCAACAGCTTTGCTCTATAACTCAAGGCGACATAGTCAACGATGAAATTCAACACTTGTGTCTATAACATAAAACAAACATATAAGTAATAATGAAAGTATGGATCTATCGAACATTCAATCCACATACTACATACATACACCTCCTAACTAATATTATAAATGCGAAATAGAGTTTGTTTGTTACCTCTTCACGCTTGACACTGAACCAATCTTCCTGAAATTTCGCATACACATAGCTGGAAGTACGGAGAAGGACATAGGGTACCTTCCATTCCGGGAAAAAGTACTGTTCCCGCGGGAAACTCACGCGGGCGAAGCCGCGGGCAAAAGCTAGTCTACAATAAATTCAGTAAAAAAAATATATAAAAAGAAATATTGAAGGACCAACACATTCTTAAAAATGCTGTTTTATTTTGTTTTTTTTCTGTATTTTAAATCAAACAATGACATCCAAACTTTTGGTACATGTACCATAGCATGTAAGTAACAAATGCAATATTTCACATTGTAACTACTTGTACTATAATATTAACCATTTAGGTGTCCTTTGCTTATACTATAAAAAGTATATTACAAGTTTTAATCCTGTACTATCTATATTTTGCACAGAAAACAGTGTTTGTTTTGTAAGAATTGTAGGTATGTGTTATCTACATAGAGACAATTTTAATAGGTACATCACTGATAACAATAAAAGGATAAGATTTACATAATTTATAAAATAAGACGTGTATAAAGGTTTTTACTGAATAATAAGTAATTAATTATTTGAGTAATTAATGATACAAGATTTTACAAGAACTCAAGAATGTATACAAAGATATTAGTTATATGTATTGATTTAAATCAAAAAGAGAGAAAACAATTAAAAGTATGTAGGTAGGTAATGAACTTTCAATGATTTAGTCAGCAAAAGGATTTTAAAAAAATGGCTAAGTAAAAAATAACACATTGACACACATGGTTGACTGGAAGAAATCCCTTTTTGGGAAAAGTCCGTCATTGTACACCTCTCTTTTTGTTTCACTATGTTTTGTATTTTTCTCGGAGTTTACAAACAAACAAACAAAAAATATATAATCATCATGTAAAAATGTTTCAATCTGACCAACTACAGTATTGTATTGATACTAGATATATTAGGTAGAAGCAATAAATTTAAATTAGCAACAATCAAAGATAAGAACTGTGCAGAGCAACTACGCTCTGCTGCCAGAAAATGTGGCAGAGAGAATCCGGACAAACGAAGCGGCGGGAAGAATTCTGTACCGGAACTTTACCGGGAAAAAATCTACCGGTAAAATTAAGTACCGGGAAAAAATCTCCACGCGACACCACGCTTGTCCGACTAGAATCTAACTTAAGCTATACGCAGTCTGCTACCACCGTAGCTTATGAAGGGAGCTACAGGGCCCTATATGATAACCTAACCTATAAATTAATTACACTTAAAAAACACTTACCAAGCTAAATCTTCTTTCTCTTCGGATCCAAACTTGAGTATCTTCGGGAAGGGGGAATTCCTAATCACCCTACCTAACCCTTGAGATCTCAATTCCCCAGGACAAATAAATAGATTTCTTCCCGTAGTTTCACTCGGGAACAGCCAGATGTGAACAGCCAGCCACGTTTCACCTCTCACAAGAAAAAGTCACCATGACGGGTACACAAACACAAAGTTCAATAGTTATTTAACAAACAGGAAATTCACAAACACAACTCAAGCTAATTAGCAATCAAAGAACGCGGAACCTCTCGCGTATTAAAAATCAAACCGATATCGCATAGGGCAATGCAATGGCGACCGTCCGCGAGCCATTCGCACGAGCAAAGTGGTGAAAACCCCGAACGCCCTCTGGCGGCAGCAATGCGAAACGCCCGCGTTTAGTTTTACCCAATATATTACAAACATCCCCCCGTCCCGGTCTGAGAAGCAGACCGCTAGCTTACTCTACGGGAAGGCGGGCGAGAGAGGTCACACCTCTCCTTAAAATCGAACCGTCGACCAACACCTCAGCCACACGCGGAGTGCCATCTCCGCCAAGAATCAAACGTAATATGCGAGCTCGTCGCCAAAGCAATGAGGGCAAATTCGCCTCTTTTAACAATACTAAATCACCCTCCCTGGGAGGCTCAGTCCTGTCTGTCCACTTCACTCTTTGCTGCAGCAAATGCAAATATTCAAGCGACCAGCGACGCCAAAAGTCCTGGCTCATTTGCTGCAACATTTGAAAACGCGACAACCGATATACGCGTTCATCCTTCCACGGGTATTCGGGCAGGGCATTCAAAGGCCCTCCCACCAAAAAATGACCAGGGGTGAGAGCTTCCAAGTCATTTGGATCTGGAGATAGCGGACAGAGAGGACGAGAGTTGAGGACCGCCTCAACTTTACAAAACACTGTGGCCAGCTCTTCAAAAGTTAGAGCCGTTTCTCCGATAATGCGGCGGAGGTGGGTCTTTGCGGATTTCACAGCCGCTTCAAAAATCCCTCCCCAATGGGGGCAACTTGGGGGACTAAACTTCCAGGTTATTCCCCTTTGGGCAGCAATTTGACTTAAACTAGTACAATTTTTATCAATAAACACAGAAACATCCTTAAGATAATTTACAGTTCCCTTATAGTTTGTGCCATTGTCAGACCTAATAAGGGAAGGTAGACCTCGACGCGAAACAAAGCGATCCAACGCGGCGACGAAGGCCTCCGTAGTCAGAGCCGATACCACCTCCAAATGGACAGCCTTGGTGGCCAAACAAACAAATACACACAAATAGCCCTTCACAATACGGGCATTACGAAAGGGAGAAGCCTTGATCGAAAAGGGACCGGCAAAATCGGTTCCAACGCCGTCAAACGGTCTCGAAGGTCGGATTCGATCAGCGGGCAAATCACCCATCTGTGGTTGCATCGTGGATGCCTTCAACCTATAACATGCAATACATCGAAACAGGACACTACGGATTGCTCTTCGGGCAGACAAAATCCAAAACTCGCGTTGCAAAATAGCCAACAAAGCATTGCACCCAGCATGGGCGTTACGAATGTGTCGATCAGACACCAAAAGCTGCACCAAGGGTCCGCCCTTGGGCAACAACAGAGGATGGCGAGTCTCATATGGAAGATCCGCCTTCCGGAGCCTGCCTCCAACCCGAAGAAGCCCATCCGAGTCGATGTACGGGTTCAAACGAGCGACCGCGCCCTTCAACTTAGCGCGTCCGTCGCGCAAAATACGAAGCTCTGACTCAAACCGTCCGGTCTGCACGACACGGACCCAATGCAACAATGCGCTCCGGCGCTCTTCTGCACCTGCAATCGGCTCCAACCGCTTTGCCTGTGGGTTTCTACAATTATGTATGAAACGCTTAATCCAACTGGTAACACCCAGAAGCTTATCCAAGCTGCTATACCGAGCAAGTAGCCAATCCGGCTCCGACGTCATCTCAGCGACTACAGCATGTACACGAAGCCCAGTCAAACTCAAAGAAGTAACATCTGTCTGACAGACAGGCCAAGATGTTTCTGATCCCATCAGCCACTCTGGACCCCACCAGAGCGGGTGTGACACCAATTCTGGTGCCGTACAACCTCGGGAAGCACAGTCCGCTGGGTTAAGCTCTCCCGGCACATGTCTCCATGTTATATCAATTCCGATATTCTGGATTTGGGAAACCCTGTTTCCAACAAAAACCTCCAAGGTATGTGGGGCCGCGCGCAACCATGCAAGCGCGACCTGGCTATCCGACCAGGCGAAGATGTCTCGTATCTCGACCGTGGCCGCCAGCTCACATGCAACGTGATGCAACAATTTAGAAAGAAGGTGAGCTCCACTCAACTCAAGCTTGGGAATAGTCAGCCTAGTCCTGATGGGGGCGACCTTGCTCTTCCCTAACAAAAGCGAGACATTGACCCGGCCATCGGCGTCAACTGTCCGCATATAGACTGACGCGGCGTAGCCTCGCTCCGACGCGTCACAAAAGCCATGCAGGCTGGCTCGATATTTCCCGGGGGCAATATTCGACGAGGCAAGGCAATCCGATTGACTTCCTTAATCGATGAAAACAACTCGAGCCAATCATCCAATGGAGAGCCAAACAGCGGCTCGTCCCACGAGACGCCCAAAGTCCAAAGTCTCTGAAGAAGACACTTCGCAGAGAATATCATTGGACTGATCCAACCGCTTGGATCAAACATACGAGCTATTACGGACAACACCGTTCTCTTAGTCCAGACTTTTGGTATTTCCAAGTCCACTTGGAATGTGAAAATATCGGTTAGCGGCTGGTACTGCATGCCCAGCACCGCTATCCTGTTGGGATCATCCACATCCTCAAACAGGTGAGGGTTCTGTTGGTGATCCTCCGGGATCCCTTCTAGAACTTTAGGCTCATTAGACAACCACTTACGTAGCTCGTAGCCACCTGTCTTCAATATTTCAATCAATTCATCCCGCAGTAGGAGGGCCTCCTCAATACTTTGGGCTCCGGTGCACACGTCATCTACATACAAGTCACGTGACAGCACGGAAGCCCCACGGGGAAAGCGGATCCGTTCCCGCTCTGCCAATTCAAGCAATGATCTGATGGCGATATAGGGACTAGATTTCAAACCATACGTGTTTGTGTTGAGTTCATACACCGTCACAGGATCCTCAGGGCGCTCACGCCAGAGTATCAACTGGAATCGCCTGTCCTCAGGATGTATGACTGTCTGGCGGAACATCATCCGGATGTCCGCGCCAAAAACCACTTGATGTCTTCTAAAGTTCAAGATGATGTCAATTATGTCCCTATGCAATTTGGGACCCGAATGCAAACATAGATTCAACGAAACCCCGTTCGAAGTGGGTGCGGACCCATCAAAGACAGTCCGCAACTTGCCCGTTGAGGCCTTCACCACCGCGTGGTGTGGCAAAAAATAATGCTCAGTTGAGCTCCAATCAACTCGAGCCGGAGACATGTGACCCAAATCCTCGTACTCGCGCATAAATTCAATATATTTATCGCGAAGTACGTGGTCACGCTGCATACGTCGCTCCATGGACAGCAGTCGTTTCTCCGCAAGCGCCCTACTTTGCCCTAGGCTAGGACGAGAGGCAACAAAGGGTAACCTAGTTACAAACCGACCGGAGGGCAACCTCTCCGTGGTCGATCGAAAAAGGGCTTCGCACTCAGCGTGTTCCGGATCCATCCTGGAACTCATAGGTGGCTCCTCCACCTCCCAAAACCTTTGCATGGTCTTGGCCAAGGACGCAGATGCGACAACCGGTGGCTCCTCCGCGGTGCCATTATCAAACACAGGGCCCATCAGGGCAAAACCAAAAATCGTAGACACTGCCATCAGTGAAGACGAACCCAGAGCCTTCTGTGTACCCAACAAAATCCAACCCAATACGTCCGAGCCCAGGAGCAAGTCCACTGGGCCGGGATGAAAGACAAAGGGGTCGGCCAAATCCAGACCCGAAACCAAAGACAACACACCCGGCGGTATGTCTGTCGAGGGGTGCCAACCCGCAATGGTATCCATTACCATAGCCGAAGTCGTGATCCTCATTGTGGAGGACTTCAGCGAAGAAAAGGTGACAAGTGTCTGGCCCGTCAGACACTTCACCTGTATGCCACCAACTCCAAGAAGTGGCACAGGCGAGTCTTCCACGACTAAACCTAACTGGCGTGCCACTCGAGTGGTAACCAAACTGCTTTGAGCCCCTGAGTCCAACAGAGCTCTCAAATTAATGGCTTCTCCCCCACGACCCCATACGCGGACCACCGCGGTAGGGAGCAGAACCGTCCGCGGCTCTGTCCCAGCAAGGGAGCAAGCTAGTTACGGGCTCCCCACTCTCTCCAAACCAGGGGCGCGCCACTGACCCGGATAATATGGCGGGCGAGTGCACATCCCCATCTGAGGGGGGGCATAACCCGCGGCCCGGCCATACCTATGGTACGGCGGGTGGTACTCCAGCCGTGGGTACTCGTGCAGCGGCGGAGAAAACCGCTGCGGCTGCATGTGGTGGGTAGTGGTAACCCGCGTGGAGGGGGGTGTCCCCACTCTCACGTCCGATCTAGGGCCCCCGCCCATGGGGGCCCTATCCGGGGCCTGGCCAGCTACATACTGGCCATGACCTTGGGGCGCGTGGTCCCGGTCCGCCAAGACCCGCGCAGGTACGCGACCCCCTCCCGAGGGGGGTGCGACGAGCGAAGCCGCGTCCTCCGTCCGGTGGTGGAGGGCTTCGCGCAGGAGCGCCCCCGCCCATAGGGGACCCCTGCCTCAACATCCGGGTGCCATCCCCGTTGCGGTTCATGCAAAGCATCGCGTGGTGCCGCCCACGGCAAGCACTGCATGGTATGGCACTGGGACAGTCACGTGCATAGTGACCGCCCAAACAATAAAAGCAAAGTTCATGCCGCTTTGCCATGCGGCGCCGATCTTGTACTGGCAGTCTCTGCCAGTCCCTGCATTGCAGCAGGCTGTGGCCCATCCGGCCACATTGCAGGCAGTCCGCGTCCCCCGCGACTGCTGCCGTGTGTGCAACCCGCACACCAGCTCCACGCGGTGGCGGTTGCCGTCCCTGTTGGGGCCTACGTTCAGGCGCTCTGGATGGCGCTGAGTCCGTCATGGTATTCTCAGCCGCCCGTGCCTCAAACTCCAAAAACTTCACCAAGTCAGTGAATGTTGGTAGGGTGGTGCTATCCCGTTCCGCATTCTCGCGCTCAAACCGCGAGCGGATGTCATTGGGCAATTTGCCCAATACAATGTGCACCAACAAAAAGGACCATTGGTCCACCGGCAGCCCCAGTGTGCGGAGCGCGTTACAGGCCACTGTAACGGGCGTGAGCAACTGCAGGCGCAACTGTGCCCTGTTGGCCACCTTGGGCAGGGCCATCAACTGTGCGGCGTGCGCATCCGCTAACAAACGTAAGTTTTGATAGCGGGAGTTCAATAACTCCCAAGCCGTGTCGTACTGGTCGTCCTCCACCCGGAGGTGCTGGATGAGCGACCGCGCTTCATCCTCAAGAGTGGAGAGGAGGTAGGCCATCTTCTGGGCCTTCGACAAATCCTGTCGTGCTACGACCAGGGACTCAAACATATTTTTATATGCTACCCACTCCTCCATCCTACCCCCAAAGTGGGACAGCTGAAGGGTGGGGAGCCGACCAGTAACCGCTGGTCCTTCCTGTCTAACAGGTGTGCGAGGGGCTGGTCCGCCAGCCTGTCTCGCCCTTATTGCGGTCACCGCCTCCGCGATATCATCGTGCAGACTCAGGATCTGGTCCATGTCCGCCATGTGACCTGCGTAGGCCTCCGGGGTAAGATCGGCTTCGGTAAGCGCCGCCATGGCCGCTTCCGCGCTAATCAATCGTGAGTGGAGGTGATCCGCTCTTAGCAGTATGGCGCCCTCCCTGTCCTTCCGGGACAGGAGTCCTCCGGCCGTCACAAACCATCTCAATTCGTTGGCGAGTGTCGCCTTAGCATTGGGGGCCTTCGCCATCGCGTCAAGTCACAAACAAAAAATAACAAAAGGTAAATAAAAAACAACAAAATCAAGCAACTACACGAAGAACCGCGGTAGGTATGAGAATGGCACAAACCCGGAACGCACGGTACAAACCGCAAACAAATACAAAAAAGGTTACAAATATTCTTATACAAACAAACTAAGAAAAATCTAATAATTTTTACAAACAATTAATTATTTTTTACAAACGAACAAATAGAGGGTAGATAAACTACGCTCTGCTACCAGAAAATGTGCAGAGCAACTACGCTCTGCTGCCAGAAAATGTGGCAGAGAGAATCCGGACAAACGAAGCGGCGGGAAGAATTCTGTACCGGAACTTTACCGGGAAAAAATCTACCGGTAAAATTAAGTACCGGGAAAAAATCTCCACGCGACACCACGCTTGTCCGACTAGAATCTAACTTAAGCTATACGCAGTCTGCTACCACCGTAGCTTATGAAGGGAGCTACAGGGCCCTATATGATAACCTAACCTATAAATTAATTACACTTAAAAAACACTTACCAAGCTAAATCTTCTTTCTCTTCGGATCCAAACTTGAGTGTCTTCGGGAAGGGGGAATTCCTAATCACCCTACCTAACCCTTGAGATCTCAATTCCCCAGGACAAATAAATCGATTTCTTCCCGTAGTTTCACTCGGGAACAGCCAGATGTGAACAGCCAGCCACGTTTCACCTCTCACAAGAAAAAGTCACCATGACGGGTACACAAACACAAAGTTCAATAGTTATTTAACAAACAGGAAATTCACAAACACAACTCAAGCTAATTAGCAATCAAAGAACGCGGAACCTCTCGCGTATTAAAAATCAAACCGATATCGCATAGGGCAATGCAATGGCGACCGTCCGCGAGCCATTCGCACGAGCAAAGTGGTGAAAACCCCGAACGCCCTCTGGCGGCAGCAATGCGAAACGCCCGCGTTTAGTTTTACCCAATATATTACAAACAAGAACTATTCAACTGTTCCTAAAAAATTTTTGCACACAAGTCTTATCTTTGGCACCAATGATATAATGTTCATTGAGTATAGGTAATAACTATTCCTAAAAAGTTTTTGCACACATTTCTCTCATCTCCAAGTAGGTAAGGTCATTGAACTCGATGTAAATAGACACACACACTGAAGAGTTGATATTTTCAATTAAATATAGAACAGTGTGATTCCCTATTGCTATTTTTATTTTAAGATTGTTGTTTGGCTACTTTTAAATATGTATTGATAGAGTATTTAATACTCTATGAATACCTACCTACATAGGTATTTAATTATTCAATGAATCAATCTAAAATGGTGCCCTGGTAATGAGATTCCAAATAAAACATATCAATTTGTTTATATCTTATGTGCATGTGCAGTCACAAGCAATAACATACATAAAACAAAATAAAATGAAAGAGGTGTTCCTTCTCTTTCATTTTATTTTGTTTTATGTATACATATATGTCATTTATTTTGTTTTATGTGTTATGTGTATATGCTTGTGATATTAGATTTCAAGGTTAAGTGAATTATCTTTGCTGCATAACAAATAATAGGTACTTAACTGAATTAATAGAAAAAAATGTAGGTCCACTTAGTAGAACAGTCCGGAATAAATTAAATATTCAGGAAAAGCTAGTATTTATTTTTAACAATGAAGAGTAAGTATAGGTTAATTTTTTTTAGGTAGAGTATATTACCCAAATTTCCTAAATATGTAGACTTCTAATAACTTTTATGTAAGTCTTAAATTCCTCAAAAATAAGATATAAATAGGTAGGTAGGTAGGTTGATAGCAAAATTAAAATCTAAAATTCTTTTAAATTTGCCCTAAAGAAAATTTTATCTTAAAAGATTTCTGATGTGGTAATAAATCTCTGCATAAGGTGCCGCATAGCCTTCAATTGATGATTCAGAACAAATAGAAAATCAAATGACCTCAGCTATTGACATTTTTGTACAATGAAGGTAGAAAAAAAATAATCAAGGAAGGAAAAGCCTGCACGACACGAATTTTTCGCTCCACTATTTTCTTTTACGACGGCCAAACGATACTCCGTGCAAGTGCAATGCAGTCCAAGCTCATTACCTAAATCATTTTTACGAAAAGTGGTGGGCCGGACACTGGAATGTGACTCACGTTCACACTCCAATTATTCTACCCACAGTATCAATAATTATAAGGCGAGGAAATAACCCAAATCATTATTATAAGCACAAAAACAACAAATGCAAGTAAAAATAAAACTGCAAGATTATCGTCGAATTATCTACAAGTACAAATACTAAAAAAATCGGAATACAATTGTAATATCGATATCAAAAGATGTGGGTAATTGCAAATACATGCTGGAATCTATCAAATTTGATAGTTAGTCGCATTTTCATACGCTATTGAGACGGCATTTTCTTCATAATTACAAGAAAACAGCGGAACAATGATTGTTATTCCATTAATCTGACAACAAAATGTGAAACTTACTGGTTTCCCCGGCCGCCGGCGTATCGTCTCCGTTCTGCATGTTGATATTTTAGTGCAATCTGGAGATGTTTTACGAATTTTTCGACAATCTAAACGAAAATCATCAGATTTTGGAAAATTATACCTTCTTCAGCCGGACGGAACCGTCACACACAAAAATAGAACGCGAATAAAAAACAAATGTGTCCAACTTGACGGCACGAATTTTGCTGGTACTGTCAACATTACAAAAAAATATAGATGCGTTCACACTATGTACATTAATTTCTTTGCTTTACTTTTTCTTATGAACGTTTCTATTGTAGTTGCATTGCAGATTTTAGATAAAATACCTATAAACTTATTTGTTAGGTATATAGCTTCCATGCACAGTGGCTTCCGCAACCTTCGAGCAACAAGGACTTCCGCGCGCGGCACGGAGTCCTTGTTGCTCTATGTCCGCAACACGTGTTGCGACTTGCGATTGCGATACAGTACCCGGCGGCGGCGCCGGCGGCGGTAGGCGCTAATGGGTAAAAATTACTACAGAGGTGTAAAATTAATATCTCGTCTTTCTCACTCTTGAGAGATCTGCCCTTTCCGAAAATTTTTGAAAACGGTCAGGAAACGTTCTCGGAAATATTCTCTAAAACGGAAATTGTTGGAAAAGTACCTAAGTACCTAAAATATTTAAAAAAAGGGAATTTTCTTTTTGCAGCTGTCTTTAACATAAGAAGATTGACAATCACTAAAATTTTTAAGAAAATCGGATGATGGGAAATGCATATTTTTCATATTCCGGGGAAATTTTCTCAAGATAAGTATGAAATGTCAGAGAAATTTCTTGAGAATTTCTATCCTGAAAATTTTTCAATACGAGCTGTTGCCCGCGGTACATTCGCGTCAAACTTTTATGTTTATTATAAAATTTTTGAAACGCCGTGAAATAGTGACAGATAGACTTTCGCAAAAAATTGGGAGAAAACGGTCGAAAACGAATGAAAGAAATTTTCAAGAAACTTTCCGCTGTTTCTTTGAAAATTTCGGGAACGGCACATCCCGGTGAATCGACCCGAGTCCCTCAAATGGCGCAAATATGTATGGTATGCCTAGGTTACAAAGAAAAATTCTGTGGCCTCCCTTTTACACGCACTCCCTTTACTCATAAACTTTTTAGTTTTTTTAGGAAAAAGCTGGTCGAAGTGTCGTGTCAAAAGAAATCACCAAAGAAACAGCGGAAAGTTTCTTGGAAAGGAGTTGTTGCAAAAATGTATGGGGAGCCGGCTATATCATAAGCACCTATCTGAACTTTTCATTTTTGGGTCAGTATCAATGCCTTATAAGTAAATCCGATAAATTCGTAGCCTTTCTATGGTACATTTAGACAACAAAATCGCAATGAAGGTTAGGCGAGTTCCGCCAAAATGGAAGACACCCATTATGATTTGACGTTGACGCGCTTCATTTGACAGTTCCGATTTCTGGTACGTTCAAAAATGTACTTTTATTACATATGTGCCCGCGGGAAAGAATTGTTTATTTTATTTATTATTCATCTATTTATGTGAAATACACATATGTTTTTGTGATATTGCATGTAACATGTGTTAGGAACATTTACTTTAATTAATTTTCTAAAATAATCGAGAAAATATCGAGCATTGTATCTGATTTTCTGTATCATAATTTCTGAACATACGTACGGGCGCCATGTCAGTATCGCCATTATACGATATTAAGCGATATTAAATGTATTTTTGTACCATAACAAGATCACGAAAAAACAAATATATGATGGTCTTAATTGGTTTTTGATATTATTTATGATTTTTGGGGAACTGCTCATGATATAGCCTGCTATGCAACATGCCCTTTCTCAGAAATATTCTCGAGAACGGAAAATTTTCCTAAAAACCCGTGAAAGGGCATGTTGTATAGCAGGCTATATCATGAGCAGTTCCCCAAAAATCAGAAATAATATCAAAAACCGATTAAGACCATCATGTATTTGTTTTTTCGTGCAAAAATACATTTAATATCGCTTAATATCGTATAATGGCGATACTGACATGGCGTCCGTACGTACGTTCAGAAATTATGATACAGAAAATCAGATACACTGCTCGATATTTTCAATATATTTTAGAAAATTAATTAAAGTTAATGTTCCAAACACATGTTACATGAAATATCACAAAAACATATGTGTATTTCACATAATTAGATGAATAATAAATAAAATAAACAATTCTTTCCCGCGGGCACGTATGTAATAAAAGTACATTTTTGAACGTACCGGAAATCGGAACTGTCAAATGAAGCGCGTCAACATCAAATCATAATGTGTGTCGGCCATTTTGGCGGAACTCGCCTAACCTCGCCCAACCTAACCTAATTACGATTTTGTTGACTAAATGTACCATAGAAAAGCTACGAATTTATCGGATTTACTTATAAGGCATCGATACTGACCCAAAAATGAAAAGTTCAGATAGGTGCTTATGATATAGCCGGCTCCCCATACATTTTGTGCAACAACCCCTTTCTAAGAATTTTCGGAAATTTTCAAGGGAAGAAATTTTCGGGAATAGGAAATTTCTCGGCGGCACATCGCTAATCACCAGCCCTCTGTCGGGTGGTGATTTCTTTTCTCAATAAGTACTCACGTACAACAACGTAGGTACTTATTACTTCCATGTTCCCATCCAACTTGACAATTCTTTATTTTATTTTATTTTATTAAAGAAACCAACAGCGTATACAGTTTACAGTATTACAGTTCTTAATCTATAATAAGGCCAATAAAAGGTTTCTCTTTCTATAACGATAATATTGTCGATTAAATGGTAAAGAAAATGTAATGATGGTGCACTAAATAATACCCATGAATGTTAAAAGTGTAACTAGGTATGTATGTTGTAAAGAATTAATAAATGTGACCTAATAAATGTGACCTGTGGAATGAGTTTACATTAAATTATGAATACGAATAAGTACATAAAAATATAAATAAATCAGGATTTAAATAACAAACAGAAGAAAGAAAAAAAGTTGTTAAATTACATTGGCAAGCAATTGTAGTTTATCTATATAGTTAACAAAAATAAATAAACACAAAATTAGGAATGTTTAAGTACCTCGATTATTTGGTGCTTAAATTTTGTCTTGGAGCTTGAAAAAGGGTCAATATTAGCAAATGTAGTATTGTACGTATAAAAAATTCTCGCAGTTATCATATTTTGGGCGTACCTTGTTTTGAACAGTGGAGTATAGAACAAGGGGGTATGACGCGTGCGAGTCGAAGGCGTACAAAAGCACATCGTGGAGATCAAATCGGGGCAGTCTAAGCGGCTATTTGCAATATCATACAGAATACTCATATCAGAAAGAGTACGCCGCTGAGCAAGGGTTAGCAAACCGTGCGCAATGCAGCTGTCCTCGTATGATTCATAGGGTCTGCGAGCACGATAGTTAAGATGATTGATAAATGTTTTTTGAATGCGTTCTAATTCATTAGTATAAATATTATATTGAGGAGACCAAATGGGACTTGCGTATTCTAGTATGCTCCTAACATACGCGAAATAAACTACTTTAACGGCAGCCAAACGCGAAAAAGACCTGCAGGTACGCAAAACAAAACCGAGATTTTTAAATGCTTTACTTTTGACATAGTCTATGTGATTAGCAAGTACCATCTTATCATCGAAAAATACTCCTAAGTCACGTACCAGTTTAGTTCTCTCTATAGTGTCACCGCCTAGATTATATTTGAACACAATAGGTTTTGCTTTACGGGAGAAAGATATACATTGACATTTCTTAATATTAACTGTAAGCTTATTGTCGGCGTAATAAGTTAGGAGTTTGTCGAGATCCCCTTGCATCAACTGGCAGTCTAAAATATTGTTAATTTTACAGTAAATTTTTTTATCGTCAGCGTACATCAGATACTTTGAATGTTTAAAGCAGTCTTCAATGTCATACAAGTAGGCATTGTAAAGAAGCGGGCCAAAATGGGAGCCCTGAGGGACTCCTGTATAAACAGAAATGAAATTTGACCGATATCCTCCAAGCACGACTGCCTGCGAACGGTTTGCCAAATAAGATTCCACCCATCTTAACAAATTTCCGTGAATACCTAAGCGGCTAAGCTTCTCCAGCAGGATCACGTGATCCACCCGGTCAAAGGCTTTCTCCATGTCCGTGTAGATCACGTCAACCTGGCCGCCGCCGTCCATGTTGGTCATCACAAAGTTAGTAAAACAAGCCAAGTTGGTAACTGTAGATCTCTTTTTTAAAAAGCCGTGCTGATTATTGGGCAAGGCCTGAGATATAGTATTGTAAATAGAATTATAAACGATAAGTTCAAGCATTTTTGCTAAAGGATTGAGAATAGATATTCCTCTATAGTTCTCGACTTGAGATTTTGAGCCTTTTTTATGAATAGGTATTATGTGTGCCGACTTCCACTTTGTAGGAAAGATGCCTTCATCAAGAGAACGGTTGAAAATAATAGAAATTGGAACTGCCAGACATTTAGCGCACTGCTTCCAAAAGTAAGGTGGGATTCCATCACTTCCTGACCCTTTATTACCGTCCAGATTTTCTAACAACTTCATTACCTCGTCAGTTGGAATTTGAATTTTAGAAATTACTTCAATACCATCATAACGATCCACCGATGGTAAGGAGCTACTAGAGGGACTACCAAAGACGCTTTTGAAATAATTGTTGAACGCATCACAGATATCTTTCCCTTCCGAATACTTAACTCCATCAAAAGATACAGTTTTAGGATAACTCGAACTGCCACGCATAGCTTTGGCGTATGCCCAGAAGCTCTTGGGATTATTTTTGATATTATTTTCGCAACGAGAAGTATACAGCTTGAAGCATTCCTGTTGAACGTGGCTCTCACGCTTGCGTAACAAAGAAAATTCGTCATAGTCAAGTCTATTACGAAATTTTTTTCCATCTGCTATGAGCTTTAGCTTTCTCTTTAATTATTTTGATTAGAGCTTTAGAGTACCAGATAGGATATGAATAACTTTTGTTTTTGTTAGTTATTGGGACAAAATTATAAACACAGTAATTAATTTCATTGTAAAAATTGTCTACTGCCTCGTCCAGAGAATTATTATGAAGCAAAGAAAGCCAGTCGATACTAGCCAGATATATGCGTATCAAATCATAATTTGCTTTTCTAAAGTTACGTTTTGGGGTAGAAGCCTCTGTCAAAGGCCGCAGCTCAAGGTCCAAAATTTCTAAAATAAAGGTAGGGTGCGCTGGGTCTTCCGTGACAAGAGGACACGAGCAGCGGGTCAAAGTAAGTGGGAGATTAGAAAAGGCGAGGTCTAAAGTGTTGTTAGATTTATTTTTCAAAAAATTGTATTGTGAAAATCCTAGTAATTGTAGTTCCTCAACTAATTCAACGCCGGCGTCCTGTAATTCTATAGGCCTCTAGCCTCTTCTATTCTGCCAACAAAACCAATTTATCATTAATAGTAACACTGCTAAAGCGGAAACGGAAAAACGGCATAAGCGCTAAAATTGAAATATTAAGGTACCTAACAAGTTTGTTCTTATTGGTTGATTATTAGGTAGGATAGGACGATATTTAAATGTTTGTATACATTATTTATCAATTAGTAGCAATAGTTTCTTTCCAAATAATTAATCCGCCACCATTAGAGATGTGCCGTTCTCAAAATGTTCAAAGAACAAGCGGAAAAATATCTTGGAAATATTCTCGAGAACGGAAAACGGTGCCCTTCCCAGAAATAAAATAATGGATCCGCCATTGATTGAAAGTCCAACTTTGACAGGAGAAATGACAGATGGGTTTTTAAATTAGTTGCCAGTATAAGAAATTAGTTCTATTGCTTTACCGCAACATGGCGAGGGTTTTTATATTCGGTCAGGCTTTAACTAGCTCACTGCACGCCAAAGAATATAGTACTCTACTCTGCTGCACGCCTTTGGCAACTGTCGAAATTGAGCCATGGGTGGGTCCCTTTGCTCATAAACTTTTTAGTCTTTTGAGCAAATAGCTGATCGAAGTGTCGTGTCAAAAGAAATCACCAGCAAAGAATAAGCAGTTATCCAACGTAGCAATGCTGCCAACCTTCTGGGCACGCTTGCGCGGGGCAATGACCTGCGGGACATTTTCATATAAAGTGTTCGAGTGGGCGATAATTTTTTTTTAGTCTATTGAAGAACAGCCTACCTTTATATTATTAAACTGTGATTAAAATTTCCCACTGCTGGGCAAACGCCCCTTTCTCTTTAAAAGCTCAATTTTAGGATTTCGTAAGTACCTCAAAAAGGAAACAAATGTTTTTATAATTGTTCTTCTCTCTTTAGTCGCATTTCCTCATGACTGAGGGTAATGGTCATTATATGGAATGAAACACACACAACGACTCTCATGGCAATTTTAACGGAGTGGTTTGCCATTGCCTTCTCCATTTCACACACTAGCTGATAATCATCAACCAGAGTGCAGGTTTCCTCACGATGTTTTCCTTCACCGGAAGCAAGTGGTGGTCAATGAACACTAACATGAGTCAGATTGGTATACAAACTCATGTAGCCCGGGCAGGATTCGAACCTGGGATTTTGTATCCACAGGCGGCGCCCTACCACTCGGCCACCTTTCGCATTGTAAAATTCGACGAGCAAAATAAAAATCAAATTGAAGAACAAGCGTCAAGTAAATAATTTATTATAATTATATTATTTGAGTAGGTAAGTAAGTACATAATGTTATGTAGCTAGGTAAACATGTCTTTATCTAATAGTTTGGGACATGTGGAGCGGAGTAAGCATTAGCTCGAATGCGGCATCCTTCAAATTGGCCCCTCGGAGGTTGGCCTCGTGTAGATCACTTCCGGAGAGGTCACAACACTGCAAGTAAAAAAAAGACCATGATTTTGGTATTGCTATAGTTTATTTATTTTATTGACTACTAGCTTTTGCCCGAGGCTTCGCCCTTGTGAATTTCCTACAGGAACAGTGCTTTTTCCCAGGATGAAAGGTACCCTATGTCCTTCTCAGTACTTCAAACTCTGGTGAAATTTCAGCAAGATTGGTTCAGTAGATAACACGTGAAGAGCTAACAAACTCACTTTCGCATTTATAATATATTTAGGATTGAAAAATCAATTCATAGTTTTATTTTTAGCTACTAACTAGAGATAGTTAAAAAAATATTTAAGTTTCAGACTATTCATTTATTTATTTTCGCATACTACAGTACGTCCAGAAAAAAAATCCTGAATCCGTTCTTGTTAGTTTTCATTGAATTCGAACAAGGCGGTATATATAATATTTATTATGTGGTATTATAATAAATAACAATATCACCTCCAAATCGGCTCCCGCCAACACGGCGCTTCTGAGATCACAATTTTGAAGGTTGGCATTCTTCAGTGTTGCCACCCTCAAATTGACACCGGGCATGTTACTACCCTCTAAATTGGCACCTGTAAATATAATTCATACAAATATAATTGTTTATTGTGTAGACAGATACACGAAATACTAAACAAACCTTAATCAGAAAAAATATGTAGTAACATATAAATTCAAAACTTAAGGAATTAGTTTGATGAAATTTGGTGTTTATACATACATTACATCTCCCGCGTTAATGATACACTAAAACCATCCTCGTCTATTGGTGAAAACCACAAGAAAATCCGTTCAGTAGTTTTTGTGTTTATCGCAAGCAGACAGACAGACGCGGCGGAGAACTTTACTTTATGTTTTTTTTATCTGTGGTCTTTATCTACAATCAGCGATGCATAACGCTTTGAGCAGATGTTTTATAAGATAGCCAATATGGCAACTGCTAGTATATGTAGAGCCAATATGTTGAGTGTGTGCAGTGAGGAGAGAGTGAGTGACATCTACTCATTTATTTCTTTCTTTCCTTTATTCCATTAATTAATTATATCCTTCCTCTTCAGCCTCTTTCTGAAGGCAGGTGTTATCAGCTTGGCAGTCAGTTCATTAGGGTGGACCTCCAGTCTCCCCCGATATCTTATCCTAACTAATATTATAAATGCGAAAGTGAGTTTGTTTGTTACCTCTTCACGCTTTATCTACTGAACCAATCTTCCTGAAATTCATAGTTAGAAGTACTGCGAAGGGTACTTTTCATCCATGGAATAAGCACTGTTCCCGTGGGAAATTTACGCGGGCGTAGCCGCGGGTAAAAGCTAGTAATATATAAGGATGTATTTTTCACTCTTTATTTAATTACTAAGTCTAGAATGCTGAATTTGATAAAATTTGAAAATTATATAGGTACCTTTTAAATTGACTCCTTCCATCACAGCTCTTGACCCTGAAGGGTCCTCCATATTACAACCTTTTAAATTGGCACCTGAAATAGGAAGCCAAAATGTGTTATTGAGACATTTTTTTAGATTTTAAATAGATATATTGATATCTGTGCCCCGTGGCTCCGCTTCCGTGGGTATTTAGGATTAACAACTACCAAGACTTACAATTAGCGTTGCAGCAATAGTATTGACTATCGCTAGTATTGTCAATAGTATTGTGATCATGAAAAATAGTCATACTATCGATAGTCAATAGTTGCAATACTATTGATAATAACAAAACTATAGATAGTATTGCTATTCAATACAATAGTTTGGGGTATCATGAATTAAATGCAAACATTGACACGTGTCAATACTATAGATAGTATTGATAGCCAATAGTAGTTGATGCTATCGAGCATGACTATTTTTCAAGGTCAACTATCGATAGTCTTGAAACGCTACTTATAATATACCCAGTTATTATAAGTCAATACTCTGTTCAGATACAAGGACTTCACACTTTAGAGTCTGACAAAAAAATAAAATCATGATTAATCAATATAAAATTCTTCTGTTACTGACTGATTGACAGAGACAGCTCAGAGCCCAAATTACTGGACGTAGGAAGCTGAAATATGGCATGTAGGTTCCTTACAGACTGCAGTAGAGCACTAAGAGAGGATTTCCTGAAATTTCCACAAGAACGAAGTTTCGGGCACATGCTAGTCTTAATAAAAAAGCCATACCAACCTTCCATATTAGCACATAAAGCTTTAACTCCTGGCAACTGAGCACCTTCTAAATTGGCGTGTGACAGGTCAGCTCTCTCAAGGCAGCAGTGCGAGAGATTCGCACCAGTTAAGTTGCATCTTGATAGACAAGCATACTGCAAAGTTATATACAGAAAATTACTATCTTTCTCTGTTATAATAAGCCATAATCCTCATTGCAGAGGGTGAAGTAAGTATTATAACAAGGCATAATCAACATTGCACAGACATTTTTTGCCATGTAAGTAACCTTCTATATAATATTATAAATGCGAAAGTTTGGCTGTGAGTTTGTGAATCTGCGAGTTAGTGAGGATGTTTGTTACTCAATCACACAAAATTTTCTGGGCGGATTTTGATGAAATTTGGTATATGGGTAGAAAAATGCCGGGAATAGCACATAGGGTAACGAAGCTAGTATCTAGATTTGTTTTTGGTATAAACTAACAGTAAGTCAGGTGATGTTATGATAATACTGAAAACTAAATTAAGATACCAACCTTAAAGTTAATATTTCTCAAATCCAGTCTATTCAGATCTGCCCCCGCTAGATTGACCCCTTGGAACCGCAACTCCGTGCTGTTGGAGGTCAAGATGATGGAGCGGACCACGTCCATTCTGCTTAGAGCCTGATTGCTGACAATACTGCTCCTCGACTCCTCAATAAGTTGATTCAGTTGCGGTATCATTGACTCAATACCTGGAAAACGATGACATGAAATTAAAATAGTAACAGGCTGCCATGTTGTTTTTTAAAATGTGTTTTGTTGTTGAACTTTGGTTTATTTCTTGTGTAATTGTTATACTTCATGCTCAGTCAACAAAAGAAAGAGATTAAGTAGTTCTTTTCTCATCAAAAGAAGTCAATAATAAAACTGAATATGGATTAGCACTAACTGTGTCGTGGGGTTTTGATCCTATAGGATTTTCAATACAAAAAGTACCCTAAGTGCACATTTTATACTAAGTAACCCTTGTGCCAAATTTCATTCATATCCATCTAGTAAATAGTTTTGTGTGATTGAGTAACAAACATGCAAAAAGCCTAAGGTTTGAAGTTCTTCCAGACCTTGGACCACACATGAAAAAAAAATGAAAAATGTTTTATATCTTCAGCAGAAGTGGTACAAAAAATTCAAGTATTTGTGACCTTCTATTAAGTGAAATACACCTGTATCAGAAGGCCACGCTCTTCCATAACCATTTTCTATTACAGTACCCGAAATCTTAAATCTAGTTACAATTAAGATAAATGAATTTAAAATAAGTGAGTGTAAGTGTGTGTGTGTCTATCCGTGCATTATTCCTTTTCTTATTTATTTATTATTTTTAATCAATTCTTCAGTTTCGTCATAGTTTTTAGATTTTAGCCAATTAATCAAAAGCTTTTTGCAATTGTATTTTGTTGACATAGAAATATCTATATTTTTATTAATTAAATTGTACATATGTGAGGCTTGACTATTAAATTGCCGTCTTGAGAAAATTGTCTTGACACTGTAGGCATCGCAACAATAGCGACTTTCCTACGTTTGATAAGACATGTTAAGATAAGAACAAACATACTCAGTCACATCCTCATATTTAATAAAAGTTCCTTGGCATACTTTTATACCTACCATAAAACACTGCTTCTTCTAGGACTCCTCTTGGATTGACATTGTTATCTAGAATAACTTCACCATGTCTTAAATAATTCAAAATTGGATGGAAATATTCCGGACTTCTATCAATTAAATACGCGCCTCTTTCGTCTGTTGCACTTGGAGTCATTAAATACATGTTATTTTCATCAAACATTCTGGCTAGCATTGACAATGGTTCTTTAGCCAGAATCGTAGAACGGGAGGTTGTGAAGTGTTTCCCACCAATATTTAGAGTTATCCAATCTGAGACTGTTTTGCTACAGGACCTATCGCCTTGAAAATCTCCGCCATCACCAACATTTAATTTCGCTATAGACTTTTCTATAGTATCACACCTTTCTGGAACATTATTGCCCTCTGCATTTAGGTATATTTTTTCTTCGTCTCTAATTACTCTAGTGTCGATAATTTCACAGCCGTTCGAGAAAAACAATCTAATGTTTTCATTTTGTAACTCAAACTGCAAAGAGATTTCTGATTTCAGCCCTTCAATTGAGTTTTCCACCGCCAAAACTTTGCCATCTTTTTCTTCTTTATTCCTGTATATATAGGCACGTTTCATTCCGTGGTTTTCAGTCAATTTAATTATTTAATTAATAAAATGAGTGACTAGATGTAAAAAAATACAAAAATTGTTTGATAGGCGGCCAGAATGGAGAAAAATCATGGAATGACAAATGACAACTGACAACCAACAAACAACCTTAGACTATAGAATAATAAGGACTCGGCATAACAAGCTTTAGCAAACAGTAGAAATGCGGTCGGTCGCCATGTTTTGTTCCGTACATAGTGATGTGGTTCGTCATCCTCAAATATCACAACATATCGATAGATGAATGAATTGTGATTTATTTTATTCTATTGAGATTTATGTAATAATATTTATTATAAGATATACCTATAGTAGGTTTCTTTCTTATGATTTTAGATTGGCAACATGTAAAGAAAGAAAAGAACAGTGGCTGGATACAATTGGAATCGAAAATTTGAATGTTACAACCAAACATATTTATATTTGTTCCCTGCGTTTTGAAGAGAAATGTTTCAAGCGAACTTTAAATGTAACAAGACTGCACGACGATGCTTTGCCTTCGAGTGAGTTGTTGGTAAGTTTTAATATAATGATTACTCAGAAACAGAACAAATTTTTTTACAATCTATTCAACTATGTAAATAATGTTGATCTGTAATATATGAAATTATTCAAGTAGGTAAGATCTATGTTTACTTTTTTTAATGCAATGATAATTACTCAGAAACTGACAATATAGTCTATTCAATTGTGTAAATAATGTTGATTTGTGATAGTTAGAAATTATTCACACAGTAGGTGAGGTGAAGACGTATTTTTTAAGTTTAATTTATAATGATACTTTCGAACACAGCAGCCTAGTCGATTAGGCAACATACTGTAAATACTATCTCTGATATGAGTAAATAACTAAAAATGTTACATTGAACAAACTGTGATCTTTTGAATACAAATAAAACCTGTTGATTTTGAAAAAAAAGTTGTGGTTGTTTATTTTTTGTGTTCCTTCCTTTTGTGATTTATATTAAACCTAAGCTATGTACGCAAAACAGGTATAAAAATCTCTAAATATTTTACGCATTTTCGTTTCATAACCTTCATTATTCAACTGCGAAATTTTATTATGGCGAAGTCGAAGTGCATTTAATAGCTCATATTATCACGTAAATAAAAGCGAGGAAAGATAATAGAAACTCAACAAAAATGTCGAATTCTATGAACACCATGCAATTCAATTATCGATATCATCGATAATAAGCGATATTAGTAATACGTGCTGCTCTACGGCAAGCCGCCATTTTTGTTTCCGACTCAAGTTTAGGTATGCACGATTTTTTTGTAGGTATGTCATGTCTATTCTTTTTTCTATAGTCTAAGCAAACAACACAACTTTTGTTTTCGACTCACTGACGTGCGTGACACTGACATTAGACAGTTATTGTTTTCTCTTGCAGACAGGTCCAGCACATAGAATTTGTTTAGAAGACATTGTTTAGCAGTTTGGCGGATTTAGGAGGAGGGCAGGGGGTCACGGGGGCACGTAATTCCCCTTTTTGAACCATCCCTCCTACCACCGTTTATAGGCTGACACAAACGGTGTCGCAGACGTGCTGCACTGCGTCTTGATTTGTATTATTTGAATTTGTACGCGGTGGTTCCCACCAACGGTGTCGCAGACGCATTGCGTTACGTCTGCGTGCATCAGTCGGCCGGCAGTCCGCGCGATACAAACTGAACATGGCCTCGGCACAATAGACAGAGATAAAACAGTAGAGCAACTGAGTCGTGTCCTTGAAGTTTATACCTACGGCTAGGCGGAGCGCTAGGGTTGGCGCCTACAAAACGTAAAGCAGGCGTGTAGTTTGTATAGTATGTGTGTAGGTTTTCCCGCGCATTTCGTTGGCGTTACATATTTTACGTGAGCGAAGTTGCGGGCAAACTATAGCATATGTCTATTCTCGGTACTTAAATTATCTCCATACAACATTTTGTCTAAATCGTTTCATTGGTTGATGTACCTACCTAAGTACTCACTCGATCAGCTATAGATATTTTTTTACAATTGCCGTTTGATAGAACCTGCCTTTATATAAGTTACATGTGGTAGGTACCTACTTATTTTATGTATGGCAAACAGCACATCCCACTAAACACTTGCAGTTCCATAACAACGCTTATGCCCCTGATATAAGGAAGGCGGTAAAAAGTCCAAACTGTATAGTGTTTTCCATTTTATATGCTTATTAGGCAAACTACTCATAAAAAAAGTAACAAACTACTAAAAAGTGATTGTGGTATTATTTTACCTTTCAGCATCAGCAGAAAGTTTAAAAAATCACATAGTTGGTGTAATAACAGTTGAATTAAGGCATCCGTAAACACAGCACTACATGCGTGATCGTGACGCGTCCATTATAATAATTAAATGTAAGTAATATGTAATAATACAGAGCGCTATTTAACTACATCACGAATGAAACGTAGGTACACAACGAGCAGGAGCAGACACAGCGCAAGAAGCGTCTCGATCCGCGTCCGCGACCAGACTGTGCGGCGCACATCGTGTCGTGACGCTCCTGCGTCTTAGGTACCGATGACCACTTAGCGGCCATGTAAACGCGCTTGTCTGTGTGCGTGCGTCAAATCGGGCCATTTGTATGGAGTTGCTCTACTGCTTTATCTGTGCCTCGGTGCGGTCGCGCATAAGCGGAACGGCAACGTCGCTCACTCGCTCGGGCGTGTTGACGTTGTATTTCGTAGGATTTTTTAGTCGAAAACACACCGCGGTGATCTATGCGTCTGCGTGCATCTGCGACACCGGCCGCAGCACTCCAGTTGTGAATATTTACAGATTTTAGTTTGGATTTTAGTGACTAGTGATCATGGATTTTGAAATACGCGAAAAGATAATTAAAATGGTACGCAGTTACAAATGTTTATATGATCCACAAGACAAAAATTATAAGAACAGTTCATATAAAACTATGTTGTTTGAGAAAATTGGAAGGGAATTAGGAATTGACCGTAAATACTAAATAAAGATTATTATGGTGCAAGTTAAGTAATTCACTTGAAATGCTATCTTCCTCGTCGTTCGACATCTTGAAACAAAATGATAGCCGCGATCCGAAACGAAAACACGGCGTCGCAGTCGCACGCAGATGCAGCGCGCTGCGTCTGCGTGCGTCTGCGACACCGTGCGTCTGCGACGCCGTGGAGCCGGTGTGAATTGCTTTTGCCGCAGCCGTGCCACAATAGACAGATAAAGCAGTAGAGCAACTGAGTCGTGTCCTTGAAGTTTATACCTACGGCTAGGCGGAGCGCTAGGGTTGGTGCCTACAAAACGTAAAGCAGGCGTGTAGTTTGTATAGTATGTGTGTAGGCGCATTTCGTTGGCGTTATATATTTTACGTGAGTGAAGTTGCGGGCAAACTATAGCATATGTCCATTCTCGGTACTTAAATTATCTCCATACAACATTTTGTCTAAATCGTTTCAGTGGTTGATGTACCTACCTAAGTACTCACTCGATCAGCTATAGATATTTTTTTGCAATTGCCGTTTGATAGAACCTGTCTTTATAAAAGTTACATGTGGTAGGTACCTACTTATTTTATGTATGGCAAACAGCACATCCCACTAAACACTTGCAGTTCCATAACAACGCTTATGCCCCTGACATAAGGAAGCGGTAAAAAGTCCAAACTGTATAGTGTTTTCCATTTTATATGCTTATTAGGCAAACTACTCATAAAAAAAGTAACAAACTACTAAAAAGTGATTGTGGTATTATTTTACCTTTCAGCATCAGCAGGAAGTTTAAAAAATGACATAGTTGGTGTAAACTCCACTTATTCTTACCAGTCCTATCATGTAAACGATCTTTACAGTACTTTTTGTTGAATTTTGTTGAAAATAAATCAAATATTAGTTCAAACCTAAACATTCTAAAGTTAAACATTTATTAACCACGAAAGTAATTTCCTAAAAAGTCAATTTTAATTTATATTGTTGTAAAATCATAAAAAGACATGGTAAGATTGTTTACATGATAGGACTGGTAAGAATAAATGGAGTTTAATAACAGTTGAATTAAGGCATCCGTAAACACAGCAATACATGCGTGATCGTGACGCGTCCATTATAATAATTAACTGTAAGTAATATGTAATAATACAGAGCGCTATTTAACTACGTCACGAATGAAACGTAGGTACACAGCGCGAGAGGCGTCTCGATCCGCGTCCGCGACCAGACTGAGCGGCGCACATCGTGTCGTGCGTGACGTGACGCTCCTGCGTCTTAGGTACCGATGACCACTTAGCGGCCGTGTAAACGCGCTTGTCTGTGTGCGTGCGTCAAATCGGGCCATTTGTATGGAGTTGCTCTACTGCTTTATCTCTGTCTATTGTGGCCGTGCTGCAGATGAAACGCACGGTGTCGCAGACGCATCCGGTGTGTGGCAGCCTTAGGATCGGCAACAGCAGCAGGGCGGAGATCGATTAGCTATGAGAGCTAGACTGCATAGTCTACCACTGCCATGTGCAAGAAATAAATCCTGGATCCACCCTTGCCCAGGGCTTGTTAGGTACCGGTTGATACTGGTACCAGATTCTCATAGAAAAGGAATTTATACTTATGGAAAATTTGGTACCGGTACAGCCCATAGATCATACGAACTTTGCCAAAGGGGGCTGCCTGTTTGTGGCCTCTCCTATTGGGTAAATGCTCTAAGATTCAGAATCTAAAACTTCCTACGGGAGCGAAGCCGAACTGTTTAGATATAGACTATCCTAATATCCCTAATGTTATAAATGCGAAAGTGAGTTTATTTGTTCAATACTCTTCACGCTTTATCTACTTCCTGAAATTTCGCATGTAAGTATAGGATAGGAGAAGATTAGGTACAGGGTACCTTTCACAGAACATATAAAAGAGGTTAGAAAGGAGTTGTGGGCGGGGCCGGCGCGCCAAGCATGCGAGCGACCGCTCGTATCTTTACAAAAACACGTGACTGCGCGAAATTCCCACGGAAGCGAAGCCCCGGGGCGTAGCTAGTAAAGTTATTAGAACTTTATATAGACTTCTCCTGTTTGTGGGACTTAACCCACAAAGAATGAGACAGAGATGTAAGAAATCAAGCATATTTAATAATGCTGGAAGTTTAAAAAAAAATAATGTATTTAAATAAATAAATAAATTTAATTATTTGGATAAATTAATTTAAATAATTTTTTTATTTCATTTAGTATGTCTGTGGCCGCAACCAACGCCATTTTAGCATTTTTTTATAATACCGGTGGCATGATCCATGACGTCCGTTCACTACTTCAGAGCAAACTCAACCAGGGGGCTGACAGTGTTAGTTCCGCGTACTCCGTTTTGGCGCTGCAATCGCTTGGTGTCCGACGCCATTTTTTGACTTTGATTGACGTTATGCATTCGTTGAGTCGAGGTATTTTGTGTGTTTCCTATAAATTCAAGTTGAGAGCCAAAATAACCAATTTCTTCTCATTTATTACAATCTCCTGTGTTCTTACATCGCGTGATACCGTATTAACAACATGCCAGTAAGAAGTGATGTGTTGGTGGTTGCAATGCAACAAAGGAAACGTATCAACTTTTTAGTTTTCCAAAAAATGATACATTGAGAAACATGTGGCTGTCCTTCCTTGTGCCTACTAAATCCCTCCTCATCCGGCTTTCAAAGGAGCAATGCTCCAAAAACGCGTCTGTGAAAAACATTTTGACAAACACCTGTTCGACGCTGAAGGCAAAATATTGCGATATTCTTATCCATCCTTGTTCACGGATGAGGAAATACCGCACGGCGAACAACGACCGTCTGTTGGAGCTGGTGAGTTGTAAAATTTAACATGGTAGTTGTCTTATTTGTAATGATCTCGTCGTGTGGTAGCCCGGTCGGCCCCAATTCATAGGTCGTGCACATGTGGAATTTCTTTATGTATCGCTCTGGCTCTCATTAAATTAAAGTCTCATGTAGATAAAAGGTAATGAGACTGGCAACTTTCAGTGCACAACTTAATTTTTTTCTTATACAGTCGACTTTAACACGTCACAGTAACCGGTTGTATTTGTGTTACATTTTTCTGAATGCCCTGATACCAAAACCCATATCTGAGGTTAATGAATGAAAATCAATTTCTAGAAGACTTTTTTGACATCTTCTGGCTGACCTACTATATACTAAATAATTATTAAAAACATTTCCTTTATTTTATGGAGTTTAAAAAAAAATTGTTGTTGCATTTTCGTTGACATAAATGTTATTTTTTACAGATGTGGATTCAAATCAACCAGGATTTTCTAATATAAAGGAAATAGTGGTGCACTCATCTGATTACTTAGGTTGGTAGTATAAACTATTTTATTTTTGTTGCTCCCCCTCCCACATTGCTGTTCAAAAATATTTTCAAACATTTTCTGACACATACTAATAAATCTACTTTTTATTAAAATGTCACTTATTTGTCATTTATAAAAATTATTTGTTTTTTATTAAAGGCTTTTTCATTTTCAGATCATTATTACACTGGACAAACCAGCTCCATGGAAACAACAGCGGAAGTTGTGGAATTTTTCGACGACCTATTGACAGTGTCAATTGTTATCCTGGCGGTGCATCAAAAGGAAAGCTATTAAGAAAAGCAGTTAAACCGAATTCTCCGCACATACAATTTTGGACAGATGCCATAAAAAAAATTTAAAATATGAAATATGAAGATTGCAATAGTAAATTAACAGTGCAATCAGGAAAACCTATCTATCGAAGAAAATACGTAAATGGTATGAGTGCAGAGATGGGCATTATCCGAATAAATTTTTATTTGAATAATCATACAAATAAAATTTTATTCGTGGAAATTCATCTGCGGATGATTTTGATTATCCGTCATTTGAATAACGAAAAAATTACGTCATCATTTTCATACAATCGTTTTAGGTATGTAAGGCTTGGTCGTTTTTGATGTAAACAGTCCTCTCGCTTCTGACAATCTATAGGAGTGATTTCGTAGTGTCAAATTTGGACTTAAGGAAGCGGGCACCTTTTGATTAGACCAAAACGGTTGCTCAAATGTCAGATGTTTTACATGAACCTGGGACTAGGCTGCAAGTCCCAAAGGTGCCCGCTTCCCTAAGCTTAAGTTTGTCACTACGAAATCACTCACACAGATTGTCAGAAGTGAGGACAGATGTTTTACATCAAAAACAAGTAAGCCTAAAACGATTGTATGAAAATGATGACGTAATTTAATCGTTATTCAAATGACGGATGTTATCACGGATAATTAATTCGTGGCCAATTTATCCGCAGATGAATTGGCCACGGATAAAATTTTATTCGGATGATTATTCGAATAAACATTTGCCTATCTCTGTATGAGTGAAATACAAAAAACTGCTCTTAGAAAATATAGGTTAAGGAAGAATTCTATAAATAAATAATTTTAAATCAAATTGCTTTTATTTTTTTATTTAAATAAGTAAATAAGAGAAATCTCCCTAGCACTGTCGATGAAATGTGCACATCACTAAACTATCGATTTTATTTATCGATATTGGTCACGTCACTATGCTACGTCAATGGCTTACTGTCTTTGTCAACTCCGCTTCAAATCTATCTTATCTGTGGAGATGGCTACAGCAGCGCCAAAACGGAGATATGGGAAACGCAGCAAAACTCACTGTCGCATCTGTTACGTAGTAACTAATAATTAATCTGTGAACTCAACTGGCGGTTGGAAGGCCGACCGTCGGACAGTCTGTAGCTTCGAGCAACAAGGACTTCCGCGCGCGGCCCGGAAAGTCCGTGTTGCTCTATGGTCTGTAGCGATGTTGGAATGGTTGCTATGTCGGTTCCGATTTGGTTGGATCCAACCAAATCGGAGCGTCTGGCAGCACTTTTATAGTGCCTCCAGACTAGTGATGTGCCGCTGAGAACGTTCTCGTTGCCGGCAATATTGCCAGTGAGAATATTCTCAAGAATCTAGAACGCTCCCGGGAATATTCTCAACGTTCTCAGCCAAATAAATTTAGTTTATAATTTGATGTTTTCGTATATTTCTAGGTGATGCGAGTATATGTACAGTGTTTCTTTGTTTTATCATCTAGACCATATCTCTCGAACTCGTCTCGTCGTTTCGTTAGCAAAAGAGTTCTTAGGTAAGTGCCGTTAAAAAAGAACCCACATAGGGGCTGCGAGGTGCTATTATTGGAAGTGGAAAAAATCCCCCTAACATTTTTCTATACCATTAATATGTTTGAAAACGAGCAGTTTACAATACCTACTTACGAATCTTTCATATTAGGATAAAAAGTTAATAGCTTGTGTTTCTTTTAACAGTTATATAGTTTAACCCTTCAGAGGGCAGGAGGCCCGATCGGGCCTCTCTATTATTTCATCAACCATTCTGTCAAACGGCAAGCGGCCCGATCGGGCCGCGCCTCCCCAGCCAACTTTAAAACTTGTTTTCATGTTGATAGAAACTATTTTTGTATGAAGAAGTTTAGCTTTATACACACATTAATAAATTTCACATTTGCACAAATCATCCGATATAATAGACAATGAACGAATATTTTTTTATTTGCTTCGCCAAAGACGCCATTTTTTTGGAGTGCTGTGTTGCAAGGTTCGGTCATGTAAATAACCCATACTTTTCACGTAAGTAATTTTATTTCGATGTCTATATGAAAGTTGATATATTTGTTAGTAAATCAGCATTTACAGAATCATAAAATACAGACAATGAACGAATATTTTTGCCAAAAACGGCATTTTTTTGGAGTGCTGTATTGCAAGGTTCGGTCATGTAAATCAGCCATACTTTTCACGTAAGTAATTTTATTTCGATGTCTATATGAAAGCTGATATATTTGTTAGTAAATCAGCATTTACAGAATCATAAAATACATTCTGAGTGCTGAGAAATAATTATTTTTGTTGGAACGCTAAAATAGGTGACGCCATTTTGAAATCAATGTTAGCATGACACCGGATTTTGACATTTCGCCTTTGCCTCTGAGAGGTTAATGTTTACAGTTACCGCAAAAAGCAAAAAAGTAAAAAAAAAGGGATGGGTAATTGTAAACAGATGTTTATAGACCTTAATAGGCGATCAATACTTTAAGTAATTGCATTAAAATATAGCCAAGTTATCATATAACATAATAAAACTACAACTGGTCTGTGTCTATACATAGGAGATATTTAGGAAAAAAAATTAGAAGGGCCAATTTTTATTGACCAAAACCATTTTTTTTAGAATTTTTGTCTGTCTTTCTGTCTGTTTGTACGCGTATCACGCTAAAACCACTAGGCCAAATTTGATGCGGTTTTCACTGTTGTATTGTTGAAGGTCTAACTTAAAATCTGGCGTAGGTTTCATCTTGACCTGTCTCTTAGAACCTGAGATATTAACAATAGTAAAAAAACGCGCGGATGAAGTTCGCGGGCACAGGCTAGTATAAAATAAGTGAAAAAAATATGATTCATAATATTGATGAAGGTAACCAAAAAATCAAAAGCGTTTACAATTACCCTGATTGATTATAGTTGTTGATTTATTTGAGTTTAATTCAATTTCAATTAGTTCACTTCAATTTTGTACTTCTGAAGTTGAGGTTTTCTTGTCTCATTAAACAAAGTTGATTGCGATTTTTTTTCAATTTTCACCATTCTTTTTGTATTTAAAAATATATTTAATATCAAGTTAACGAACAATTTAACTGTCCATTATTTAATTACCTGTAAAAAGAAAGTGCTGTCATCGTACATATCAATAAAACAATATTTCACGAAGAAAAAAACGAGATTTATTAAAGATGCAGTAATGCTGAGAATATTGCCGAGAAAGTTCCCGAGAATATTCTCGAGAATACTTGCTAACACTGAGAATATAGTTTTTTACTGCAAATAGAGTGTATTGTTTTATACAAAATTATCTGTCGACTTCATTTGATACTATTTTAATTAAGAAAGGTTGGTGGTTTCCATTTAATAAATATGATTCTCAACTATTCTCACTTAGGAGAACGTTCTCGGGAACGCTGCCGGCAATATTCTCAGGTGGGAGAACATTCTCGGGAACGGCACATCACTACTCCAGACGCTCCGATTTGGTTGGATCCACGGAAATATGAATAAGAGTGGAAGTGTTAAGTAGGCGTGGCGCGGTCGCCACAAGTAAGCAATGCATTGCTAACAAACACGGCTCGTCATTCTAGTTGTGTTCTGACTTCGCGCTGAGTAGTTTGTTCGTGACATTGAATTCTCGTCGAAATTCCCTCGTCAAAATGCCATTTTGTTCTATTTTAGAGTGCAAAAATAACAGTAGCAAAATTAATCTTAAAAATGGAGGTGTTTCGTACCATAGGTGAGTAATATTTCGTTTGTTTTCTTTAAAATAAAAGTTCAATAATGATAATAAAAACTTTAAAATATTATTTGTTAAAAGTTACCTTAATGTCATTTATATAAGGTCGATTTTGTCATTAACGCGTGCTCCTCTGTTCTTCCCGAAACGTCTATGCTACTCGATTAGTGATGTACCTAGTAAGGTAATGTTTTGGATTTTATCCAATGATATATTATAATACAGATATGTTACGTTCATAGTAATTTGCGTTTTAGGTCTGTTCCGAGCAATCCAAAACTACACACATCGACAAGTTTTACTGATAAGTAAGACAAAAGATATAAAAGAGCATGCGAATGAAAGAGATAGCAATAGTTTTCAATGATTCCTCGTCAAATGTTTCTTATGCATAGAGTAACATTTTTTGTTGTAGAGAGGACACTTATTTGAAAAGAAAGTACATGGGTAAGAAATAAAACATCTTATAAAAGTAAATCATATATATTGAAATATTTAACAATTCAGTGTCGGAAAAAACTCGGAAACCTAATTGATAAAAAGAAAAACAATAGTAATCTTCAATTATCAGTATAATGTATTATAATAGTAGAAAATCGAATTCAGTGAAACTATTTTAATGTTTACTAGCTTTTGCCCGCGGCTTCGCCCGCGTGAATTTCCCACGGGAACAGTGCTTTTTCCCGGGATAAAAAGTAGACTATGTGCTATTCCAGGTCATTATCTACCTCTGTACCAAATTTCATCGAAATCCGTCCAGTAGATTTTGCGTGATTGAGTAACAAACATCCTCACAAACTCACAAACTCACAAATTCACAAACTCACAAACTCACAAACTCACATCCAAACTTTCGCATTTATAATATTAGTATGGATTAAATTAGTCCATTACACACATTAGATAGCTATTATAATAACGAACAATAATAAAAAACAACTGAACATTAATTTTAGGCATTGAAGTCACCATCAGTATTCGATTCTGCACTAACTAATCTATGTCCGCAGCGCACGCATCCTTGTCGCTCTCACGTCAAAACTAGAATCTCTCTTTCTTTGTCTAAACATGGCGTCAGTGAGTGAAAAATAATTGAAATATACTAAACAATCAAACTATTTTTGCATACTCACATGTGATAAGAGATCCCTTGTACTTTGTTAAATTTAGAATCATAATTGGTACACTTTCGAAACACACACGATGGCATTTTTAATATATCTTGGTAAGGACACAGGAACTTACGACGCGGTACGCTCGACGAGGCGCTTGGCGCAGACTGATTACAAGACGTTCCAATTGGGTCGTATTCGAGTCTTCACAGCGCGCGCGCCTATAACATATCTGCCTCTTGTTTATATAGTATATCATTGATTTTATCGATATATTTTGTTTACATTGTATGAAATATTAATTTTAAGGTTTCCCAAAGATCCTGATTTTAAAGAAAAATGGATAGATGCAACTGGCAGAGTTGTTTGGATGACAACTAATTTAGTACTACCTATATGTTCCGAGCATTTCGAGGAAAATAATTTCTTGATTTCGACACACTTTTTTTTTATAACAAAATATTACGTTAATTTTTGATTAAAATAATAACACTATAAATCCGCGAAACAATATAGAAGAAAGAAAATCTATTTTATTATTCTGGGTTTGTATGAAAATTTGATCTATCGATATCGATATTGTGTTGCAATAATCAATCCGCTACTGCACTAATCGAGTAGCACTAGGAATACTTTCATTTGACGCTAATTTAAACCCTATTCTCTTTGATTTATGGGTCATAGTTGCTCAAAAGTTTTGAAACGCCATCTATTATCGAGTGGCGGAATTTTTTCTTCAGTCGACGTTGGACTTTAAAACGTCTTATGTACAGTCAAACGTCAAAAATGGAGTCATACCTTAAAGATCGTATTGCCTTGCAGGCGCGCAGTCCTTCATTGTGTGCGTAACGTGCATATTACGGACGTATAATTACAATAAGAACATTCTCACACTAAGCTAATTATCATATTACCCACCCACACCTAGACACAACTCTGCTGCGTGCTCATGCTGCCTACGTGCTGCCATCTATCAAATTCACGGTGTACTAAGTATTAAGAATTATGACATCATCGAGTCTGAGACAGAAGTATAATATACAATACGTATAGTTTATTGTAAAGCAAACTAATAATGGTGAGTATAGCGACACGCAACCAATTGTTAATTTCACCACAAGTTAATGCATCTGCTAGTCTAATCGGTAGTCGGATAGACGGCAGTTAATATAGGTCCAAGTTCGAGTCACAGTCCGAAATTTTATTTTTCATATTATACCCAATTCTTAAGTTTAGAGTAATTTTATATAATGCAAGTAATGTGGTTTATATATATTTGTTATAAAATAAAAATGCACAATAATCATAACAGCTATTTATTCGTGTAAATATATAGGTTTAATATACTTATGTATAATTTATTATTATAAACTTCTGTGCAAATTAAAATTTATATTTTAATCTATTCCCTACCTAATTACAAAATAAAAACCCTAAAATGAACTTAAAAAATAAGCATCTGCAGTAAGCTAAGTATCTGTTTATTTATTTTACTTATTACGAAATTTTACCTTCGCTCTTTGTTAGTAAATATTGAGGTTATAGCTTAAGTATTCGTTTTCATTACGAAAAGAAGATTGAAACTATACCTCAACATTTAACAATTTATATAGAATATATTTTTTTACGAAACATAACCTCGTATTCTTTATACAAAAACAAGTAATAAGTTAAATAAATAATGTTATATGAGTAATATACGTTAATAATATAATATAATTTAAATAATGTTATACGAGTAATATACGTTAATAAAACCTGATTTGATATTACCTAATAATAGAAAGAAGATAATTGGAATATACCTACTTAATTAATGAACTCACTAATTCATTTTGAACACCAATCACTAACTCACTATTTTGTATAGGTCCCGTTATTGTTTTTCTACACACATTTCAATCACAATAAAGCTGTTCTAAACTTTCATACAGTGAGAAACTGATTCTTCCTTGCTTGCCTCCTATGCACCATCAGGCCCCATAGATTTTCTATGGTGTTGAGGTCAGGAGACTGCGCTGGCCAAGGATGATATTTATTTCGGGAAACGAAATAAATTATCCAGTTTTTTTAAGCTTGAAGTGCACGACGAACAGTAGATAAACATCAAATAGATCAGCAAAACGCCTGGTAGGTAAAACCATAGCCTTCATATTCTTCCAACATTATTGTTGCTGCTGCTCAGAGATAATAGTCGGTCTTCTGCTTTGCTGCAAGGCTGCGTCAGCAAATCGCTACGCCCAACGTGTCCTCCACTAAAACAATATTATAATATTTAATTACTTAATATTTTTTATTTAATTTTAAGGCTATCACTTTTGCAAAGCAAAATCATTCATTATATGTCAATACATTAAACATTATATATTATGACTTTATGTTCGATCACAAAACATTACATACCTACACATAGTAATTATCAAAGCTATTTATTAATTTAAAAATACTTACTCTATCCAGTTACTTTCATTAGGAATTGAGGTTATTTGGCTGCCACTATTATGCAAAGCAATACTATATGAATTTCGCTTTATTTCCATAATATTTTTATTGGTCTGCATTGTCAAGTGTTGGTAAGGTATACTCCACAAATAGATAAATAGGTATCACTAGAAAATAAGTGAATTTGTCACATCACAGTTTGCAACTAAAACGGTAATAAATATCTGTCTTTTTTTCATTCACCGTCAAATATTCATTTTTATTGCTGCTCCATACGAATGTGGTCGCAACTTCAAAGGAAAAAACTTATTTATGAAACGGGGTAGCGTTTTGATGGCTGATTATTTCCATCTTATTCATACCTGCTGTTCCTCGCATAAGTGCATCACTATCAGTAGTACCTCCGTTTTGACATTAGTGAGTGTCGGACACTTTTTATATGGGAGTCCCGTCTCTTTGGAACTATACGGAAACATCGTAGTCAGTCGACATTAGACACACATTAGAATTTAAGAAACAACACATAATCATAAGGTCTTAAGTGCAATCACTTCTTTAATCAATTAGTATGAGAAATTCTGACTGCAGAATTGGATGTAGCTGTACGTTCTTGTACAGTACAAATTAAGCCATATGTCGAAGACTTAAGGTACTTGTTTGTCCGATATAGTCGCATTGACTTAATACACTTTGATAAAATAAAAATGACCAATAAAGCTCATTGTTCATCTGTAGTGTAGTGTATGATTTATAACTTAAATGTGTGAGTTTGGCGACCACGGTTCACTTACTAATTTTATCAAGTAACACTTCCACCCTTATTCATATTTCCGTGGTTGGATCCAACCGTCCGACCACGACCGAATCGGAACGTGTGTAGAGCGGTCGGCCCGACGCTCGCGAACTCTAGCGGAGTAAGTATTGCGAAGCGCTGCTACAAAATTGTACGAAAATGCCTTCATGTGCGGTAATTATTTGTCGAGCGAGAAGCCAAGAGCTTAATATAAACAAAGGATGCGTTTCTTATCATCGGTAAGTAAAAAAACCTCTAGTAAATACTATATATTTACTACTACTACTACTACTACTACTACTATATACTTACTATACTATATATTTTAGTCAAAATCTTTCAAAGGTCATTAAAATATTTTTTTTTCTCCAAAAAATATACATTGCTGTCTGCATGCGTTCGTTATTTTTGCAACGTCAAACGTACCGCGTAGTGGAGTGCGCGGCAACAACGTGGCATTAGCTCTAGTGCTGGGCGTAGTGAGAGACGATATTTATCGATATCGTCTTTCAAAGTCATATATTTATAAATGTTATAAATTAATGTTAATGTGGAAAGACTAAATTAAGTAATGCGAATAATTATTATTATAACAAGCTTTTATTTAACTTGCAATATATGTATGTATGTATGTATGTTTGTCCGGGTGGAATCTTGCAACTAAACCATGTAACGGATCTAACTAAAGTCGTTATTGAGAAATATTTAAACATTCGCTTACACTTTTTACTAAAAAATTCTTTAGAAAAACAAACCAAGCGACAACTTCTTAATAAATATATCTTGTTCCAAGGTCAATAAATATAAGATTGTAAGAAATGTACTTTGTTTTATTTTCCATTTTACTATATCACTTTTGTATGTAACAGTATTGTTGTTTGAATTATGTTATTGTTTAATAACAAAATTCAATATCGATAATTAAGTCATTTAAAGTTTACTCAAGCACTAGCGTAGTTTACAAACACAATCACACTAATTGTACATCGATTGCGTGCTTGCGTATGATTGGTTCAGTTTGAAATTGCGTGATGACGTGGCGCTATGATTGGCTAGATTGGAAATTGCAAGAATGTGCGAAGCTTCGTACTCATTATGGCAAATGTGTGGTAACGGTGAAAGGTGGGGCGGATTAGGCGACACTGGTTCTCATAGAAACGGCGCATTATAGCGCCATTCTAACCTCTTTTATATGTTCTGTGGTACCTTTCATCCCGGGAAAAAGCACTGTTCCCGTGGAAAATTCACGCCGGCCAAGCCGCGGGCGTAAGCTAGTATTAAGTACCGTAAACTGCTGCAACTTATCCAACTACACACAAATTTGCCTATTTCATTTGAATTACGATATATCGCATTCGCTTGCTTTATTCTCGTTTTCTACCATTCTGTAGTAACTATTCATTATTTGGGCAACATATTTTTCATTTTTTATAATTGTAACTCCATTAATACTCTGTCAGTTGTGCGACAAAGATCGGTGGGTGAGGCAGCATTTTTATTGCGCTCCAAAACTTTTGAATTTTAACTATGAAAAAGCTGTGTTTTTGCACAGGATTAACTGCCTAAGGTGGGATAATATTGTCTTCTTCTAGTATTACTTGTTTTTTTACGCAAAAGATTGTTTTTTATCAAAAAAACTTAGAAGGCAATCATGTGTAGTGTTTTGAAAACTTGAGTGACATAACTTTGCCTGGGTCTAGGGTTGTCAAATTTTGTTAACTAGCTTTTACTCGCAGCTTAACTCGCGTGAATCGAGATTCATTCGTTAAGCGAGCTTACATTATGCTTAAAAAAATATTTTAGAATTTGTTTCCTAAAGTTATATTAGAAGTGCTCGTTGTAAATTTGTAAAATAATATTCAAGTATTTTGTGTAGAAATAATTGTAAAAGAGATTCAACACTTTGTATGCTTTTCTTTTATACTACAATCAAAAATTAAGTTTAATAATATTTGTTGACTAAAATGATGAGACATTATTACCAAGAAGCATTAAAATTGTATTTGTTAATGAAAGTAGCCATCTGGTTTTTTTCTTTTATAAAAAAGTATTAATAATAATCTGTATTCTTTTGGACATTTTTGTATGGAAAGTCTGTAGAACCTGCTACAACTTGGCCTAGTAGTTGTAATAAAAAAAATATACAGTATATTGCACTGATTAAATTGGCAGGGACAAGTAGGCTGTCTCATGCCTATGAAAAAAAATTAACGGAAACGATAAGTACAATAAGTATCGAATTATCCTTCTAGGCAAACTTGTGTCTTTTACATACAACTTTGCCTACGACTTTAAGCCCTTGTAATTTAGAAAATTGGTGGAAATTAATAAGATTTGGGGTCTCAATAGTAAGCCAATATGCTTGTCTTCCATTTAAAAACAATTGAGAGTCAAAATTGTGAATAGGTTCCGAGAAAATCGCAAAAAACGTCAAATTCCGTGCAAAGTTGCAGCAGTTTACGGTAGTATAAATAATACTGAAGCGGTGGTGGTGTGGTGGCCAAGTGGTAATGACACCCGCCTGAGGTCAGGTAGGACCCGGGTTCAAATCCTACCTGTGTCACATGAGTTTGTAGACCAATCTGACTCATGTATGGTAGTGTTCTCATAGACCACCACCTGATTCCGGAAAACATCGTGAGGAAACCTGCACATTAGCTGACTGTTTAGTTTACTAGTGTGTATACGGCTACCGCCACTAGATGGTGGTAGTCGTAAAAGTCACTTGAATAAAATCTGACACCAGTGTTATTAGTAATAGCACATTTGATAAGAAGAAGAAGTAAGTATAGATAGACTAAAAGCTTTGAGATATCGCCGACAGATGTTGACCTACACTTCCTTGCATCATTATAAATAGAAGTTCTCGAGTATTTACGAATTTCCAAATATTTAGACTCTGATCGTACGGAGTCTGATGGGATGAGCGTTTAACGATCTGTTAATGTAGTGCAAGGAACACTCACCTATAGTAAATCAACGTGTAAACAGAAAAGAGAGACTTGGTTGCTTTCATATTCTTATCCATCCATAAGGAAAACCGGTGTGCCAACGCGCCAACTGTGGGGACTTTATAAAATGTAGTACCATTATCACTTTAATTATTATTAAAACTATCTGATGCAGTAATATTTACGTTGTTGCCTATTGCTTATCCTTTATTTGAGCAACCAGATTCCTAAGGCAGCTCAATCTGTCTCGATTCTACTAATTGCAATAGTAACGTAAATGTCGTGTCTCAATAATTGTGCCCCAAGAGCCAAAGAAATTGAACTAAAGCGACCAGATCTTTGTAAGATTTCTATGCTTTAATTACGATTTCTTTGGCTTTTGAGAGACAGCTGAGGCACGATATAGTACGTTTGTACTTACTAGAATCAAGGGCCAGATGAACCGATTTATCTGTACAAATTTTAACTTATCCATCACCGTACAGATTCAGATTCACGGAACCCCCGAACGAAAACGATGACACAACGGGAAGCGCCGGCTGTATTTATAAAATCAGTGCACAGTCACGACGGGCATTTGCGGACGTCTCTATTTATATGAGACTTAAAACAATATATTGTCATTTGTGAGACGCAGGCGCCGGCGCCCTGAAACAATGAGTTTGGACGTACCCCCCGAGTACGCGCCCCCTCCGCCGCCCCCGAAAAAGATCGTGCGCCCTAAGATAACCCTACAAATTCCTGATGCTGCAACCCCTACAAGAGGACCCCCTACGACTACATCAGTATACTGGGCACCACACAGATACCATGGAAGAGTGGGTGGGACCCCCGCGTCACACATATCAGACCCTCAAAATCCGTATTTCAACCCGTTCCTCCACATGTACCACAACAAGGCCTCAGACTTTATGTTCAAGCAGTTTGAAGGCTTCAAAGACTTCACTATGAATACGGCTAAAAGTGGCTTGAGTGCTGGAGAAAAGAGCGCGTTTTGGTTCTATAATAAGTTAAGGTTGTGGTCCAAAAAGTGGTTTACGCATTTGTTTTTGACTATATGTTTGGTGTTGTACAGTTTTATGGGAGCTGCTATGTTCATGGCTTTGGAAGGTAAGTTTTTCTTTATTTCTATCAAATCATAAATGTTTTAATTTTGTAGGTACAAGGTGATAACAATGACAAAATTGAGCTCACCTCGAAGTCAATTCCCCAATGTTATGAAAACTAATTTAGTGACACTAGACACTATAACTGAGATATTAGAGATTTTTATCTAATAGAGACACTGAAAAACATTATTTTCCATCTTGACTTGCCCGGGGATCGCAAGCAAGATATCAGTTTAAATAAATATCTATCTATGTATGGTTTTTCAACTTTTTTCTTACACTATGCGTATACGCGTATGTGTGGTAACTCTGAACACAGATATTATTTAAATTAGCCAAATTTTAACTCAATGTAACTACACAGCGTACAAAATGTTCCTAATTTGAATAATATGCATATTTATAACTTTATATTGCTCTAACTGAAAAATACTTAGGTACTTAATTTATTTACGATAAGGTATTATTTAGCTTTGTCATTCTCAATGTTATCATTAGTTACCTATTATACTACAGTCCACTCAGGTATAGATTTTATTCCATATTTTTTTGGTACCTACTTTTTTTTTTTAATTGACAACATTATTTTATCACATGGTAAAACAACTAAATATTTACCGGGAATAGCACATAGGGTACTATTTATCCCATAATTCCCACGGGACTAGGGTTCATGATTTCTCGAGCTTTTCAAATTCTCGGGTCTCGAGAATTCTCGGGGCTTCTCGGGTTGTCGAGAAATTTACATTTACGTACGTTTTCTCATATTATTTGATTCCAATAACGTCAACAAAGTGTGGTTTTCCTAATATATAATATTATTTCTTTATTTTTTTTAAATACATAAATAATATTATTCAGACTCATAATTCTAATGACAGCACCAGTTTTGGCTGGTTATTTAGAAAAAGAAATCAAATTACAACTTGTTAACAAAAATAAATACTGTTAGACCTCGCTTTTTGCCTTTCATAATTTTAGGTCAACGGTAAGTAACCGGTTTTGATTGCTGCCTGAAATTGCAAAATATGCAAAAAATCACAACATTTACTCCTGATCGTGTTGACGTATAATTTTGATTATTTTTTGCTGAAAGAGACCGTTGATTCGATATTAATTTCAACTTGATACGTTTAAGCATTCCTGGGGAAAAAAAAGTTTGACGGACAGACAGACAACAAAGTGATCTTATAAGGTTTGGCTTTTGCCTTTTGAGGTACGGCACCCTAAAAAATATTTTTGTATAGGTACATGATTTCTCGAGTTCTCGACTTTTCTCGAGCTTGATTTCCCGGGAACAAAGCCCAACGATTTCCCGGGAATTCTCGACTCGAGAATTCCCGGGAATGAACCCTACACGGGACCGAAGCCCCGGTGCGCAACTTTCTTCTAAATATGATATCAGGAACATAATACGTATCATCAATATATACAACGTTTCTGCGTTAGATACTGAGTGTCTGAGGTTCCTTAGAAAGAGTAGGGCACTTTAGATTATAGGATTACGCACTTAGACCAGAATGCAGACCTCCTTAAAAAGGGAGATATTGGAAGCACCCATAACTGGAGAGCATGTATGAAGAGAGTGATGAGTGTAGAGGAAGCAAGAGAGATCTGTTAGGATTAGAGATGGGTTTATGCCGGGCAGAAACGATTTCTTCCCGTTTATTGCCCGACATAAACCCATCTATTTAGATGAGTTTACGCCGGGCAGAAACAATTTCTACCCGATTTTTGCCCGGCGTAAACCCATCTCTAGTTAGGATCGTAGCAGGTAGAAATCGCTAGTCTCTGCCTACCCCCACGGGAAAAAGGCGTGATAATATGTATGTTATATAAAATTCCCACGAAAACAAAGTATCGGGCCCATGCCACAGAATTAATATAAGTCCCATGCTAATATAAGTACTAAGGTAATAAATAAGATTGAACGTAAATTTAAGCTCATGCTAGCCGGACAAAAACCTACATAGTTTTTGGGATGCATAAAGTGTAATAATTTGTTATTTGTTTGAAAATAAATAAATTAAAAATAAATAATGTCAAATGCTAAAAACCATCCGGTTCGACTGGTCTACAACCACTCGATAGGTAAGATTATTTTTATTAAGATGTCATAATATTATTTAAATCTCTATGCTAAGATTAGCAAAAAAAAGTCATCGTCGTCACTTCGTACATGCTCATTTATATTTACGAGTATACTTAGGTCTTGTTACCACACTATTCCTACCCAAGAGTTCAAACAACGAAATCAATCTTATACAATCAGAAGTTCCCAGGACTGCAATCCTCAAACTTGTATTCTTACAGGGTTGCCAGTATTAATTGTGAGATCATTTGTTCGGGGTTTGTTACTCTTTGACGCCTAAAAGTACTGGCTGGATTTTAGATGAAAGATACATACACACAAGGGTATAATAAAACTTTATAAAACCTAAGTACTTTACATAAGCTCGGAGTTGCCGCTAGTAATAAATATATAAATATTCTGTCATCATAGACATAGAAAAAAAAACATTCTTAAAAACTTTACAGCATCAGCATCCTACTTTTCTACTTACCAGCATTATGAATACGTTTGGATCTGTGGTTTGGAAAGTGTTTAGCTTGGCCAGAACCCTCGCCATGTTGCGGAAAAGCAATAGAACTAATTTCTTACACTGGCAACTAATTTAAAAACCTATCTGTCATTTCTTCTGTCAAAGTTTGACTTTCGATCGAGGGCGGAACCAGTATTTTTATTTCTATGGGAAGGGCACCGTTTCCCGTTCTCGAGAGTATTTCCGAGATATTTTTAAGGAAGTTTCAGCTTGTTCTTTGAATATTTCGAGAACGGAGCATTACTAATGGTGACGGGTTATTTTTTTGGAAATAAACTATTACTACTAAATCCTGTTATTTTAACAACTCGAATCTTAATTTTATATGTACTGTTATGGAACCTGCCTCCACAATTCATATTGTACATAAAATAGCAGTCGGGGATGTGGGGGGAAGGGGGATCTTGCACGTGCCCCCGTGCGCACTCTATAGATCCGCTACTTCTTTCAATAATGTTGCAATATAAAACGCATAGGTAGTAAAACGCATAGTGTTGCCTCTAATTCAGGGTTTTTATATTTCTGACCAGGCTTTTAGTACCTAATACAATACTTATCACAATATAGCAGCCGAGTAAAGTCGAGGGCAGGTAAACATGACCCTCCCTACCCCCTACCTCACCGCATTCTTTGACAGGGTCAGGTTTATTGTACATCTAAAGACCAGGGGCACTGATTCCACTAATTACAAACGTAAATGTCGTGTTTCAATTGTGTCTCAAGATCCAAGGAAATTGAAATAAAGTGGCAAGATCTCTGTAAGACTTCTATGTTTTATTACGATTTCTTTTGCCTTTGAGACACAACTGAGGCACGACATCTACGTTTGTAATTTGTAAAACGAAGGGCCTGCTCTGTTTTTCTTTTATACGTCAGTTTCGCGAAATCATTCCCGCAGAAAGAAAACGAGAGAAGAGGAGGGAGATGTCAGACATCAAAAACATTGATGTTTCGTTCGACAGCCCTTAGTGTTCGATCCCTGGAGGAATACGCCAAGTTTCAGCGGTTTGTGAACTATTGGACATAGCACACGTCTTAGTTGTAGAACTTCGCTTGGGTTACATACGTTTGCTTTTATCTATAATAGATAGGAATGTTGAAGCGTTTAAATATTTGGGCTCTTTACTTCAGAAAGATGGAGAAGTAGACAAGGAGGTCAAGCGTCGAATCAACTCAGGATGGCAGAAATGGAAGAAAATAACTAGTACAATATGTGACCCAAAACTGCCGATGAAACTGAAGGGGAAGATTTATAAGGCGGTCGTGAGGCCGGTGATATTGTACGGTTCGGAGTGTTGGGCGACTAAAGTGAAAGAGGAGAAGAGGCTTCATTCTGCTGAAATGAGAATGCTGCGTTGGATGAGCGGGATAACACGGATGCATAGGATAAGAAATGTATATGTTAGAGGAAGTTTGAAGGTTGCTCCTATCAATGAAAAGGTAAGAAGTAACAGATTGACATGGTTTGGTCATGTTATGAGGAGAGAAGACGAACATCTAGTTAAGAAGACATTAAATAAGAAGGTGGAGGGCTACAGGGGAAGAGGGAGACCAAAGAAGAGATGGTTGGACTGTGTGAGGGACGATATGAAGGGGTTGGGAGTGGATGTTGGTATGACGGGAAACAGAGACGTGTGGAAGGATAAGACATATTGCGCCGACCCCAGATGACGGGATAAGGTGAGGAATATGATGATGAGATAGGAATGTAGAAGAACTTGTAAGGCGGCGACGCGTTCATCCTCTTTCGTCTATTATACGTGCGCTGGCACATTCAATTATTTTTTAACTGTCACAAATTTAAATTATACTTAGATACTTATTTTCTTTTTGGATGTCATTCCTGGCTCAGTTTCGGAATACCTACGATTATATATGTACTCTTAATAATTTTATAAATAAATCTGATTTTATAGGACCCTTACAGAATTTTAATCTTATACCGTAAACTGCTGCAACTTTGCACGGAATTTGACGTTTTTTGCGATTTTCTCGGAACCTATTCACAATTTTGACTCTCAATTGTTTTTAAATGGAAGACAAGCATATTGGCTTACTATTGAGACCCCAAATCTTATTAATTTCCACCAATTTTCTAAATTACAAGGGCTTAAAGTCGTAGGCAAAGTTGTATGTAAAAGACACAAGTTTGCCTAGAAGGATAATTCGATACTTATTGTACTTATCGTTTCCGTTAATTTTTTTTTCATAGGAATGAGACAGCCTACTTGTCCCTGCCAATTTAATCAGTGCAATATACTGTATATTTTTTTTATTACAGCTACTAGGTTAAGTTGTAGCAGGTTCTACAGACTTTCCATACAAAAATGTCGTTGACCATAGGGTTGTCCAAAAGAATACAGATTATTATTAATACTTTTTTATAAAAGAAAAAAACCAGATGGCTACTTTCATTAAAAAATACAATTTTAATGCTTCTTGGTAATAATGTCTCATCATTTTAGTCAACAAATATTATTAAACTTAATTTTTGATTGTAGTATAAAAGAAAAGCATACAAAGTGTTGAATCTCTTTTACAATTATTTCTACAAAAAATATTTAAATATTATTTTACAAATTTACAACGAGCACTTCTAATATAACTTGAGGAAACAAATTCTAAAATATTTTTTTAAGCATAATGTAAGCGAGATTCACGCGAGTAAAGCTGCGAGTAAAAGCTAGTTAACAAAATTTGACAACCCTAGACCCAGGCAAAGTTATGTCACTTAAGTTTTCAAAACACTACACATGATTGCCTTCTAAGTTTTTTTTGATAAAAAACAATCTTTTGCGTAAAAAAACAAGTAATACTAGAAGAAGACAATATTATCCCACTTTAGGCAGTTAATCCAGTGCGAAAACACAGCTTTGTCATAGTTAAAATTCAAAAGTTTTGGAGCGCAAAAAAAATGCTGCCTCACCCACCGATCTTTGTCGTACAACTGACAGAGTATTAATGGAGTTACAATTATAAAAAATGAAAAATATGTTGCCCAAATAATGAATAGTTACTACAGAATGGTAGAAAACGAGAATAAAGCAAGCGAATGCGATATATCGTAATTCAAATGAAATAGGCAAATTTGTGTGTAGTTGGATAAGTTGCAGCAGTTTACGGTACTTACCTACATTCGTTTTATCAATAAAATATTATTACAACGTCCCTGAGGTTTATTATTTGAGTTGAGTGATTTTCACTCTATTTTCATTACGAGACGATTACAAAAATAGCGTTATATTCAGAACCACGGGAAGAATAAAATCGGCCAAAAGCGAGTTGAACTCGCGTGGAGAGAGTTCCGTACAATGCCTATCATAGTTTTTCCTGTAATCTACAAGCAATGAAATATATATTGATTTTTTTTTTAAATTTTAGGCTCGTTAGTTTTGGAGATCAATTTGGGGTCAATTTTCGTCCTCTTTCATTAATATAATCAAAACAATTTTTTTTACAATAACAATATATTTGAGATCCTCATAATGAGCCCTTTCATTTCATATTATACAGGATGTTTTTTAAATCATTGGCATCCTTTCTACTGGTGAAAGTACTCATGAACTTGAGCAACTTTTTGTATGGGACCGACTCAATCCGATGGAAAAAAAAATCAGCTGTTCCATACATTTCGGGTGAGTAGGTATTGGAAAATAGTATGGAACAGCAGATTTTTTTTTCCATCGGATTGAGTCGGTCCCATATAAAAAGTTGCTCATGTTCATGAGTACTTTCACCAGTAGAAAGGATGCCAATGATTTAAAAAACACCCTGTATAACACAGTAAATTTTGCAAAACTTTTTTAAAAAATTCCCTTTGTTCCACGAAAGCACCTACTTTCCGGTACTTTATCTGAAATTTTGGTACCGGTACTAAACGGAAACAATAAGCCCTGCTTTCAGGATAAAACAACCTGCAAGGGCTTATTACATTACCCACAGACCCTAAAAGTACCAAATAGACAATCTTTTCCTCATTTAATTTTAACAACTTGGGAACTTCTTAAAAGGCTGTTAACACATTGAGTAAGTTCTACGCCGACACGGCAACATTATAACTTTTTAATAATTTAACAGAATGGCTTAAGTTACAAATTAAACTTTGTATTCTGCTGCGATCTAGGTTAATATTAAATAATGTATTTCATTAAAACTTTAGGTTATTTTCGCATGCCTTATATATATTAGATTATCTTGTCTTTCGCAAAATGTAACCTTTTAAATAAACAGAAGATAATTTTACTGGCTTTTGAACAAAATATAATTTTACTTTCTAATAAACATTAATTTTTGAGTGAAACGGTGAAAGATAAATTTTCTAAAAATTTGCATTTGATAATGGAATGGGATGAATGTTTTTCCATGGCAGTGTTAGAGGTGAAATCGTTTACTCAGTTAAAAAAAAAAGCAATTATCTTCAAGTAACGCGTCAAATATAATTGTTGTTTCAATAACAGACTAGACTTTTTTTCCCGCGGAAACTAATAGAACCATTGATATTATAGAACTCTCAATGACAATAAAGGTGAGAAGAATAAGGTACTAGTAAAAAAAATAAAGTATTCGAAAATATCGTCGCGTGATCGTGTCAGTTACCTAGCATTTTCTTTGACTAACAGATGTTACATCACCCAGTTATTTTTGAAAGTGACTGTAAATTGTTTTTGTTTTGACACAGGCTATCTACATACCTACATAAGTTTATACATATGGATTGGTATGAACTTCCATGTACATAGGTAATGATTATGTTATATTAGTACATCCGTACATCTTTGTAACGAATTAACAAAAGTCTTCTTTGCGTGTCATTCTATCCAACGATTAGTGATAAATTGTTATTCAGTGATAATGTTATAAACACTTAATGTGACTAGTGATAGTAATTTTGGGAACTCCACCACGAACTGGGGCAAAATCTAGCGTTATATAACATGTTGTAAACTGTTGTGTGGGGGCTTTATAAGCTGCAGCAAAAAGCTACAAAACTGAACCATGAATTTAGATTTTCCCGTTGAATATTTTATAGATACACCACAGTAAAATCAATGTTTTACTATGTGGCAGATTTGGCACGTTTCGAAAGAGAATTACTGAACTGACTGACCGAGTCAGAATAACCATCAGTCTGGCGCAGTGATTCATCCCATTACGCATTACAGCTCCGTATGACAAACATTATGAAATATTGCCTTTCAAGTTTTTTTTTGAACTGCACCTGTTTATTCGTATCGTACAAATAGAAGTTTATTTTAAAAAGTTTAATAGAGAGTTGGATTAAAAATTTTGTGTGTCATATAGAGCCTGATTTACAAATTGGGCATTATTGTTTTTAATATTTAGTTAAAAGCAATAATCACGTCTCAATTTATAAAATTACCTATATAAATAAAATTAATTAATCACATGCCATGGACAGTACCCGGTTCAAACTCGGTTCAAAGGTACCTACCCAAAACATGGAATTTATAATTCATCTATAACTTCCATAGAAAAAGAACTATGGAAGTAATAGATGATTTATAAATTCCATGCTTTGGTTGGGTAGGTACCTTTGAAACAAACCCATGCACGGACTAAACATGGAAGAGATCCCAACACGGGATGTCCGCCATTCTGCATTTAACTGACATAGGCTATATGATGTCATCATAAAAACAAAATGGTGGATTATATATGCGATAAATAGCAGACCAAAAAAATAAAATTTGATCAATCTTATCGAGTGGGGTTTCAAATTGAAGGGCTTTAAAAGGCGATTTCAAAAATGTATATAACTTATATGTTTGTATGTACTTTTTGAGTAAAAACTTATCAGACGTGTTTTTTATTTTTAATAATTAGCTTGTTATTCGTACAATAAAGATATAACAAACAACAAATATATTGGGCCAACGCATTGAGCAGGCTTTAGAATTTAGATTAAGTACTCTTATCGATTCGACGAAAAACTCGTTGTCTAAAAGCTTTTCATAATTTTCTATATCTTTACTAAGTACCTATAATTGTATAATTCTTTTTGAGATTATGTCGAATGATAACGTATCAAATTGAATGAACGAAAATGCGATTACAAAAAATGATCTTATTTGCACAGCTGTTCATATCATATGTTACAGTTACAGTCAATCGCATATTAACTTACCCGAATTTATTGCAAACCAGCTTGTCCCGCAACTTCATCCGCGTAAATTATATACCACAGAGAACCTTTTTCACGACCATTGAATTATAAATCGTTGTTCACGACCTACCCCGTCCATAGGTGAAAACCCCATCTTTCAACAACAAACGCGGCGGGAAAATATTTTATAATTTTGCAAATTGGCCGCTGTTACAGCCACATAGAGGTAAATGTAGGGTAACTTTGGATGCTGGCAGGGTCGCCATGTGTTATTGGTACAACTCAATTATACGAGACTTCTTTATAAACCTCATTCAAACATTACATTCCCTTGTATCTACAGTCAAGAGTCAAAAGTGCAGTCAGAATTTACTTACAAGGCTTAAGGCTAGGCGATAAGGTCTTCGAGGTATTACTGCACTTATGACGCTTGACTGTACCTAATTAACCTACTGCTACACAACAGTACTGACAGTACTACAGTGCGACAAGGATCTTTTTGCACGTAGGGGAAAACGGAACTAATGTCTAAACTATTCAAATTTCTTATTTAAAACGTAGGTGGCGCCCTAACTCACGTGCAAAAAGATCCTTGTAGCACTGTACCTACTTTATAATTGTCATTTTTCGTACGTTGTCCGTTGGGAAAACTATTTATTTAACAAATTATTCGTAATTTTGTATGTCTGTCTTTTCCAGCCCCAACCGATGATGTTGGAAAGAAGTATAAAAGTGTTGTAGTGGTTTTAATCTTTATACCTTGCATTTGACTTGAATACGAGTAAAAAAAAGAAAAACATACTCCAACCATTATTCTACACATTCCAGTCAAACAAAAAAATGTTTACAACTTAAGAATTCACGTACCTAACTGACAAAACGTTACAAAACGTGACTGTCTATTGATAGACATGTATTTATTTTTGTAGTTTCATCTGTGGTAGTTCGTCGTACGAATTTATGATAGACGGACAATATAATTAGGTGTAATAATGATAGTCCCACTGCGAAATCATAGGAAGTCCTTCTTCTCTCAGACGAAAGACGTCCACTGCTGGACAAAGGCCTCCCCCAAGGATTTTCTCAAAGTCCTAAATTTAGGTTATTTTAGCTACTAGGTAATAAATAAACCACTACAATGATCTGTGCTGTTCATAAAAAGAAGCTAAAAGTTTTTTTCGCACGGTGGTGTAATTAATATTTTAATGGCATAACAATTAATAGTCTGCTTTTTCTATGCAAATTACCTCACAATGTTTTAATTCTCCACAAACAGATAAGCAGATTTTAAAATTACCATGAATAATGTAATAATTATTTCACTTTAACCAAGGTTAAAGTGAAATCAAAAATTCAACTTCAACTCAACTTCAACAATTCAACTCGGTGGACCGACGACCTGGTGAAGGTTGCGGGATGCGCATGGATGTGGGCAGCGCAGGACCGGTCGTTGTGGAAATCCTTGGGGGAGGCCTTTGTCCAGCAGTGGACGTCTTTCGGCTGAGAGAGAAAGTAAAATAGCTCATGGGGATTGGGCGGATCACGACTGCCGTATGCACACAGAAAGATGGACTCAAAATCGAACTCTCTGGATTCCAGCCGATGGGTATAGGAAGAGAGGGAGACCAAGAACGAGATGGTCTGATGATTTAAAGGGATTCGATAAGAACTGGAAGGCAAAGACGAAGAACAGAGATGAGTGGAGAGAATTAGGGGAGGGTTTTGCCCAGCAGTGTGACATAAATAGCTAGAGAAAAAAAAAGAGCTATTTCAGATATAAAACCCGGAACTCTACTGCGCGCTCAAAAACTGGTATTGTTGATGTTGGACATAAATCTGCAAAGCTGAAGTGGAATTGGGAGTGACATTTTTACCGCATGCAGCTGGATCGATGTACCATTTCAGCTACCCATTGGATACCAATTAATGGAAAGAAGAACCGCGGTAGGCCTAGGAAGCGTTGAAGCGCCGATTTTAGATATTTTGAAGAGAAATGAAAGGAATTCGCAAGGGATAGACCAGTTTGGAAGGAAATGGGAGAAATTTGCCCAGCAGTGGGACGGGATAGGTTAAAAAAAAAGAGTTATTTCATAGAACGAACAGTGTTGAATGAGGGTTTATGGTGGAGTCTATGGTACGGGGGTCGGAGGTATTGTCAGGGGATTTGATGGATGATGGATTTCTATTAATAAAATATCTTATGTGCTTTCGATCCAGTGGTTTGTATTTAAACATGGTGGCAGCGGTGATTTAAATAATTATTTAAATTAAAATAACTAGGTACATAGGTAATGTTTTAATTTTTTTAAAAAATTGAAAGAACAGAAAAACATACAAAGATGGTTGAAAAGGCTATTAGATTGCCTAATGAATTTAGTTTCGATGGAGATTGGGAAGCATGGCTTTGCCGTTTTGAAAGATATTTGGCAATATCAAATTTCAAAAAGAAGGATGATGAGGAGAAAATAAATTTGTTATTATATGCGTTGGGGGAAAAGGCGGAGCAGTTGATAAAACAACTGAAGATCGAGGGAAAAAAACGGTACGACGAAGTGGTAGCTGCGTTGAATGAATATTTTAAGCCTAAAAAAAATGTTGTATATGAGAGGGCCAGATTTAATTCCAGGAAGCAAAAGGAAGGAGAAAATATTTCAGATTTTGTCAGAGAGTTGCATATTTTGGCGGAGAGTTGTGAATATGGAGAGTTGAAGGAGGAATTGATTAGAGATCGGCTTATAATAGGTATGAGGGATGGAAAAACAAGTGAGCGTATGCAGTTGGAAGCTGAGTTAACTTTAGAGAAGGCTGTAATTATGGCTAGACAGGCAGAGCAGCAACAAGATTTTATTGAAGAAGGAAAGAAAGAGTGGGAAGTTAATAGATTAAATAAAACAAAGTCCGTTGATAAAAAATGTTGGTGGTGTGGAAGCTGGGGCATACATACCAAGGAGAAATGCCCAGCAGCGAAGCAGCAATGTTTTAGATGTAAAAGATATGGACATTTTTCAAGATGTTGCGGCAATAAAGATTTTCTGAAGATTAATAATATTAAGGTTGGAGATGATTTTCAGATTAACGTTGACACTCAAATGGGAGGAGAAAATAAGGTAGTCAAATTTTTAATTGACACTGGTGCAGACTTGGTAGCTATTCCAGAATCTATGTTAGTTAAGGGATTAAAAATATGGTCATGTGATGATGTGATTAGGGGTCCAGATGGGCAGGCTTTAAAAGTCAAAGGTTATATATATGTACAACTTAGGTATTTAAATGGGTTGTATAGTGGAAAAGCGTATATAATTGAGAATTTGAAGTGTCCTATTTTAGGGAGACCAGCAATACAAAAGATGAATATTTTAAATTTGTGTAGTACATTTAAAGATTGTGGGTCTGGTATTATTTGTAGTCAACAAATAGAAAAGGAATTTCCAGGAATATTTGATAGTTTGGGAACTTTTAAGGGCACATTTTCAATAAAACTAGTAGATAATCCGGTGCCTTATGTACAGACTGTACCTAGGGTTGTTCCCATACCATTATTGGAAAAAGTAAAAAAAGAATTAATTAAGATGGAAAGTTTAGGAGTTATTAGCAAAGTAGAAGAACCAACAATGTTTGTATCTCCTGTAGTAGTGGTTCCCAAAGAAAATGGGGATGTTAGGATTTGTGGGGATTATACTGCAGTAAATAAAAGTATTGTTCGACCAATATTTCCTATACTGAGGGTAGAGACAACTCTAGGAAGATTAAGAGGATCAAAAATATTTTCAAAAATCGACGCTACTTCAGGATTTTATCAAATTGTTCTCAGTGAGGATTCTAAGAAGCTTACAACAAAGGTAGGTAGGTATATGTACAATCGTTTACCCATGGGTCTTAATTGCGCACCTGAATATTTTTCGATGAAATTTGCAAATTTATTTTATGACTTAGAAGGGGTGGTTGTGCATGTAGATGATATTTTAATATTTACAAAGGATAGATCTAGCCATAATATTTTGTTACGGGAGGTATTAACTCGATTAAGTAAGGAAGGATTGACAATAAATAAAAATAAATGTGTTTTTGGAGTAGAACAAATAACTTATTTGGGCCATATCATAAGTGAGAAAGGTATATCTTTAGATCCGGATAGGGTAGAGAGTATAAAACAGTTTAAGGTTCCTGGTAATAAGAAAGAATTAATGCAATTTTTAGGATTAGTGAATTATGTGGGAAGGTTTATACCTAATAAAACTAATATATTGCAACCATTAAATGAGTTATTAAGAGATGGGATAAAATTTAGTTGGGAAATGTACCAGAACAAAGCATTTGAAGAGATAAAAACATTAATTTCAAATTCTCCCGTTTTGCGACATTATGATCCAAGTAAAAAAATTATTATTTCAGCGGATAGTAGTTCTTATGGATTAGGTGCAGTACTGTTACAAGAGGATCATATGGGTAATAAAGAAGTTGTATCTTTTGCTAGTAGAACTTTAAATAACACGGAAAAGAATTATGCACAAATTGAAAAGGAGTGTTTGGCATTAGCATGGGCTGTTCATAAGTTTAAAGATTATGTTATAGGTATTCACGTCACTTTAGAAACAGATCATAAACCACTTGTACAGATTTTGCAAACGAAGCCCATTGATGATTTAACTCCAAGATTATTAAGATTCAGGTTGCAATTAATGCGATATTTATATACAGTTATTTATGTTCCAGGGAAAAGATTAGTAGTTGCTGATGCTTTATCCAGATCTCCTATAGTTGGTCGGTCAGGGAGATGATAAGGAAATTAACATGATTACTGAGAACTGCATACAGGATGATAAATTGAATTTAATAAAATTAGAACAGAAAAAGTGTCAAATTTGTCGATTTTTAGTTTATTTCACAGAAAATGGTTGGCCTGAAAAGGGTAAAATTGCTTTAGAATTAAAAGATTATTATCAATTTAGACATAATTTTTCTGTGCAAGAAGAATTTTTAATTTATAATAGTAGGTTAGTAATACCTCGAAGTTTGCAAAAACAAATATTGGATGACATTCATAAAGGTCATTTAGGAATAACAAAATGTAGAGAGAGGGCTAAACAAGCAGTGTGGTGGTTAGGTTTATCATCACAGATAAAGGTTTTGATAGAAAATTGTCCTGAATTTATACAGGAAAGAGTTAATCATAGAGAACCTTTATTTGTGGAAGAAATGCCTGTGAGGGCATGGCAAAAAATAGGTATTGATTTGTTTAAGTATGATAATAATTGGTTTGTTGTCATGATTGATTATTATTCTAGATTTATAGAGATTTTTAAGTTGTATGATTTGACAGAGTTAGCTATTATTAAATGTTGTAAAGAAACATTTGCTCGCTATGGTATACCAGAAATTGTTAGAACGGATTGTGGAACGCAATTTAAAAGTAAATTTGTGCTTTTTTTCTAAGGAATATAATTTTATTCATATAACTAGTAGCCCTTATTTTCCACAGAGTAATGGATGTGCAGAAGCCGGGGTTAAGATAGCAAAAAATTTATTAAAGAAAAATAAAGATATTTATCTAGCATTACTTTAGTTATAGAAATACTCCATTGGAGACTGGATACAGTCCTAGCGAGTTAATGTTTAATAGGAAAATAAGGGAAATATTACCTGTGTTTCCTAATAATTTGAGTGTAAAATTAGATATTCATAAAGATTTTAGAGTTAAGAGAAATTTAGGAAGGGAGAAAGTAGCAAGGAATTACAATAAAAGTCATAACGTAGTGAGTTTGGAAGATATAGAGGTAGGTGATAATGTATGGGTCATTGATTTACGGGCATATGGTATTGTTGTCAGAAAGGCAAAAGAGCCAAGGTCATATTTTGTTCAAGTTAAAGGTGTAAATTATAGAAGGAATCGTTGGCATTTGGTGCCAGCACCTTTTCAACAATTAGCTTTAAAGGAATCTGGTAGCATGGGAAAGAATAGGACAGAGGATTTAAAAGAAACTGATAAATTTCATGAGGATTTTGTAGATATATCTGAAAGTGGGGATAGTGATTTGGAAATCACTGATGGAGGTGATGGGGAAAGTAATGTAATGCAAGATGAAGAGGAGCCGCGTAGGTCAGAAAGGGTTAGAGTAAGGCCTAGGTTCCTTAATGATTATGTTTGTAATTTTTTACATTTGGAGAAATTGTAATTGAGTTTAGGTTTGTAATATTCTTAAAGTTAAGTACTTAAAAGGGGGGATGTTGAATGAGGGTTTATGGTGGAGTCTATGGTACGGGGGTCGGAGGTATTGTCAGGGGATTTGATGGATGATGGATTTCTATTAATAAAATATCTTATGTGCTTTCGATCCAGTGGTTTGTATTTAAACAAACAGCTAAATATAAACACATATACAGAAATACAAAAGAATGTGCGTCAAGGTGTAATTATTCAGAAACTGTTAAAGTTCGTATAGTTTTTCCGAGCAGACAGCACCGGTGAATACTTGGCGATTCGCCGAGAGGCATTTCTTCTTGTTTATTTGGGTTTAACTTGGCTAAGTACTTATTTCTGGATGCCATCCTTCAGTCATAAATTGCTAATATTCATATTCATTTATTCACAATAATTTGCCAAAGATCTTAGAACTGTTTACAAATTGAACAGACATTGTGATTTTAAATTTACAATCACTAAATATTCTAGAATTAAAATAATAACAATATTATGTTACGCTTTGAATACCTGACACCTCTTAATGAAATGAAATTATTTTTATTTAAATTGTTCGGTAAACCACACCAAAGATTATTACCCTGGTAACCGTACTGAAACCTATACGCCTGAATCTGAATACAGCTTGCCACGTTATTTTTTTTATATAACATAGGGCGGCAAACGAGCAAGCGGGTCACCTGATGGTAAGCGATCACCGCTGCCCATGGACTACTGCAACACCAGGGATATCACAATAACGATTTATTAATAATCAGTTTTAATAAAAGTTAAGTTTTTTTAACTATTAATTTATTTTTATACAAAATCACAGAAATCTGAATCTGAATAGTAATACAGCTAGGAATAAAACAGAACTTTTTATACTAGCGGAATAATACCTGGATTATCATTTACCTAGAGTACTTTTTATTCCAAATCTCCTGATTGTAATTTAATAATAAAATTCATTGATAGCATTATGAAGATTCCTAAGAATTTTCGAGATAGACCGAAATGCGTTTAACGATATATAAATATTGAATTGTATGCTTACCAGAATCTTAATCAGCTTTTGTATCTAAGACAATTATATATTTTATAATTCTCTGGTGATTTCGTAGATATACAAGAATACTTTATTTGCAAGTAACTTAAAACTAAAAAAGATAGGAAGATGCGCAAAAGGCGGCCATAAAATTTATTGAAATAACTCTCTCTCTCTCTCTCAGCCAAAAGACGTCCACTGCTGAACAAAGGCCTCCCCCAAGGATTTCCACAACGAGCGGTCCTGCGCTGCCCGCATCCATGCGCAAATAACTATCTATTTCTTAATGTATTGTATATAGATAGATAGTTATTTCAATAAATTCTTACAGATTTTTATACGATTACACGGTTTGTGAAGACCGTCTCGCGAAAGAAGCCCTGCGGCAAAGGTTTGTTACCGGTACCAAATAACCGGAAAGTACCGGTACTTTATATGAGAATTTGGTACGTGTATAAACCGGTACCCAACAAGCCCTGCTCGCGGCTAATAATGACTTCTTTCGTGAAACAGACTCTACAACTCTACATGACCGATCAAGTGAATCAAAGAAAAAAGTCTATAGAATATTCTTGCAGTGTTATGAACTGAAGTATCAAAATACTAAATATAATAAATAGTATAACGTCCTACGTAGTGAGTCATCGGCTGATGAGTAAAAAAACTTGGAAGTTCTATATTTATTTGTTTCGTTTGGCTGAGAAATTGTGTATTCTGAGAAGCGATGATCTTACGGCCCTTGGGTATATTACTCGGAAATTATCTGTCTAACGAATTATTGACTCCTGTGGGAATTAAGGGATAAAAGTAAAAATAAAGGTAAGTATCTCGTGACCAAAAGGCTTCTTTGGCTAGTGACTATATTGTCATTCAGATTGGCCATGCTGCCACCTATTAAGGCACGTTGTAACGAAAGGTTAACGGTTTAGTTTATTAGGTAAGTTAGATCAGTTCATATTTTAATTACTGTGTCGGGGGTTAAATCACAGGGTCAATCTGACTAATATTAGAATTGATAATGATAATAGGTATGTTTGGATCATTGTTACTCAATCACGCCTTACGCGAAAAGCGGATTTAGTTGATTTTTAAATGTTAAAAGCTTTTATTTAACTTGTAATGTACGTAAGTATGTTTGCTCGGGTGGAATCTTAGAACTCAATTTTGAAGTAGATATTTTCAACCGATTGATCTGAAATTTTGTACACACGTTTAGTTTCGATGACAATGCATAAAAGCTTTTAAAAAAGTTTTTTTACCATTAATTTATTTTTATACAAAATCACAGAAATCTGAATCTGAATAGTATATTAGTATAGATAGTATGTTAGAGCCCACTATTCAGCTTAGCGTGGCCTTCGACTCTCACGACTCTTGGCTCTGTCTACCCCGTAAGGGATAAAGACGTGATTCTATGTATGTATGTATGAATAGTAAGTATATACAGCCAGAAATAAAACAGAACTTTTTTATACTAGCGGAATAATATCTGGATTATCATTTACCTAGAGTACTTTTATCCCGAAATCTTCTCGTGAGTGGCATAAACATTTTTTTTTTATTTAGCTAATAGGTAAAACCTTACCCCTTATCTCTCCAACTACCTACCTCTATCGCTCGCTATCTGCTGTCACTGCCTATCAAAGGCCGACAATGAGGGATTTTCTGAGACCCAAATTAAAAAAAAATAGTTCCAGATGAATTCATAGGTGGCGCTTAGTAAAAAGCGAGACCATTCAAAAAGCAAAAATGCACGGGATTGGCATTTAAAAAAAAATAAAACCTTATAAAAAAACATCTAAAAAGTATCAATATTGTGATTTGTGCAACTGACAAACTGTTAAGTGTTTTTTTTTTCTGCCTCTGGCTGACAATAAAAAGCGCACAATATATAAACTCCATTTATTCTTACCAGTCCTATCATGTAAACAATCTTCACAGTACTTTTTTAATGAAAAATTGTTGAAAATAAATCAAATATTAGTTCAAACCTAAACATTCTAAAGTATTAACCACGAAAGTAATTTCCTAAAAAGTCTACTTTAATTTATATTGTTGTAAAATCATAAAAAGACATGGTAAGATTGTTTACATGATAGGACTGGTAAGAATAAATGGAGTTTAGGTACAGCCATTATCACAACTCGGCTTTCAATAAAGGTCCATCTGTTGAGATTTTTTATACTGATTTTTTCTTAATTAAGGTAGGTGTACCATATTACGTAAGTGTACGGAATTCCGTAAGTTTTCGGTTTAGGCCAAAAAATAAGAAAACTACTAATTGTTTTAATGATTTATGTAATTATCTATTAAGTATAAACAATAAAAATTCAATTACACATGGTAAAAAAGAATTACAAACAACGTTGATTCAGTTGTGATGTCTCCTAAAGTCAGTCAGCGATAAATCGCCATTACTATTAGTGCGTGTGTAGCGTACTGCAAGCTGCCGCGCGGATTTTCATAAGGGAATTATGAGTGATATGTAAGTATTTTCATAACAAAATATCGCAATTATTTTTAAGGTTCTTAAAACAAACTGATTGATTACTGTCTCAAGTTACTTCAATTAGTTTTTAGTTAGTTAATTCTTAATTTACTGATTGCCGCATTTACCTACAGGAAGAACCAACCATGTCCGTTAATACGTAACTATTACGGAATGAAGGACAATAAATTGATATTGTTTTTGTAATTATCATGGCTGAGACCTTGGAAGACCTAGGCACAATGCTCGATGGCCTCTGTAGAGCCTCTCAACAAGTGGGTCTAAAAATGAACATGGACAAGACGAAAATTATGTTTAATATCCGTGTCGCACCCACTCCTCTGAAGGTTGGAGACTCTACACTCGAAGTTGTTGACAATTATCTATACTTGGGACAAACAGTTCAGTTGGGTAAGTCCAACTTTGAGAAAGAGGTCAACCGTCGAATCCAACTCGGCTGGGCAGCGTTCGGGAAGCTTCGCGATATCTTCTCGTCCAAAATACCGCAGTGTCTCAAGACTAAGGTCTTTGACCAGTGTGTGTTGCCAGTAATGACATACGGAACAGAGACGTGGTCGCTTACTATGGGCCTCATAAGAAGGCTCAAGGTCACCCAAAGGGCGATGGAGCGCGCTATGCTCGGAGTTTCTCTGCGTGATCGAATCAGAAATGAGGAGATCCGTAGGAGAACTAAAGTAACCGACATAGCCCGCAGAATCGCGAAACTTAAGTGGCAGTGGGCGGGGCACATAGCTCGTAGAACAGATAGCCGTTGGGGCAGAAAAGTTCTCGAGTGGCGACCACGAACCGGAAAACGTAGTGTTGGCAGGCCTCCCACTCGGTGGACCGACGACCTGGTGAAGGTCGCGGGATGCGCATGGATGCGGGCAGCGCAGGACCGGTCGTTATGGAAATCCTTGGGGAGGCCTTTGTCCAGCAGTGGACGTCTTTCGGCTGAGAGAGAGAGAGAGAATTATCCAGGCACCGAGATGAAATAAGTCAACGAAGAATGTTGTTACGGGTCTAAAGTATATCATGGTTTCGTGTGATCAAATTACGTATTAAGATTTTATTTTTCTTTGTTATAAAAAAAACGTGTGTAAAGTGAAACTATTTTTGAGTTTTTACAAATTCGTTACTAATGCCTTCGGTACAAAATCACTAATTTATTTGAAACGATTCGATGTTCCAGTATAATTTTTGTTACCTATTACTAGCATGATGATATTACTACAGAAATTGAGTCATTGTGTGTTGTTGAGAATAATTACTCATTAGAAATTTTAGTTAACACAATTACCTACACTGTTTTTGGCTGTATCTCTTATTACGTTATAGTACAACGGTCTTGGTAGCTATGGGAATTTTGAACTTTTAGGCAGCTTTAACTAGGTAAGTAGATGTCAATTTTCAAATTAGCATCAATTATCATTCAAGTTTTTAATGAAAATTGCAAACATAATTGTAAATTTCGTAACGTCTTTTAGAGAATACCATTTTTATACCATAGTTTGCGTATTCAGCCTATTCATATTAATATACAGGGTAAATAACTGATCGAAGCACTGTACTTAGTACTTGTTTACTGGGTTCGGATAAGTATTGGGTGGATTTGTACCAGAAGGGATGGTAAATGAAATTCGTGTTCTCTGTCTAGAGAGTGAAGTAATAACGGAACATTTTGTGATAAAAAAATGGTTGTACAAATTAGTTAGTCAAAGTTCCTTCGGCAATAACCATAAAGATATGTACCATAAAATAAGTATAAAAATAACGTTACGTACGGTCCTTTATTGTAAAGCCATTGTGCATTTTGGTAATTGATTTACGATGCCTTTACAAAGTACTTAGGTGCCCCGTTAGGTTCCATGGGAACGCGATAAAGTAGTAAACTTAAAAACGGATTATATTATATGTAAATACAAATAAATTAATGAATATAATATTGTTCGCTAAACCCTGCTTGAAGTAAGTTGATTTGATATGTACCTAGAAACATAAATAAACCTTTATTCCTTACATTTTAAATAAGATAATTTTATTTTAGACCTAAATTATATTTATATTTTCAGTTTATATAATTCTGCAGCAAAACGGCATTTTTCAGCATCTACCGGAATTACGAGCACGCATTTACGGAATTAACTCCTGAGTCAAATTTTATTCCGCAATTATGGACTTTTATGGCGCCTAGATAAATTACGATTAGTCTTCTAAAACCTCGTTTTATACAGTAGTGTTACATATCAATCTCCTCTCTGAAAACCACTTTTTACGACAGTACTAATTTCAAATCGCTGAGTTTTTCTGTTTTACTGGAAATTGCTTGGAAAGACAAAAACGCCTTAGCACTCCGGAATTCCGTACAGTTACCTTAGCTGTCAGAAAAATCGCTCATTAAAATGACAATGAAACAATATCCAATTAAAATGCCCGATAGCATAAGAAACATAATATAGATGTCCATATTCTCATACAGACTTTTCCTTTAGTATTCCCAAAAAAGACATGGCAAAAGGTTCTTAATAAAGCACAATATGAACATTTTAATATCATGAAACGGCAATGACTTTTTATATTGCTCTGGCAATCACGACAGAGGCAATATTTCCCATTCAGGCATCGAAGCGTTGAAACTCCCTGTCATTTCATAGCATATTAAAAAGTATCTGTTTGACCGTTTATTTGCCTCAACCTACAGATGTAAAATATAGAGAAAACAAAAAAGACTATTATTAGATATTATTAGATATAAACTCTTATATTTTCTCATTTATTGCGATGCAATCAAGTAGCTGTTTGTAACTTCCAATCATTCAAAGTGTTCTACGGCCTGCTGTTGTCATGCGACCGAGCGATGCATTGTATTATTACGTAGTTATGAAATAATAGATGGCGATTCCAATGGGGATTTACAAAGACCCAAATTAAAAAAAATAGTTCCAAACGAATTCATAGGTGGCGCTTAGTAAAAGGCGAGACCATTCAAAAAGCAAAAATGCACGGGATTGGCATTAAAAAAAATAAAACCTTATAAAAAAACATCTAAAAAGTATCAATATTGTGATTTGTGCAACTGTCAAACTGTTATGTGATTTTTTTCTGCTTCTGGCTGATAATAAAAAGCGCACAATATAGGTACAGCCATTATTACAACTCAGCTTTCAATAAAACGTCATCTGTTGAGACTTTTTTATACAGATTTTTTTTTTATTTAGCTGTCAGAAAAATCAAAACTGGTTTATGTAACATTGTATACTGCAAAATTGTATAAATTGTAAAGTGAATGAATAAATAGGTAAATTAATGAATGGTAATGACACCCGCCTGAGGTCGGATAGGACCCGGGTTCAAATTCTACCTATGTCACATGAGTTTGCAGACCAATCTGACTCATATATGGTAGTTTTCTCATAGACCACCACCTGCGGTGAAGGAAAACATCGCAAGGAAGCCTGCACATGGTCTGACTTAGTTTACTAGTGTGTATACAGCTACTGCCACTAGATAGCGGTAGTCGTAAAAGAAATGTCAGATGCCTTTAGGCGACTTGAATAAAATCTGACACCGTGTTAGTAATAACACACTCGATAAGAAAGAGGAACAATAGTAGATTATTAACCAAGGGCTGTATGACATCAATTGCATACGAGGTTTTTGGCGCCTGAGCGAAGCAAAAGCGAGATAAATACTCTGCTTTACATATCGATTGTGAGGTAAGTAAACAACAAGACAGCAGGTTTCAATGAACATTTATTAAGAAGAAAAAAATGTGTATTTAATTAAAATAAATTGTCTAGATTCCGATTCGAGTAATTAATCGATACCGTTAAAAAAATATTAACTTTTTAAAAATATTCTTTGTGCAGTATGAGTATGACAGTTCTTTTTTCAAATTCCAAAACCTATGCTGTAATAATAGTCATACACCCCGGCATTCAGGGGTGTAAGGGTGTACTTACAGAGCAAGAGATATGTAAATTAATTTTAGATTTGGACAAGGTTGATTAACTTAACTCTTGTCTTGTCTTGGTCGTCTTGGGAATGCTATGGCGTAGTTCTTATATTAATTCTGTACCATAGCGTTATGTCCGCCATTTGTACATATTTTTTGTAATTCTGTGCAAAAAAATAAAAATAAACTTTGAAAAATAAATAAATTAATCTATGTTTCTGTCCATTACTTATTTTACACTAGTCATCAAATCTTTTATGACATTTCCACAGTAACCGTGGCTATTCCAATTTGATTTGTAAGCCGTACACATTTCAAGGCGTTAGGGTCGAAAATGGAATAGTAGATTTTGATGGCCGTAATAAATTTTATTATTTACTGAAGGAGACCACATTTTTGAGTTATCAAATGGAAGGTGTCCATTAACTATGTCGTTATTTTCCCTCCAATGTTTGCACTTGTAACTTGAACTTTGAATTTAATGTTATTCGTTTTTAATAGACTTGAGAGATCATCTTATATTCAAGTCTATTTCCCAATTTGGTTTTATTATCTATACAGGGTGTTTGGTAATTTGGTACAAAGCCTTAAAGCGAAGCTAGTATAGACCATTTAGAGTCATTTAAGAAAAAAAATTCTTAAGCAAAGTGTTACCGATTTTTTTTTAAATTTTTTTTACGAAAAACCCAATATTTTACACTTAATTGCTAGCAGTGGCGAAATTAATGCAAAACATAATAATTTTTATTTCTATTATATTAGAGCAATGTATAAACATTGCTCTAAAAAAATATGTTTTGTGCATCTGTGTCATCAGAATTTATTTTTGAATTATTTTAAAGTTACCAAAAAAAAATTAAATTAAGGAATCCATTCTTACAGAGATTATAAAAAAATAACGGAAATAGCTATTTTTAAAATAACATCCTTGGTAATTGGACTTTCTTATGAGGTATTACTTACGTGAATACCTTGCAAAGTTTTGAATTTAGGACCCAAAAACCAAAGTAAGAGAGAAAATTTAATTTTTTTAGCTGAAAAATTCACATACATTTTTTGTAAAAAAAAGAATACTTTTCACATAGGGAACGAGTGTTAAATCTAAGAATTACTCTACACATGCAATAGAAAGCATTGATGTGTATACAAAGTGCTACTAAAAAGTATTTTTTTAGGTAAATTACTACAGACTTTTAGGGCACTTCTACGTACAATGGCAACATTTTCAAATCAAGAATCCACAGACCTTCTACGATCTTGACATTTCCAGGCTTTGACTTTTCACAACTGACATTTTCCGACTTTGACGTTCCACGACTTAGCATTTTCACGACTTTGTGATTACTTGATAGCAAACTCACGAAATAAGTTATGAAACAAGAAAAGTCGGGAAATGTAAAAATCGTAGAAAAATGTCTGTGGGTTTTTGATTAGAATTTTTTTTCAGCGACTTTGTCATTTCCCGACTACCGATTTGGGCAGAACCCACCGATATTTTTTACGACTATAATATTAGTGTAATTGTGTGTTAAGAAGTGTTTGTTATTTTATTTTTGGATTTTTGAGCATCTCAGATGCAATTAGTACTAAAGTACTCTCATATTTAGTTAAGAAATTAGATATGGTGAAAAAAATCCATGTGAGCAGGACATGAACCCGCGACCAGGTCTTTATACGACCTTGCTCTTCCAACTGAGCTGACTTCTTCTTGTTTGTAAGTTTGTTTATAGAGGGGGAATTTTTAACTAGGTACTCAATCGATTCCAAAAAATATTTTACCAATAGAAAGCTACATCACAGATTACCCTTTTAACTACCTACTCATGTGGCTACATTATACCAGAGTGACATAGGTTAAAATTAACGTATGTACGCTTCCGAGCGAAGCCGGGGCCGAGCACTAGTTTATTCATAAAACAACAACATTGCATTCGAATTCTAAGCTTTACAACAACAAAAATAAATATTTCACAACAAAATGTCACAGATCCTCAAGCTTTTATTTTAAGACTTTCAATCCTACGTGTTAACGCCATCTCGGAATCCAGGACGTCAATTTTATTAGTCACATCTGGCGATGACGTCATTAATGTGACGAGATTACTCGGACATACAATTTATCATTTTTATGTTTATGTAGGGAACTAAACATTCACTATGGGTTGATATGTTTCTACTGAGATGAAAATCATTCGAAAGAACCTTAAAAAACCGGCCAAGTGCGAGTCAAGCTTGCGACCCGAGGGTTCCGTGCATGCAAAGCATCTCACATTATAGCTCTAACTAAAAGACCAACTAGTTTCAAAAACAAACTTAACTTTGCAGTTCGATATCCCTAGGATTCATACTGCATCTAGCGTATCTAGTTTGTAACACTTTTTTTACACTTTCAACAACATATTTACTAGTTTCAGATTTATTCCTGTACAATTACTGTTAGACCTTGCTTTTTGTCAAATTTCATAATTTTAGGTCAACGGGAAGTACCCAATAGGTTTTGATTGCTGTCTGAAATCGCAAAATAAACGAAAATTCGCAATATTTACGGTAATATCTCTTGATCGCGTTGACGTATAATTTTGATTATTTTTTGCAGAAAGAGACCGTGTATCCGAGTATTCGATATTAATTTCAACTTGATATCTTTAAGCGTTTCTGAGAAAAAAAAAACGTTTGACAGACAGACGGACAACAAAGTGATTTTATAAGAGTTCCGGTTTTTCCTTTTGAGGTACGGAACCCTAAAAACAGCTGGGTGAGTAAAGGGGTATTTGGTCACACACTCATTTGTTGAGTTTGGACACTGTTTATAAAGTCTCTCTGTATATTAACATCGTACTTTAACTAGAGAGTTAGGTACATCTTCTAGAAGGACTTTAACATAGAGCAGTAAATTACCCGTAATTAACCATATAAAAAATAAAAAAATTCGTCACAAAAGTTACGCGGAGAATAAATTTTGGAGAATGTTATAAACACCAGAACATCAAAACCGAAGATCAAAATTGTGTCAAACCTACAAATATTTTACAGCTCAATCACATCATATAAGTGCCCACTAAAATCCCTCATAATATTAACTATCAATAAACTATATTGGCTAACAGAACGACCTATTAATATTTCAGTGTATATTATAACACTATACATTACAATAAAATTTGTTGACACGATGATTTCATACAAATATATATTGTCACGCCTTTTTCCCATGGGGGTCGGCAGAGACTAGCGATTTCCACTTGCTACGATCCTTACAGCCATGATAATTATATCCTTACATTATAAAATAAAGTCCGCGTCTGTCTGTTCGCGATAAACTCAAAACTACTGAACGGATTTTCGTGCGGTTTTCACTAATGGACGGGGTGGGTTATAAGGAAGGTTTTGGTGTATACTTTACGAGGGCGAAACTACGGGCAACAGCCAGTATAAAATAATAAAAAACCGGACAAGTGCGAGTTGGACTCACCCACCGAGGATTCTGTACAAAAGTTAATGGCAGTGTTGCCAGTGTATAAACAGCTAGTGTAAATTAAAAAAACCGGCCAAGTGCTAGTCAAACTCGCGCACCGAGGAGGGTTCCGTACACTCAAAGCATCTCACATTGCTCTAACTAAACGACTAACTAGTTTCAAAAACAAACTTAACTTTGCTGTTTGAAACTTAGGGAACGTTTCATACTGACTCCAGCGCAAAAATAAGTTTGTAACAACTTTTTTTAGACTTCCAACAACATTTTTACAATTTTCAGATTTATTTCTGTATAAGTACTGCAACCTTGCTTTTTGCCAAATGTCATAATTTTAGGTCAACGGGAAGTACTACTCCATAGGTTTTGATTGCTGCCTGAAATCGCAATATATGCGAAAATTCGCAACAGTAACGGTGATATCTCTTGATCGCGTTGGCGTATAATTTTCATTTTTTTTTGCTGAAAGAGACCGTGGATTCGAGTATCCTAACTAATATTATAAATGCGAAAGTGAGTTTGTTTGTTTGTTCGTTCGTTCGTTCGTTTGTTTGTTTGTTTATTTGTTACCTCTTCAAACTTCATCTACGACTTCATCTACGTTAGAAGTACGGAGAAGGACATAGGGTACCTTTCATTCCGGGAAAAAGCACTGTTCCCGTGGGAAACTCACGCGGGCGAAGCCGCGGGCAAAAGCTAGTTCGATATAAATTTCATACCTTTAAGCGTTCCTGAGAAAAAAAAAGTTTGACAGACAGACGGACAACAAAGTGATCTTATAAGGGTTCCGTTTTTGCCTTTTGAGGTACGGAACCCTAAAAACAGCTCCGCGGCGTCGTAACTTACAATAAATTTATAATAATAGAACAATGAATCTAATATCAAAATAGTCGGTATAAATGAAGAAATAAATATTAATATGAATACCGGCAAGAGTTGGCGCACGCGCGCTGCTATGATACTGGTATTTATGATCAGATCGTAACAGAATTAGATATTCCAAAATTAACCCAAGACCGTTATTTTAATGAAACGCGTTTTCGTGATAACCATTGAGCTAATGACCTTTTGCAAGGTTTTTTTTTTATGTAAGGACGTTGAAATTATTGTTATTTGTTATGGTATTTTGTACCCCTCGAACACACTCCTCGAACGTGAAGGACTTGTTATTATAATCAGAATCAAAATCAAAAGTTCTTTATTGAAACTTGGCCTTCATATCATTTTTTCATATCGATAACTAATTATTTAACCTTAATCTTACATCCATAGTCATATTGTATTATAAGTTTCAAAGCTAAAAACTACAAGCATTTCGGAACAACCACTGCTGAGAAGAACTCATGACATAGTCTTGGTCGCCTATAGTTGAATTCACTCCTCTACCGTGGTACCATTAAACAGTACCATTGGTACGGTGGCAATTTCTTTTGGCGTCGCGTCAGCAAAAACGACTGCAGCGGCTGTGGTAACACGATGCACGACGCGTCGTTCTTCACATCGACTTAAATACTTATTTATTTATTTAAACTTTACAAAAATACAGTACAAAAGGTGGACAGCATTGTCTGACAGTCAAACCTTAGGGTTGAGCAGAGTGTGGATGTGAATAAATCCTATTACCTATTCAAATTAATTATTGTTAAATTAAACACATACATATAAAAATATGTAATACGTTAAATGTAATACGCTTCAATAAAAAAATCTGTGGTTACCACATAGACATAGAAAAAAAAAATCATTCTTTAAAATAAAAAAAATATTTGCTAGCTCTATGGGTTACCACGGCAAATCGGTACAAGCCATGGAAGTAATAAGTACGTTGTACAAAGTGCTTATTACTTCCATGGTACAAGCACAGACATTTAAAAAATATATATATTTCTGTGCACAAGGATCTTGCTATTAAAACTTTTTTGAATCACAAGAAAATTTCAAAATCACGAGCCATGATCAAGAGAAGAAAAGAAACATTTCGCGTCAATCAAAATTTTTCATTTCATGTCTTCACTCTCATTATGCAAGTCATCTAAACAAAAAATACAAAAAAACTTAACAAAAAACATTTGGAAAATGCAATAAGCCGATCAAACTAAATAAAACGCATCCAGAATTTGAAAAGACATTTTTTTCACAGATTCTAAGCAGAGTTTATAAAGTTCTTCACCATGCCCAGTAAGTACATTGTCATTGATTTAAAAAATAACAATAGAAAATTCAGACGCTAGACGTTGCAATTAATTACATTTTTGGTAAAAAAAAACAAAAAGAAATTTCCCTTAGAAAGGCTCCTAAGGGAAATTTCTTACGTGGCTTACGTTATTTTATTTTAAACTCATGCAACCACGTACGGGAGTTTTTGCCCCGCCGGACCACCTGTACACTTAAGCAGTACCATTGGTGGTACAAATGGTACGGGGTTGGCTTTAGAATGGATTAAACTCAAAAGCGACATTGTTGAAAAAGGTAGTATAGGTTGCAAGGAGCGAAGCGACGAACGTTAGGTTATACATAAACCAAAATGCGCGAGGCGAGAGAGCGAAGCGAACGTGCCGCGGCAGCGGCCGCCGCCGAAGCGCCAGAACCGGCTTGACCCCAAAATAAAAATGCATTTCAGAGTTATAATTTTAGTAAATTGTGTAAAGGAAAGAGAACTCAATCTGTTGTAATTAAAAAAATATTAAAAATCAGTTTAATCTATTCTAAAGCAACCCCGTTTTTGCGTCCACATTATACTTAAGTTGTGTGTATCTTGTTCTTTTGTATTGTTAAAGAGTCATTTATAAAGATTAACATTGATTTCAGGATACAAGGAATACGATATTTGCGAAGGCCGCAGAGCGCAGAAAATCTATAAGTTTAAGGAACTCTTTTCGATCTGTTGTTCTTACTTGTGCTTTTTAGTAGGCCACAGTATCCCTCTTATGTTCTACTTTAGCCTTGGTATCGTCTACCTCTTCACTCAGATTGCCTTTTGTATCATGTTTTGCGGCTAAACTGTTGATAACCTGTAACCTGTTACGTGTAACATGCATTTTGGTATAAGTTATTGATTTGGTCAAAGTAAAGTTCAATATAAGCTTTCCTAGTGCTTTTATTTCCCACTTATTATTATTTATGGTAGTTTATGAAGCGTAATTTTTTGAAATAAAAGAAGGTAGAGGTCGTGTTGTATAGAGAGGTCAAATCGATGGCAGAAGACAGGCACACATGGAAATCACTCCACCGACAAGAACGAAGTTCTTAAATTGATTGATGAAGCGTACATGAGTAAGGTTGGTATTAGAACTCATGAGGGCAGGAGTAGGAACCGAACCTGAGACCTTTAGGCAAACGTCCGTTTCTTGGCCACTAATGTTTCTGAGGATCCTTGTTCACCATTAGAATCTGCCGTAACAAGAATCTGCCCAAACTAGAATCTGTCCTAAACCGAATTAGTGCATTTGAACATTGCTCGGAAAATCAAGCAGGGAGGAGGCTGTTCCACAAATCCATCAATGGATTAGATTCCGCCTTTTAGTTCACGATAAGGGCATGGCAAAGTACCCTTATTTGTCCCATGGAATTAGACATAATCCATCTGTCCCATCATGGGACTGGGAATCAATAGAACCAGTAGGAGAAACAGGTATGTATCTATAAACCGTACGCAAGAACTCTTGCTTTTGTCCGCGGTAAATAGCATCTTGCATTTCATACAAACTTAAGCCCTATGCGTATAAGTAGAAGTCACAATTATAACTACCTAGTCCATATTTGACGTCTTTAAGTTCCAAATTTCATCGAAATCTGTCCAGTTGTTTAACTGTGAAAGCGTAACAGAAAGACGTTTGTTGATGTGAAAATTTGAGGCGAGCCGACTGGTCATTGCGGTCCATGGAAGTAATATGTACTTTGTACAACAAAGGTACTGTTTGTAATATATTGGGTAAAACTAAACGCAGGCGTTTCCTGTTATCGCCGCCAGGCGTTTCGGGGTTCTCACATTGCTCGCGGGCAAGATGGCTCGCGGACGGTCGCCATTGTCCTATGCGATATCGGTTTGATTTTTAATACGCGAGAGGTCCCGCGTTCTTTGATTGCTAATTATCTTGAGTTGTATTGGTGAATTTCCTGTTTGTTAAATAACTATTGAACTTTGTGTTTGTGTGCCCGTCATTGTGACTTTCTCCTGTGGGATGTGACGCGTGGCTGCTCGCTCACATCTATCTGTTGCCGAGCCGATTTCGGGAAGAAATCTATTTATGTGTTCTGGGGAATTGAGATCTCATGGGTTAGGTAGGGTGATTAGGAATTCCCCCTTCCCGAAGACACTCAAGTTTGGATCCGAAGAGAAAGAAGATTTAGCTTGGTAAGTGGTTTTCCATTGTAATTAATTTATAGGTTAGGTTATCATATAGGGCCCTGTAGCTCCCTTCATAAGCTACGGTGGTATCAGACTGCGTTAAGTTAGTTAGGTTTTAGTCGGGCAAACGTGGTGCCGCGTGGAGATTTTTTCCCGGTACTTATTTTTACCGGTGGTTTTTTCCCGGTGAAGTTCCGGTACAGAATTCTTCCCGCCGCTTCGTTTGTCCGGATTCTCTCTGCCACATTTTCTGGCAGCAGACCGTAGTTGCTCTGCACATTTTCTGGTAGCAGAGCGTAGTTTATCTACCCTCTATTTGTTCGTTTGTAAAAAATAATTAATTGTTTGTAAAAATTATTAGATTTTTCTTAGTTTGTTTGTATAAGAATATTTGTAACCTTTTTTGTATTTGTTTGCGGTTTGTACCGTGCGTTCCGGGTTTGTGCCATTCTCATACCTACCGCGGTTCTTCGTGTAGTTGTTTGATTTTGTTGTTTTTTATTTACCTTTTGTTATTTTTTGTTTGTGACTTGACGCGATGGCGAAGGCCTCCAATGCTAGGGCGACACTCGCCAACGAATTGAGATGGTTTGTGACGGCCGGTGGACTCCTGTCCCGGAAGGACAGGGAGGCCGCTATACTGGAAAGAGCGGATCAGCTCCGCTCACGATTGAACAACGCGGAAGCGGCCATGGCGGCGCTTACCGAAGCCGACCTTACCCCGGAGGTCTACGCAGGTCACGTGGCGGACCTGGACCAGATCCTGAGTCTGCACGATGACATCGTGGAGGCGGCGGCCGCAATAAGGGCGAGACAGGCTGGCGGACCAGCCCCTCGCACACCTGTTAGACAGGAAGGACCAGCGGTTACTGGTCGGCTCCCCACCCTTCAGCTGTCCCACTTTGGGGGTAGGATGGAGGAGTGGGTGGCATATAAAAATATGTTTGAGTCCCTGGTCGTAGCACGACAGGATTTGTCGAAGGCCCAGAAGATGGCCTACCTCCTCTCCACTCTTGAGGGTGAAGCGCGGTCGCTCATCCAGCACCTCCGGGTGGAGGACGACCAGTACGACACGGCTTGGGAGTTATTGAACTCCCGCTACCAAAACTTACGTTTGTTAGCGGATGCGCACGCCGCACAGTTGATGGCCCTGCCCAAGGTGGCCAACAGGGCACAGTTGCGCCTGCAGTTGCTCACGCCCGTTACAGTGGCCTGTAACGCGCTCCGCACACTGGGGCTGCTGGTGGACCAATGGTCCTTTTTGCTGGTGCACATTGTATTGGGCAAATTACCCAATGACATCCGCTCGCGATTTGAGCGCGAGAATGCGGAACGGGATAGCACCACCCTACCAACATTCACTGACTTGGTGAAGTTTTTGGAGTTTGAGGCACGGGCTGCTGAGAATACCATGACGGACTCAGCGCCATCCAGAGCGCCTGAACGTAGGCCCTTGGAACCCTCATGGCGAGGGAGGCCCCCAACAGGGACGGCAACCGCCACCGCGTGGAGCTGGTGCGCGGGTTGCACACACGGCAGCAGTCGCGAGGGACGCGGACTGCCTGCAATGTGGCCGGATGGGCCACAGCCTGCTGCAATGCAGGGACTGGCAGAGACTGCCAGTACAAGATAGGCGCCGCATGGCAAAGCGGCATGAACTTTGCTTTTATTGTTTGGGCAGTCACTATGCACGTGACTGTCCCAATGCCATACCATGCAGTGCATGCCGTGGGCTGCACCACGTGATGCTCTGCATGAACCGAAACGGGGATGGCCCCCGGTTGTTGAGGCAGGGGTCCCCTATGGGCGGGGGCGCTCCTGCGCGAAGCCCTCCACCATCGGACGGAGGACGCGGCTTCGCTCGTCGCACCCCCTCGGGAGGGGGTCGCGTACCGGCGCGGGTCTTGGCGGACCGGGACCACGCGCCCCAAGGTCATGGCCAGTATGTAGCTGGCCAGGCCCCGGATAGGGCCCCCATGGGCGGGGGCCCTAGATCGGACGTGAGAGTGGGGACACCCCCCTCCACGCGGGTTACCAATGCCCAACACATGCAGCCGCAGCGGTTTTCTCCACCGCTGCACGAGTACCCACGGCTGGAGTACCACCCGCCGTACCATAGGTATGGCCGGGCCGCGGGTTATGCCCCCTCAGATGGGGATGTGCACTCGCCCGACATATTATCCGGGTCAGTGGCGCCCCCTGGTTTGGAGAGAGTGGGGAGCCCGTAACTAGCTTGCTCCCTTGCTGGGACAGAGCCGCGGACGGTTCTGCTCCCTACCGCGGTGGTCCGCGTATGGGGTCGTGGGGGAAGCCATTAATTTGAGAGCTCTGTTGGACTCAGGGGCTCAAAGCAGTTTGGTTACCACTCGAGTGGCACGCCAGTTAGGTTTAGTCGTGGAAGACTCGCCTGTGCCACTTCTTGGAGTTGGTGGCATACAAGTGAAGTGTCTGACGGGCCAGACACTTGTCACCTTTTCTTCGCTGAAGTCCTCCACAATGAGGATCACGACTTCGGCTATGGTAATGGATACCATTGCGGGTTGGCACCCCTCGACAGACATACCGCCGGGTGTGTTGTCTTTGGTTTCGGGTCTGGATTTGGCCGACCCCTTTGTTTTTCATCCCGGCCCAGTGGACTTGCTCCTGGGCTCGGACGTATTGGGTTGGATTTTGTTGGGTACCCAGAAAGCTCTGGGTTCGTCTTCACTGATGGCAGTGTCTACTATCTTTGGTTTCGCCCTGATGGGCCCTGTGTTTGATAATGGCACCGCGGAGGAGCCACCGGTTGTCGCATCTGCGTCCTTGGCCAAGACCATGCAAAGGTTTTGGGAGGTGAAGGAGCCACCTATGAGTTCCAGGATGGATCCGGAACACGCTGAGTGCGAAGCCTTTTTTCGATCGACCACGGAGAGGTTGCCCTCCGGTCGGTTTGTAACTAGGTTACCTTTTGTTGCCTCTCGTCCTAGCCTAGGGCAAAGTAGGGCGCTTGCGGAGAAACGACTGCTGTCCATGGAGCGACGCATGCAGCGTGACCACGTACTTCGCGATAAATATATTGAATTTATGCGCGAGTACGAGGATTTGGGTCACATGTCTCCGGCTCGAGTTGATTGGAGCTCAACTGAGCATTATTTTTTGCCCCACCACGCGGTGGTGAAGGCCTCAACGGGCAAGTTGCGGACTGTCTTTGATGGGTCCGCACCCACTTCGAACGGGGTTTCGTTGAATCTGTGTTTGCATTCGGGTCCCAAATTGCATAGGGACATAATTGACATCATCTTGAACTTTAGAAGACATCAAGTGGTTTTTGGTGCGGACATCCGGATGATGTTCCGCCAGACAGTCATACATCCTGAGGACAGGCGATTCCAGTTGATACTCTGGCGTGAGCGCCCTGAGGATCCTGTGACGGTGTATGAACTCAACACAAACACGTATGGTTTGAAATCTAGTCCCTATATCGCCATCAGATCATTGCTTGAATTGGCAGAGCGGGAACGGATCCGCTTTCCCGTGGGGCTTCCGTGCTGTCACGTGACTTGTATGTTGATGACGTGTGCACCGGAGCCCAAAGTATTGAGGAGGCCCTCCTACTGCGGGATGAATTGATTGAAATATTGAAAACGGGTGGCTACGAGCTACGTAAGTGGTTGTCCAATGAGCCTAGAGTTCTAGAAGGGATCCCGGAGGATCACCAACAGAACCCTCACCTGTTTGAGGATGTGGATGATCCCAACAGGATAGCGGTGCTGGGCATGCAGTACCAGCCGCTAACCGATATTTTTACATTCCAAGTAGACTTGGAAATACCAAAGGTCTGGACTAAGAGAACGGTGTTGTCCGTAATAGCTCGTATGTTTGATCCAAGCGGTTGGATCAGTCCAGTAATATTCTCTGCGAAGTGTCTTCTTCAGAGACTTTGGACTTTGGGCGTCTCGTGGGACGAGCCGCTGTTTGGCTCTCCATTGGATGATTGGCTCGAGTTGTTTTCATCGATTAAGGAAGTCAATCGGATTGCCTTGCCTCGTCGAATATTGCCCCCGGGAAATATCGAGCCAGCCTGCATGGCTTTTGTGACGCGTCGGAGCGAGGCTACGCCGCGTCAGTCTATATGCGGACAGTTGACGCCGATGGCCGGGTCAATGTCTCGCTTTTGTTAGGGAAGAGCAAGGTCGCCCCCATCAGGACTAGGCTGACTATTCCCAAGCTTGAGTTGAGTGGAGCTCACCTTCTTTCTAAATTGTTGCATCACGTTGCCAGTGAGCTGGCGGCCACGGTCGAGATACGGGACATCTTCGCCTGGTCGGATAGCCAGGTCGCGCTTGCATGGTTGCGCGCGGCCCCACATACCTTGGAGGTTTTTGTTGGAAACAGGGTTTCCCAAATCCAGAATATCGGAATTGATATAACATGGAGACATGTGCCGGGAGAGCTTAACCCAGCGGACTGTGCCTCCCGAGGTTGTACGGCACCAGAATTGGTGTCACACCCGCTCTGGTGGGGTCCAGAGTGGCTGATGGGATCAGAAACTTCTTGGCCTGTCTGTCAGACAGATGTTACTTCTTTGAGTTTGACTGGGCTCCGTGTACATGCTGTAGTCGCTGAGACGACGTCGGAGCCGGATTGGCTACTTGCTCGGTATAGCAGCTTGGATAAGCTTCTGGGTGTCACCAGTTGGATTAAGCGTTTCATACATAATTGTAGAAACCCACAGGCAAAGCGGTTGGAGCCGATTGCAGGTGCAGAAGAGCGCCGGAGCGCATTGTTGCATTGGGTCCGTGTCGTGCAGACCGGACGGTTTGAGTCAGAGCTTCGTATTTTGCGCGACGGACGCGCTAAGTTGAAGGGCGCGGTCGCTCGTTTGAACCCGTACATCGACTCGGATGGGCTTCTTCGGGTTGGAGGCAGGCTCCGGAAGGCGGATCTTCCATATGAGACTCGCCATCCTCTGTTGTTGCCCAAGGGCGGACCCTTGGTGCAGCTTTTGGTGTCTGATCGACACATTCGTAACGCCCATGCTGGGTGCAATGCTTTGTTGGCTATTTTGCAACGCGAGTTTTGGATTTTGTCAGCCCGAAGAGCAATCCGTAGTGTCCTGTTTCGATGTATTGTATGTTATAGGTTGAAGGCATCCACGATGCAACCACAGATGGGTGATTTGCCCGCTGATCGAATCCGACCTTCGAGACCGTTTGACGGCGTTGGAACCGATTTTGCCGGTCCCTTTTCGATCAAGGCTTCTCCCTTTCGTAATGCCCGTATTGTGAAGGGCTATTTGTGTGTATTTGTTTGTTTGGCCACCAAGGCTGTCCATTTGGAGGTGGTATCGGCTCTGACTACGGAGGCCCTCGTCGCCGCGTTGGATCGCTTTGTTTCGCGTCGAGGTCTACCTTCCCTTATTAGGTCTGACAATGGCACAAACTATAAAGGAACTGTAAATTATCTTAAGGATGTTTCTGTGTTTATTGATAAAAATTGTACTAGTTTAAGTCAAATTGCTGCCCAAAGGGGAATAACCTGGAAGTTTAGTCCCCAAGTTGCCCCCATTGGGGAGGGATTTTTGAAGCGGCTGTGAAATCCGCAAAGACCCACCTCCGCCGCATTATCGGAGAAACGGCTCTAACTTTTGAAGAGCTGGCCACAGTGTTTTGTAAAGTTGAGGCGGTCCTCAACTCTCGTCCTCTCTGTCCGCTATCTCCAGATCCAAACGACTTGGAAGCTCTCACCCCTGGTCATTTTTTGGTGGGAGGGCCGTTGAATGCCCTGCCCGAATACCCGTGGAAGGATGAACGCGTATATCGGTTGTCGCGTTTTCAAATGTTGCAGCAAATGAGCCAGGACTTTTGGCGTCGCTGGTCGCTTGAATATTTGCATTTGCTGCAGCAAAGAGTGAAGTGGACAGACAGGACTGAGCCTCCCAGGGAGGGTGATTTAGTATTGTTAAAAGAGGCAAATTTGCCCTCATTGCTTTGGCGACGAGCTCGCATATTACGTTTGATTCTTGGCGGAGATGGCACTCCGCGTGTGGCTGAGGTGTTGGTCGACGGTTCGATTTTAAGGAGAGGTGTGACCTCTCTCGCCCGCCTTCCCGTAGAGTAAGCTAGCGGTCTGCTTCTCAGACCGGGACGGGGGGATGTTTGTAATATATTGGGTAAAACTAAACGCAGGCGTTTCCTGTTATCGCCGCCAGGCGTTTTGGGGTTCTGACATTGCTCGCGGGCAAGATGGCTCGCGGACGGTCGCCATTGTCCTATGCGATATCGGTTTGATTTTTAATACGCGAGAGTTCCCGCGTTCTTTGATTGCTAATTATCTTGAGTTGTATTGGTGAATTTCCTGTTTGTTAAATAACTATTGAACTTTGTGTTTGTGTGCCCGTCATTGTGACTTTCTCCTGTGGGATGTGACGCGTGGCTGCTCGCTCACATCTATCTGTTGCCGAGCCGATTTCGGGAAGAAATCTATTTATGTGTTCTGGGGAATTGAGATCTCATGGGTTAGGTAGGGTGATTAGGAATTCCCCCTTCCCGAAGACACTCAAGTTTGGATCCGAAGAGAAAGAAGATTTAGCTTGGTAAGTGGTTTTCCATTGTAATTAATTTATAGGTTAGGTTATCATATAGGGCCCTGTAGCTCCCTTCATAAGCTACGGTGGTAGCAGACTGCGTTAAGTTAGTTAGGTTTTAGTCGGGCAAACGTGGTGCCGCGTGGAGATTTTTTCCCGGTACTTATTTTTACCGGTGGTTTTTTCCCGGTGAAGTTCCGGTACAGAATTCTTCCCGCCGCTTCGTTTGTCCGGATTCTCTCTGCCACATTTTCTGGCAGCAGACCGTAGTTTCTCTGCACATAGGGTGATTAGGAATTCCCCCTTCCCGAAGACACTCAAGTTTGGATCCGAAGAGAAAGAAGATTTAGCTTGGTAAGTGGTTTTCCATCGTAATTAATTTATAGGTTAGGTTATCATATAGGGCCCTGTAGCTCCCTTCATAAGCTACGGTGGTAGCAGACTGCGTTAATTTAGTTAGGTTTTAGTCGGGCAAACGTGGTGCCGCGTGGAGATTTTTTCCCGGTACTTATTTTTACCGGTGGTTTTTTCCCGGTGAAGTTCCGGTACAGAATTCTTCCCGCCGCTTCGTTTGTCCGGATTCTCTCTGCCACATTTTCTGGCAGCAGACCGTAGTTGCTCTGCACATTTTCTGGTAGCAGAGCGTAGTTTATCTACCCTCTATTTGTTCGTTTGTAAAAAATAATTAATTGTTTGTAAAAATTATTAGATTTTTCTTAGTTTGTTTGTATAAGAATATTTGTAACCTTTTTTGTATTTGTTTGCGGTTTGTACCGTGCGTCCCGGGTTTGTGCCATTCTCATACCTACCGCGGTTCTTCGTGTAGTTGTTTGATTTTGTTGTTTTTTATTTACCTTTTGTTATTTTTTGTTTGTGACTTGACGCGATGGCGAAGGTCCCCAATGCTAAGGCGACACTCGCCAACGAATTGAGATGGTTTGTGACGGCCGGTGGACTCCTGTCCCGGAAGGACAGGGAGGCCGCTATACTGGAAAGAGCGGATCAGCTCCGCTCACGATTGAACAACGCGGAAGCGGCCATGGCGGCGCTTACCGAAGCCGACCTTACCCCGGAGGTCTACGCAGGTCACGTGGCGGACCTGGACCAGATCCTGAGTCTGCACGATGACATCGTGGAGGCGGCGGCCGCAATAAGGGCGAGACAGGCTGGCGGACCAGCCCCTCGCACACCTGTTAGACATGAAGGACCAGCGGTTACTGGTCGGCTCCCCACCCTTCAGCTGTCCCACTTTGGGGGTAGGATGGAGGAGTGGGTGGCATATAAAAATATGTTTGAGTCCCTGGTCGTAGCACGACAGGATTTGTCGAAGGCCCAGAAGATGGCCTACCTCCTCTCCACTCTTGAGGGTGAAGCGCGGTCGCTCATCCAGCACCTCCGGGTGGAGGACGACCAGTACGACACGGCCTGGGAGTTATTGAACTCCCGCTACCAAAACTTACGCTTGTTAGCGGATGCGCACGCCGCACAGTTGATGGCCCTGCCCAAGGTGGCCAACAGGGCACAGTTGCGCCTGCAGTTGCTCACGCCCGTTACAGTGGCCTGTAACGCGCTCCGCACACTGGGGCTGCCGGTGGACCAATGGTCCTTTTTGCTGGTGCACATTGTATTGGGCAAATTACCCAATGACATCCGCTCGCGATTTGAGCGCGAGAATGCGGAACGGGATAGCACCACCCTACCAACATTCACTGACTTGGTGAAGTTTTTGGAGTTTGAGGCACGGGCTGCTGAGAATACCATGACGGACTCAGCGCCATCCAGAGCGCCTGAACGTAGGCCCTTGGAACCCTCATGGCGAGGGAAGCCCCAACAGGGACGGCAACCGCCACCGCGTGGAGCTGGTGTGCGGGTTGCACACACGGCAGCAGTCGCGAGGGACGCGGACTGCCTGCAATGTGGCCGGATGGGCCACAGCCTGCTGCAATGCAGGGACTGGCAGAGACTGCCAGTACAAGATAGGCGCCGCATGGCAAAGCGGCATGAACTTTGCTTTTATTGTTTGGGCGGTCACTATGCACGTGACTGTCCCAGAGCCATACCATGCAGCATGCCGTGGGCTGCACCACGTGATGCTCTGCATGAACCGGAACGGGGATGGCCCCCGGTTGTTGAGGCAGGGGTCCCCTATGGGCGGGGGCGCTCCTGCGCGAAGCCCTCCACCATCGGACGGAGGACGCGGCTTCGCTCGTCGCACCCCCCTCGGGAGGGGTCGCGTACCTGCGCGGGTCTTGGCGGACCGGGACCACGCGCCCCAAGGTCATGGCCAGTATATAGCTGGCCAGGCCCGGATAGGGCCCCCATGGGCGGGGGCCCTAGATCGGACGTGAGAGTGGGGACACCCCCTCCACGCGGGTTACCAATGCCCAACACATGCAGCCGCAGCGGTTTTCTCCACCGCTGCACGAGTACCCACGGCTGGAGTACCACCCGCCGTACCATAGGTATGGCCGGGCCGCGGGTTATGCCCCCTCAGATGGGGATGTGCACTCGCCCGACATATTATCCGGGTCAGTGGCGCCCCCTGGTTTGGAGAGAGTGGGGAGCCCGTAACTAGCTTGCTCCCTTGCTGGGACAGAGCCGCGGACGGTTCTGCTCCCTACCGCGGTGGTCCGCGTATGGGGTCGTGGGGGAGAAGCCATTAATTTGAGAGCTCTGTTGGACTCAGGGGCTCAAAGCAGTTTGGTTACCACTCGAGTGGCACACCAGTTAGGTTTAGTCGTGGAAGACTCGCCTGTGCCACTTCTTGGAGTTGGTGGCATACAAGTGAAGTGTCTGACGGGCCAGACACTTGTCACCTTTTCTTCGCTGAAGTCCTCCACAATGAGGATCACGACTTCGGCTATGGTAATGGATACCATTGCGGGTTGGCACCCCTCGACAGACATACCGCCGGGTGTGTTGTCTTTGGTTTCGGGTCTGGATTTGGCCGACCCCTTTGTCTTTCATCCCGGCCCAGTGGACTTGCTCCTGGGCTCGGACGTATTGGGTTGGATTTTGTTGGGTACACAGAAGGCTCTGGGTTCGTCTTCACTGATGGCAGTGTCTACGATTTTTGGTTTTGCCCTGATGGGCCCTGTGTTTGATAATGGCACCGCGGAGGAGCCACCGGTTGTCGCATCTGCGTCCTTGGCCAAGACCATGCAAAGGTTTTGGGAGGTGGAGGAGCCACCTATGAGTTCCAGGATGGATCCGGAACACGCTGAGTGCGAAGCCCTTTTTCGATCGACCACGGAGAGGTTGCCCTCCGGTCGGTTTGTAACTAGGTTACCCTTTGTTGCCTCTCGTCCTAGCCTAGGGCAAAGTAGGGCGCTTGCGGAGAAACGACTGCTGTCCATGGAGCGACGTATGCAGCGTGACCACGTACTTCGCGATAAATATATTGAATTTATGCGCGAGTACGAGGATTTGGGTCACATGTCTCCGGCTCGAGTTGATTGGAGCTCAACTGAGCATTATTTTTGGCCCCACCACGCGGTGGTGAAGGCCTCAACGGGCAAGTTGCGGACTGTCTTCGATGGGTCCGCACCCACTTCGAACGGGGTTTCGTTGAATCTGTGTTTGCATTCGGGTCCCAAATTGCATAGGGACATAATTGACATCATCTTGAACTTTAGAAGACATCAAGTGGTTTTTGGTGCGGACATCCGGATGATGTTCCGCCAGACAGTCATACATCCTGAGGACAGGCGATTCCAGTTGATACTCTGGCGTGAGCGCCCTGAGGATCCTGTGACGGTGTATGAACTCAACACAAACACGTATGGTTTGAAATCTAGTCCCTATATCGCCATCAGATCATTGCTTGAATTGGCAGAGCGGGAACGGATCCGCTTTCCCCGTGGGGCTTCCGTGCTGTCACGTGACTTGTATGTTGATGACGTGTGCACCGGAGCCCAAAGTATTGAGGAGGCCCTCCTACTGCGGGATGAATTGATCGAAATATTGAAGACAGGTGGCTACGAGCTACGTAAGTGGTTGTCCAATGAGTCTAGAGTTCTAGAAGGGATCCCGGAGGATCACCAACAGAACCCTCACCTGTTTGAGGATGTGGATGATCCCAACAGGATAGCGGTGCTGGGCATGCAGTACCAGCCGCTAACCGATATTTTCACATTCCAAGTGGACTTGGAAATACCAAAAGTCTGGACTAAGAGAACGGTGTTGTCCGTAATAGCCCGTATGTTTGATCCAAGCGGTTGGATCAGTCCAGTGATATTCTCTGCGAAGTGTCTTCTTCAGAGACTTTGGACTTTGGGCGTCTCGTGGGACGAGCCGCTGTTTGGCTCTCCATTGGATGATTGGCTCGAGTTGTTTTCATCGATTAAGGAAGTCAATCGGATTGCCTTGCCTCGTCGAATATTGCCCCCCGGGAAATATCGAGCCAGCCTGCATGGCTTTTGTGACGCGTCGGAGCGAGGCTACGCCGCGTCAGTCTATATGCGGACAGTTGACGCCGATGGCCGGGTCAATGTCTCGCTTTTGTTAGGGAAGAGCAAGGTCGCCCCCATCAGGACTAGGCTGACTATTCCCAAGCTTGAGTTGAGTGGAGCTCACCTTCTCTCTAAATTGTTGCATCACGTTGCATGTGAGCTGGCGGCCACGGTCGAGATACGGGACATCTTCGCCTGGTCGGATAGCCAGGTCGCGCTTGCATGGTTGCGCGCGGCCCCACATACCTTGGAGGTTTTTGTGGGAAATCGGGTTTCCCAAATCCAGAATATCGGAATTGATATAACATGGAGACATGTGCCGGGAGAGCTTAACCCAGCGGACTGTGCTTCCCGAGGTTGTACGGCACCAGAATTGGTGTCACACCCGCTCTGGTGGGGTCCAGAGTGGCTGATGGGATCAGAAACTTCTTGGCCTGTCTGTCAGACAGATGTTACTTCTTTGAGTTTGACTGGGCTCCGTGTACATGCTGTAGTCGCTGAGACGACGTCGGAGCCGGATTGGCTACTTGCTCGGTATAGCAGTTTGGATAAGCTTCTGGGTGTTACCAGTTGGATTAAGCTGTTTCATACATAATTGTAGAAACCCACAGGCAAAGCGGTTGGAGCCGATTGCAGGTGCAGAAGAGCGCCGGAGCGCATTGTTGCATTGGGTCCGTGTCGTGCAGACCGGACGGTTTGAGTCAGAGCTTCGTATTTTGCGCGACGGACGCGCTAAGTTGAAGGGCGCGGTCGCTCGTTTGAACCCGTACATCGACTCGGATGGGCTTCTTCGGGTTGGAGGCAGGCTCCGGAAGGCGGATCTTCCATATGAGACTCGCCATCCTCTGTTGTTGCCCAAGGGCGGACCCTTGGTGCAGCTTTTGGTGTCTGATCGACACATTCGTAACGCCCATGCTGGGTGCAATGCTTTGTTGGCTATTTTGCAACGCGAATTTTGGATTTTGTCTGCCCGAAGAGCAATCCGTAGTGTCCTGTTTCGATGTATTGCATGTTATAGGTTGAAGGCATCCACGATGCAACCACAGATGGGTGATTTGCCCGCTGATCGAATCCGACCTTCGAGGCCGTTTGACGGCGTTGGAACCGATTTTGCCGGTCCCTTTTCGATCAAGGCTTCTCCCTTTCGTAATGCCCGTATTGTGAAGGGCTATTTGTGTGTATTTGTTTGTTTGGCCACCAAGGCTGTCCATTTGGAGGTGGTATCGGCTCTGACTACGGAGGCCTTCGTCGCCGCGTTGGATCGCTTTGTTTCGCGTCGAGGTCTACCTTCCCTTATTAGGTCTGACAATGGCACAAACTATAAAGGAACTGTAAATTATCTTAAGGATGTTTCTGTGTTTATTGATAAAAGTTGTACTAGTTTAAGTCAAATTGCTGCCCAAAGGGGAATAACCTGGAAGTTTAGTCCCCCAAGTTGCCCCCATTGGGGAGGGATTTTTGAAGCGGCTGTGAAATCCGCAAAGACCCACCTCCGCCGCATTATCGGAGAAACGGCTCTAACTTTTGAAGAGCTGGCCACAGTGTTTTGTAAAGTTGAGGCGGTCCTCAACTCTCGTCCTCTCTGTCCGCTATCTCCAGATCCAAATGACTTGGAAGCTCTCACCCCTGGTCATTTTTTGGTGGGAGGGCCTTTGAATGCCCTGCCCGAATACCCGTGGAAGGACGAACGCGTATATCGGTTGTCGCGTTTTCAAATGTTGCAGCAAATGAGCCAGGACTTTTGGCGTCGCTGGTCGCTTGAATATTTGCATGTGCTGCAGCAAAGAGTGAAGTGGACAGACAGGACTGAGCCTCCCAGGGAGGGTGATTTAGTATTGTTAAAAGAGGCAAATTTGCCCTCATTGCTTTGGCGACGAGCTCGCATATTACGTTTGATTCTTGGCGGAGATGGCACTCCGCGTGTGGCTGAGGTGTTGGTCGACGGTTCGATTTTAAGGAGAGGTGTGACCTCTCTCGCCCGCCTTCCCGTAGAGTAAGCTAGCGGTCTGCTTCTCAGACCGGGACGGGGGGATGTTTGTAATATATTGGGTAAAACTAAACGCAGGCGTTTCCTGTTATCGCCGCCAGGCGTTTTGGGGTTCTCACATTGCTCGCGTGCAAGATGGCTCGCGGACGGTCGCCATTGTCCTATGCGATATCGGTTTGATTTTTAATACGCGAGAGGTCCCGCGTTCTTTGATTGCTAATTATCTTGAGTTGTATTGGTGAATTTCCTGTTTGTTAAATAACTATTGAACTTTGTGTTTGTGTGCCCGTCATTGTGACTTTCTCCTGTGGGATGTGACGCGTGGCTGCTCGCTCACATCTATCTGTTGCCGAGCCGATTTCGGGAAGAAATCTATTTATGTGTTCTGGGGAATTGAGATCTCATGGGTTAGGTAGGGTGATTAGGAATTCCCCCTTCCCGAAGACACTCAAGTTTGGATCCGAAGAGAAAGAAGATTTAGCTTGGTAAGTGGTTTTCCATCGTAATTAATTTATAGGTTAGGTTATCATATAGGGCCCTGTAGCTCCCTTCATAAGCTACGGTGGTAGCAGACTGCGTTAATTTAGTTAGGTTTTAGTCGGGCAAACGTGGTGCCGCGTGGAGATTTTTTCCCGGTACTTATTTTTACCGGTGGTTTTTTCCCGGTGAAGTTCCGGTACAGAATTCTTCCCGCCGCTTCGTTTGTCCGGATTCTCTCTGCCACATTTTCTGGCAGCAGACCGTAGTTGCTCTGCACATTTTCTTATTACTTCCATGTTGCGGTCATAAATCGAATCGATTTCAACAAAGACAAAATACCAAAACATGTGATGTTTGTGTATTTTGTCTTTGAAATCGAAAGTATTTGAATAGAACATCGTGATATTAAGAATAGAATAAGAATTTATTTAATACAAACCAAAACACACTCAGGTTATTTACAATATCCAAATAGTTATATACCAAAGTCATTAGCAAATTACAATCGTATTCCTATAATCCCTCCTGCTTTAGTCGTAATTATTCCTCATGACTGAGAGTCATGGTCATTATATGGAATGAAACACACACCACAACTATCTTCGCAATGCTAATGGAGTGGCTTTCTGGTTTGCCATTGCCTTCTCCATTTCACACACTAGCTGATAAACATTAGCCAGATTGCAGATTTCCTCACGTTGTTTTCCTTCACCGGAAGAAAGTGAAGTGAAGTGGTTTCCTATATATCCATACTAATATTATAAATGCGAAAGTTTGGATGTGAGTTTGTGAGTTTGTGAGGATGTTTGTTACTCAATCACGCAAAATCTACTGGACGGATTTCGATGAAATTTGGTACAGAGGTAGATAATGACCTGGAATAGCACATAGGCTACTTTTTATCCCGGGAAAAAGCACTGTTCCCGTGGGAAATTCACGCGGGCGAAGCCGCGGGCAAAAGCTAGTTTCCTATATATTATAATACTAGCTTTTGCCCGCGGCTTCGCCCGCGTGAATTTCCCACGGGAACAGTGCTTTTTCCCGGGATAAAAAGTAGCCTATGTGCTATTCCAGGTCATTATCTACCTCTGTACCAAATTTCATCGAAATCCGTCCAGTAGATTTTGCGTGATTGAGTAACAAACATCCTCACAAACTCACAAATTCACAAACTCACAAACTCACAAACTCACATCCAAACTTTCGCATTTATAATATTAGTATAGATTCTGATGAAAACGAGAAAAAATCATGTTTATATTCTGTTGAGCCTGTACCCGAAGTCTCAAACTTTACGTCTGATCAATCATATAATCGCTTGAAATTGAGATAATCGCTTGCAATAACTTACTTTCTTTTCGTGGCAATTTTCTTGAGGCGATATAATATGCAAAATCCTTAACTATCACATCGATAATGAACCAAAATATCATATTAACAAACTATAAACACCAATTTCACAGTTTTTAATAAAAAATAGAGGCCGCAAAGATTTTATCGAGCATTCATAACCATATTTGTAAGTCTGTCCAATGTCAATTTAGGCATCTACGGTTATAGCTAACAATACAATCGACGAATTCTATCGGCCTAATATGAGCCGCCGATAACTGTAACCACAATTGCGATACAGGTAAATTCATAGTATTTTGATACTTTCACGTGTTTTGGATTAGTTTTTATTTCATTTTATTGTTTTCTTGATTATTTGACACTTATAACATTATCTTAATGCACATTTCCATGAAATTTTAACAAATTTTTAAATTACGATGTTAGTACTAGATGACAGCACTGATGAGCACTGTAAGTATTTCCTTAAATCGCCCCGCGCGGCATTCGATTATCTCCTTCCAACTGGCGGTTTGGGTTGCGACCAGCCAATTACAAGAGAGAATCTGTTCGCTCGCGCCGATACACAGTTAACCATATCGAATAATATTGTTCGCTAACTTAACTTTACCGGACTAGCAAGTTATACTGTTTTCGTTATGGTAAACATTGGATTCTAGTTAAAGATAGCTCTAACCACGTTTGGGACGAGAAAAGTTACCATTCTAAAAATGTTTGCCAATTATGGGGAAATGGGGAAATTACCCTAAGCGATTTTATGAGTGCAATATTGTACCTCTGTTTTTATTATTACCTAACAATATTATTTAACTTTGCTATAATGAGTGTTGGTTTAATTTTAATGCTGATTTATTTTAAAAAAAACGGGCGTATTAGTTTTAGTTTCTTTTTCTTGGTAATACTTACGGTGAATAGTAAAAGTTTTAAAAAGTGTTGGTTTAATTTTTATGCTCATTTATTAAAAAAACCGGCCGTATTAGTTTTAGTTTTTTTTTCTTGGTAATAATACGGTGAATACTAGAAGTTTAGAAAAAATCACAAATACTGATGGTATTTTATTATGGACATAGGCTTTATATTATTCCGTCCGTACAATAAAATTTTACATAGGTAGTAATGGAATTTGCAAATTACCTGCGAAAAAAGTTTTATGTTACAACAACTTAAGTTTTTCTTAGGGTAGGCAAATGGTGTTCTCTGATGACTCTTTATGAACGCTGTGCAATGAAACCATGCTTACTGCAAAAGTGCATGCATGTACTTTGTCCGATTTAAATGTACCTAAATCATAGAGATGAAGAATCAATAAAAAAACAAATATTATTTCAATGCATCGTTTGATATTAAAATCAAATCGAACAAATCGGTGCATTGATATAAAAGAACGACTTCTATTCTAATATATCAACGTCTTAAATCTGAGTAGGTGACATAGACTAAGTAAACAAGCTAATTATTATTAAAAAATAAAAACACGATCGACAACTCACATAGCCTATGTCACTCGGAGAAATGCGAGGAAATATGTTTAGCTGTTCAGGACTTATGGTGGAATAAAGAAACTTACATACATACATACATACTTACATACGTGAACCCTGAAAACATAACACTCCTGTTTTGGTCAGTCGTGTAAAAAGAATAGACCCGGCATAACAATCTATATACAAACAGTAGTTATGCGGTCGGTCGCCATGTTTTGTCACTATTATTAGTACGCGCAGGCGGCCATCTTTGTGCCAAATCCTTTGTTAGCGCCGGCTTTATATGTGCACGATTTTTTGTAGGTATGTCATCATGCATATCTTTTTTTTCTTTTTTTTCTTTTTATTTCGTCTGAGGTGAATGAGCATTAAGTTCGCGTATTTTCTTTTTACTATTATATTTGACAGTAGGTACTTACTACATTTTGACAAATTAAGACGCAAAAATTCTATTTTTCGTTACGTCGATTTCAGAACATAGTTTAGTAAAATAATTTTCAATTACTGGCAACATTAGGACAAATGACACTTCTTGTCACTCTAAATAATATTGCTATCGTTTATCGCTAGAGCTATTGTATATCGGTTAAAATAAGATCCCGACTTGCATTTTGCGCTAAAGTAAGGTCATTGGCGTTTCACCAACGAAATCTCAGTAAAATCAAGTGTATATTTGTAGAGACTTCCACTGCTGAAATGTTTACATTATGGTTTATACGTTAGTCATATTTAAATATTAATTTTGTCAAATTGGAACATGTGTTGGCACAGCGTGTGTCTGAATAAACACACGGATTAAAAACCTTTTTATTTTTACCGATTCAGTCCTTTGGATAAACAGATTAAACGAGTCGGTGGCAAATATTAAAAATAAATTTAGTATTGAAAAAACCGGTCAAGTGCGAGTCAGACTCGGGCACCGAGGGTTCCAAACAAGCAAAGCATCTCACATTATAGCTTTAATTAAAAGATTTAAGAACAAACGTAACTTTGTATATCGACCCCTAAGATTCATACTACATCGAGCGCAAAAATAAGTTTGTAACACCTTTTTTTAGATTTCCAACAACATATTTACAATTTTCAGATTGATTTCTGTACAAGTACTGTTAGACCTTGCATTTTTCCCAATTTCATAATTTTAGGTCAACGGGAAGTACCCCATAGGTTTTGATTGCTGTCTGAAATCACAAAATATGCGAAAATTCGCAACATTTTCGGTAATATCTCCTGATCGCGTTGAGGTATAATTTTGATTATTCTGAAAGAGACCGAGTATTCGATATACCACCTTTAAGCGTGCCTGAGAAAAAAAGTTTGTCAGACAGACGGACAACAAAGCGATCTTATAAGGGTTCCGTTTTTGCCTTTTGAGGTACGGAACCCTAAAAATAATGGAAATGTAAATTTTACCTAACTCATCGAGATATTATGTTGTTTACCAATGACCTAGCTATATGATGAAGTGTGATGAGTGTACAGAAAGCAAGAAAGATCTGTTAGGATGGTAGCAAGTGGAAATTCCTAGTCTCTGCCTACCCCCACGGGAAAACGTCGTGATAATATGTATGTATGTACTGCTTCCCTGGATGTGACACGTCACAACGGCATTCTCTCGGAGGTGACCATCGAGATATTATGTACTAATGGCGACACTGTAAGTACATAGAGATCCCGGTCAGATTTATCCATTTGTCGGATGAGCACCGCAACGATAGCCATCCATCAAGGCAAAACAAATTTATTGTCCAGCTTCTGATGGATCGTCTTTGCCGATACCCTCTCAACGAAATAATCTCTTCCCAAAATTGTTTCCTCTACTTACGACAATGTAAAACATGTCTCGAGTTCAAGCTGGACGCTCACGTCAGTTTATTTCCGTACGGAAATATCAGATTCGGCCACCCGATTGCAAGCTTTTCATACAAATGTTCGGATGGGTGTATACGTGTCTTACATTTCCCATTCGGAGAAAAAAAAGGACGTAAGCGGTTAGTTTTTAGGGTTCCGTTAAGGCAAAAACGGAATAAGATCAAAAAGAAAGATCTTATAAGATCAAATTTCTTTATGAGATAGTACTTCCTTATAAGATCACTTTCGGAGTTGTCCGTCTGTCAGTCTGTCTGTCAAACTTTTTTTCTCAGGAACGCGTCTCATAATTTTCTTCGATATAAATTTTAACATGATACCATGTTAAAATTAATATCGAATACTCGGATCTACGGTCTCTTTCTGCAAAAAAATAATCTAAATTATACGTCCACGCGATCAAGAGATATTACCGTAAATGTTGCGAATTTTCGCATATTTTGCGATTTCAGGTAGCAATCAAAAACTTATGGGGTACTTCCCGTTGACCTAAATTATGAAATTTGGCAAAAAGCAAGGTCTAACAATACTAATACAGGAAAATCTTAAAATTGTAAATATGTTGTGGAAACTAAAAAAAGCGTTACAAACTAATTTTTGCGCTGGATTCAGTATGAACCTTTGGGATCGAACGACAAAGTTGAGTTTATTTTCGAAACTACCTAGTTGGTCTTTTAGTTAAGGCTATAATGTGAGATGCTTTGCGTGTACGGAACCCTCGGTGCGTGAGTTTGGCTTTACTTGGCTGGTTTTTTTGTTTGAAAAGCGTCACGGAAAAGCGTGCATTCGGATTTATTATACTTTTATTATACTTTAAGTACCTATTTATATTTGCAATGTAAAACTCATTTTCTCATGAGATGGAATACAATACACCATGTATTGCGAATTTAATAATAGTATAACAATATAGCATAGTGATTTCCGGCAGGTGGGTGGAGGTAGACGGTTGACATCTGCGGAGGCAGTACGCTTCACAACGCTATACATGCTTACATATATACCTACTAAAGGAGTATAAATATTATTTGTAAATAAAGAGATGCTATTTTTATGTTAAAACTAGCTTTTGCCCGCGGCTTCGCCCGCGTGAATTTCCCACGGGAACAGTGCTTTTTCCCGGGATAAAAAGTAGCCTATGTGCTATTCCAGGTCATTATCTACCTCTGTACCAAATTTCATCGAAATCCGTCCAGTAGATTTTGCGTGATTGAGTAACAAACATCCACACAAACTCACAAACTCACAAATTCACAAACTCACAAACTCACATCCAAACTTTCGCATTTATAATATTAGTATGGATTACCTATCTATTCTGTAGCAGTATGATATACAACAAAATTGATATTTTGAAATTACATAATTGTAGGAAAAAATAATGCTGTAAAATACTGACAAACTGGCTTTAGAGGTTCGATTGCGACGAAACGGAAAATATTATTGAGATTGAAGCATAAATATAGCATAGGTAGGTTATAAAATATCTGTTATTATTGCAAACTATATGTATATGGTGGCCAAAGATCCAGGTTTCGGCCTAGTTTGATGCCTCCAGTACAAGTTATATCGGTTAAGTTGCCACTGTCTTCTTCTTTTCAAATCGTAATGGCTATATCAGAGACTAGTTTAAGGCACTTGCCACTGTTATATATTTATACTAGCCTGTTAATATCTCAGGTTATAAGTGACGGATTAACATGAAACCTACGCCAGATTTTAAGTTAGACCTTCAACAATACAACAGTGAAAACCGCATCAAATTTGGCCTAGTAATTTTTGCGTGATGCGCGTTCAAACATACAGACAGAAAGACAGACAAAAATTTATTCTAAAAAAAATCGTTTTGGCTTCTACTGGCCCTAAAGACCCCTCCTAGTTAAATATCTCCTATGTACAGACTCAGACCAGTTACAGTTTTATTAAATGTATTGATGATTACCTAAATAATTTGTGAAAATAAGAGTTTTGTATTTGTATTCACGGTATCGCTATAAAAATAAACTCACTCGTACGTCAAAACGTTTTCCGTCAGGCCTAGACGGAATATTTCCCCGTCTCTTACACACAGAATTGTTAAAATAACGCTCGGTACGGCTAGAAATGTGTCGAGATTTCTGGCGCCATGCTGCACATTTAATCTCACAAATCTAGCTGCAAATTCTCGCTGCCTTTTTTTTTAAACGCTTAAACACAGACATACCACAAAGTCAAAAGTCAAAGTCAATTGTTTTTATTTTAATAAGCTTAAATATAGCACTTTTAAATCGTCATATTCTTGTTTTTTAGTTAGTTGACGTCATAAAATTACATAAAGCTAAGGTTACCACCGCCTCCAGAGCGCAAGTGGAGAAGAGGCGGCGCAACAAACTCCACTGCTGCATTTTCTCCAAAGACGTCACTTTACAACATATGTCTTACAATTCAATGACTATCTATGTGGACGAATATACATTGACACACTCACACAAATCACAATAGATGTGTTACCTCGTCTGATTCAAAGTCAAAGTCAAAGTCAATTTTTTTATTGAAACTTGGCCTTCAAAGAAGGCTCTTTTTCACGTCGATAACTAATTATTTAATCATAATATATTATGTCTCAAAGCTACAAACTACTAGCATTTCGGAACGACCACTGTTGAGAAGAAATGCCGAAAGAAACTCATGAAACAGTCTTGGTCGCCTAATATGCCAGAGGGGCTATTTATTAACTTTATACATACACTAGATTGTGTACAGTCAAAAATAAAATATAAGAAAATAAATAAAATAATATAATAAAACATGTTATGTTTGTGATCAAGTATCCACAATGAATTGGTTAAGAACAAAAAATAAAAATACTATTCGAATCAGGATCGAAGCAGGATCCCCCTGGCAACACCCGTTCACGAGTTGACGCGAGGGTCAGCCATCGCAAAGCTCAACCATAATAGAGGGAACCTTTGATTGATTCTTAAATGACCCTTGGCAAAAAAAAAAAAAACTAGCAGGCCAAATATTCTATCGAGTCAACATTTAATAGCACTTAATTAAACTCTACAATGATAAATCTCGATTATTAGACAAAGAAACAAAACTTATTATTTACCATCATCTCTACAAGAAGTCATCTACAACAATAACTTCAACACTCTTCCTTTCGTGTCGAGGTTAAATAATAATTCTGTGCATATTTGTTTGAATCCTAATTTATTATTAACTAGCCTGTGCCCGCGACTTCGTCTGCGCATATCTCAGGTTTTAAGCGGCAATCAAGATGAAACTTGCCAGATAATACAACAATGAAAACTGCATCAAATCTGGCTCCGTAGTCTTTGCATAATGCACGTACAAACAGACAGAAAAACAGATAGACAGACAAAAATTCTACAAAAAAATGTTTTTGGCTTCTATTGGCCCCATGAAGACCCCTCATAGAATTTTTTCTTGAAAATCTTCTATGTTCAGACACAGACCAGTTACAGCGTTATTATTTGTATTGATGATTGATATATTGATATTGATGAGAACTGAGAAGGACATAGGGTACTTTTTATCCCAAATTTCCCACGGGAGCAAAGCCTCGGGGCGCAGTAGTAGTAGAAGTAGTAGTAGACTATTTTTACCTGAAACTGTTCAAGTTATTGTTGACAGAACCCGCATCACAAACCTCACCCGACGTAAAGAGGCTTATCTCGCAATCCGAGGATTAACACATTCGACATTGTTCATTCTATCACATGGAAGTAAAATAACTAGAAGTACAATAAATCATTGAGGAATATTATATGCCCTTTTTTAACACGCCTATGAACAAGTGCGTTGAGTTTGTTAAACGAATCTCCTATGCAATTATGTCGAAAAGTGCGATGTTTGTAAAAAAAATCTAACGAAATCTACACCAGGACTTGAATGCAGTAAATGCGAAAAGATCGTGCACCTGAACACGAACTGCACAGGCTTAACCAACAAACAGCTGACAGCCCTAAAAGCTGCACCTAGTCTAGAATGGACTTGCCCAGGATGCCAGGAAGACAGCCCTAGCCGCGGCTCTTCTATCATTGTGCCAGAAGAAGATGATGATGATGAAGAAGACTCACCAATATCAGTGAATACAAATCAACTTCTTCACAGTATTACGAAAGAAGTGGAGAAGGCTTTTCCGACTTTGACTTTTTCTGACTTTGACTTTCTCCAACTTTGACATTCACCGACGTTGACATTAAACGTTGTATAGAAAATAGAGTACCTACCTATGTAATTTAAAGTGATAAGTAAAGAAGTAAAGAGGTGTGGAACATCGGAAAAAAATACTAATACTAGAAATGGCATCTGGTGTATTTCATGTGACAATCAATGCTTTCATGCTAACTTAAGTAATTGGAAATTAAAATTCTAACGGAAATTCGATACAGTAAAATGAGATTCAAGTTGGTAAAGCTTCAGACTTCTACGACGTCTATACTCGATTTTTTTTAAATTTGTCAGTATAGGCCAAAGTCAATTATTGTTATTTATATAGGCATAGAAATAGCACTTATAAATCGTCACATTCTTGTTTTTTAGTTAGCTGACGTCATAAAATTACTTAACGCTAAGGTTACCACCGCCAAAGCGCAAGTGGAGAAGAGGCGGCGCAACAAACTCCACTGCTGCATTTTCTCCAAAGACGTCACTTTACAACACATGTCTTACAACTAAATGACTGTGTATGTGGACGAATATAGGCACTGGCCTATCCTGACAAATTTAAAAAAAAATTGAATTTGCATACAAATCCGACTCATGTGTGGTATTTTCATAGATCAGCACTTGCTTCCGGTGAAGGAAAACATCGTGAGGAAACCTGTACACTAGCTGACTGTTTAGTTTACTTGTGTATATACAAGATCCGCTAGATGGCGGTAGTTGTCAAGTTTTGTTAGATGCCGACTTCTACAGAAAAATCGGACACGAGTGTTATTTATATATAACACACTCGATAACAAGAAGAAACAACCTAAAACTGTAAGGCATGGATTATATCTAACTTTATAGGTACTTTTTAATATTTAACTAAGAAAGAAGACCTTGACACTTCTATAAGTGCTGTTTTAACTCTATGGTTCTGCCGTTGACTAAAATACGTATATATGCGTAATACTTGGCGCTAAAAATCTGCCATCGCACTGGGAATTCCAGGTTTACCTCAAACAATCTACTACATTGCAACCCAGGCCATTTGAATTCGTACCTTGTGTAGTTAAAATAGAGATGATTTTTGTTTAGTTTGACCTTTGACAATGCCGCCTCGGGGGGAAATAAACGAAGCAATACAAGTTACACTGCATGCGTGGTTTATGTAGGGTTTATAAGGGTAGCGATGTAGGAAGAAGCCATTTATGAAGTAAAATATAGCTAAATATTACTGCAAATTACCTACGTACCTACTCAAAAACACTTGAAATGAAAGTAAAAAAGACGATCCTTCTTTGTTTTATTGGACATGTATTTTATTTGCGGATTTTTTTACTTTTTTTTCATTTGCTAGACCTAGACCTTGCTATAACCGGATATTAAAAAAATATATAAAAATCAAAAAATTCGCATAAACAAGGCTTAGCTAATAGTCAATAGTCTACTAGCTAAGCCCCGGGGCAACTCTATCTAAAGAATCCTAACCATAACCCTACCTCCTAACTAATATCATAAATGTGAAAGTGAGTTTGTTTGTTTATTACCTCTTCACGCTTCATCTACTGAATCAATCTTCCTGAAATTTCGCATACACATAGTTAGAAGTACGGAGAAGGACATAGGGCACCTTTCATCCCGGGAAAAAGCACTGTTCTCGTGGGAAATTCACGCGAGCGAAGCCGCGGGCGAAAGCTGGTAAGTCTATAAATTCATCAAGAGTATTTGTTACTTTCTAGTTGATATCGGCTTATAAATTTATAGTTATTGCCTTAGTTCCGAAACCCATAAATTTCCCGCACCCTCAAAGATGATACTTATTGAAAATTGAATATCATTTGTGTGGATGAAAATCGTTTTATCTGATGCTCTAGAGCCAAATGGATAAAACGTGTACCTTTATCGAATTTTATGATTGCAAACTCGAGGCTGATGTTTTTATCGTAGAGATAAAAGCTAATTTGGGTTTCTTCCCTTTGTTTTCGAAAAACAAAAGGAGTTTGTAAACTTTTATCTTAAGACAAGATCTTTGGAGCATAAAGGTTTATTTTCACTAAATTTCTCATTCTGGAATTCTCCATCTAATTTGATGTGAGTACTTAATTACATTGTGAGAAAAACTTTTATCTGATTTTTTCTTTATATGGTGCAATAAAGAGTTTATCTATCTATCTATGTAAATGTAAGTGCGGAGTCATTGATGATGTCCACCATATCCTTATAGATAGATTGTGTGAAATATAAGTATAAAAGAGATTTATTACTGAGACAGCTTAAACCGAATCCGATGTAGGATTAGCGCAAACTATTTTAATTAACCCAAAGCAGCAAAAAAAATGTATGAAATTTTACTAACGTCTCAGTAGTAATGATGGCTTTTATAGAGTATGATGAGGCTAAATATCTGTCGAGCTAAAAGCCCCTAAAGCATTAGATTAATAAAAAAACTATGTAAATGTGAAGTAGGTGGGTACCTAAATCTTCCAAATCTTATTTTTTATGATATATTTTGTCCTAGATAAAAATTACTTATTACTTTTAGGAAAAACGCGCACTAATCTTTACCCTTTGTCATGCTTGGACTTTAAATGCGACAAATGTGGCGCGATGCGTCGAAGTGCTTTATGCGACAATGGTAATATTACACGCGACAATGCCGCCAATATAGATAGATAGATAGATAGATAGATCAACACTTTATTGCACCATTTACAGAAAAGAAATACATAGTAACAAAAGTAACAAAAACATTTTAAATGAGCGCAAAGGCGGGCTTATCGCAAATGCAATTTCTTCCAGCCAACCTTTGGGTGGAAGGAAATATACGTAAAAAAAAAAATGTAGGGTGCAGTAAACATCATTAATTATAAAGGAAGAAATAAATTAAAAATAAAATAAACAATGATGATATAAATATACACACTCGTTCAGAACACAACCATGATAAGGAGAATATGCTTGTAATAAATAAAATTAAAGATTCAGATAAGGCCAGGCCATAAGATTAGATTAGGGCAGATTAGGCCATAAATATGTACGTCCGTACGTACGACATTACGCATAATGTAGCGTCGCGCTGCTTGGTCGCATTTGCTGCTCACGCAGGACACGAGGTTAGCAGCGAGCGTTTTTCCTACAGAATAAGATATTCAAAATATAAATGTAAACCTAATGAAACGGAATCCAATAGAAGGTGAATATTTCCTCTAGAATTTATTTAAAATACAGCCTCACCGGAATATATTATGCTTAATTCAAGCACCTTCAAAGCCCCACGTACCCGACATGTAAATTTCATAAAGCTATTTAAAAATGAATAACATCTACTTTCTCAGAGATGACTGTCGTTTAAATAGAAAAGTAGGTCACTTGGTCAAATGGTGTATTTCTGTTTTTTTTCTGTCATCTGAGACAGACTGTAAATTAAATTAGCTTGACGAGTGACACGAGGCAAATCTTTTCACCCTTTTGATTGTTTGTTACCACATAGGATAGAAACTGGTTATAATAGGTCTAGTTGTTTAACGCGAAATTATTTGTGTTCGTTTTCTGTAATCAGATTTTTTATTCTCTTCCGATTTTGGATCTTGGAGTTGGAGATACGTGGTGTTGTTTTAATTATATCCAAGAAGTGAAATAGTCGAGGTTTTCTTAAAATACAATTAGTAAATGCAATAGTACTTGGCTACTCCATTATTGGACGATGTCAAACATCTAATCAACTTTGCAATTGTATTTTGTGATTATATTAAGATGGTTAAAATAACTTTATTGAGATAACATTTTCAAAGAAACTAAAAACTAAAACTAACTAAAAAAGAAAAAAAAACTTCTAATAAATTAAAATTATTATAATAATAATTATTATTATTTTGTGATTAATTTGTAGTTAATCTTATACGGGGATGACATAATCATTGTGTGACAAAACTCATTACAAATTATTTTAAAAACAATCACTATGTTGAATCGGGGTTTTATATCGGAGGTAACCCGTGTGTTATGCAATTCGAACTTATTCTGTGTGTTATACACATTAGTGCATAAGCTCTACTCGGTTACTAAATTTCATCACAACACATTCAGGTTTTTGTGTCAAAGAGGGAAAATAGATGAAGTTTTAGTAGGATAGGTACTTTTCATCATCAATCTCTATATATATATATATATATATATATATATATATATATATATATATATATATATATATATTTTTTTTTTTTTTCCGTTACTGAGTGACTGATAGACAACGCACCGCCGAAACTACTAAGCGTAGGAAGCTGAAATTTGGCATGTAGGTTCTTTAGGGAGTGTAAGGGAGCAATAAAAGATGATTTTCCAAAATTCCCACGGGAACAATGTCCCGTGTCCATGCTAGTATTATTATAAAAAATCTTTCCCGTTTCAGGTCCACATGAGTCAAAATCTTGGAAGAACATAACGGACGTGAGAAGAGAAATGGCGATCAAAATGCAACATTCAGTAGTCAGAAATCAGACACTACTACAAGTAAGTCGAAACTTTCAGCTAATTAAATTATTTTACATCATCTACTTCGCATTTCATAAAATTATGTAATGTTATAGAAATAATTCGCATTTTCGCATTTCATTTGCATTTCATAAACTTATGTAATGTTATCGAAATGATAACGCTCTTATCCAGACTTTTATATTATTTTTCTGTGTCAATGTAAAAACTAATTAAAAAAAAATTAAATTGTAAGGCTGTGGAGCACACAGTGCGAGCAGCGTGGCGACATATTATTTGCTCGCTCAGTGTGGGCCTTACAATTTAACGATCATTTTTTTAAAGATTTTAAATTAGTTTTTACCAAACGACTGAGGTTCCTTTGAGCAAAACAAAACAAAAACTCGGCTTATATGTATCAACATCTACTCAAAATATGCACGTTGTCAAATTAAACAATTTATCTTGCTAACCATCAAACTTTAAAAATGTACTTAATACTTTTTTCCAGGACAAAAATGAGGAATCTGTTCTATACGCTATCATCGTGGAGCTGAAAGAGTACGAAGCTGCCTACACCGAGTGCATGAAGGTCTCCAGCAGAACATGGACCTTCTGGAATTCTCTCTTCTATGCCGGCACCATTTACACTACCATAGGTAAGTGTTCTATGCCGACACCATTTACACTACCATCGCTAAGTGTTCTAAGCCGACACTATGTACACTACCATCGGTAAGTGTTCTATGCGGCACCATTTACACTACCGTCGTAAGTGTTCTATGCCGGCACCATTTACACTACCATCGGTAAGTGTTCTATGCCGGCACCATTTACACTACCATCGCTAAGTGTTCTATGCCGGCACCATTTACACTACCATCGGTAAGTGTTCTATGCCGGCACCATTTACACTACCATCGGTAAGTGTTCTATGCCGGCACCATTTACACTACCATCGGTAAGTGTTCTATGCCGGCACCATTTACACTACCATCGGTAAGTCTACACTACCATAGATAAGACTTCTATGCTGGCACCATTTATACTACATACGTAAGTGTTTTATGCTCAATCATACTGGACGTATTTCGATAAAATTTGATGCACCTATAGAAAAATATTTATTTATTTATTTATTTTATTTTTATATTTTCGGAAAACTTACAGCTAATTTACAATTATAGAACTTACTGTATAAAAAAAAATAGCCAATTACAAGTTTTCACTGATAGAAAAATACAGTATAAAAGAAAAGCACGGGAATAGCACACAGGCTACTTGAAAATGCGCCCCGAGGCGCAGGCAGCCACTAATTCTATAAAACAACATTCAAAGGAACATTTTGTAAAAATTTGATATAAAATTAAGAATTTGAAACAAACCAATTATTTAGCTTTTCAATTAGCGAACGTATTTTCATTACGTTTTCCGATTAATAATATGTTGTTAAGAAGCAACGAACCTTATAAGAAGCTTAATTACCCTTAAAAATTTAATAGGTGCTCGTTTGTAAAGAAAAATACCTATAACAAGGAAAGTTTAAACATTTTCTGGAATTAATTTTCATAGCAACTAATACATCATACCTATATCAAAAGGGTTTTGATTATATTTTTAAGGTTAGGTACGTTTCAGTGCGTATGAACCTTTGAGCAACAAGGAAATCCTTGTTGCTCAAAGGTTCAGGAGTCCGTGTTGTTCTATGATATGAACGTATGAATTGGGCGCACAATCTGAAGAAAAAAAAACACCTCTATCTGAACATTTCAAGATGACAATTTATTATACATCGCCATTGTTATCGTCATTTTTAAATTCTAAGGTTCCCCGTAGCTCGTTTGGTTACTGCGTATACAATACAAGCGAACCACAAAGAATTTCCAATTTATAACAAGAATTTGAATTGAATTTGCCTACCCGTATTTTATTAGCAATGTCGCGGAATTGTACGTATCGATATTTAAAAATAGTAGGCGTTTTTAAGCATCAGCAATACAAAGAAACTGACACTAATGAAAGTACTATATCTGCGACTGCAGCTGTTAATAAAGCTATGAAAGTAAAATTATATATTTTTCTCTGAGAAACGCGACAATCATTTTATTTTGCCCCACAAAAGCTTACACAAAGCGGTTCGGATGCGTTAGAAAATAAATTCTTTGTTTCCCGTTGAAATATTTCAAAGACAGCGTGGAATTTATTTTGCTCCTTACTTTTCTTTGTTTGTTATTTCTATAAAATAAAAAAGAATCGAATGTAAAATAAAAACATATGCAGTTGGAACCTATCGTAGGCATTGTTCGACGGTTTGTGACCTGTTGCGTTTGCGATACTTCTCAAAAGATGTTTGAACAGTAGATTGAGTTGACGATTGAATAGGATCCACATTGTGGGAATCCAGTGTAAAATAAAAATGAAACGCAATTTTTTCACCGCATATATTGACAAAAGTTCCAATGTGGATCCAATTTAATCTGAACTATTCCCCATGGGAGATATCGCTTATTACTCTGTTATTTGATTGCTTATTGTGTACCACGTATGTCTGATTATTTTGGTCGTGCTTATTATTATCAGTGCACGCTATACGAACTGACGTGAATGTAGTAATAGTTGTTTTAAATTTGGAACGGTGCCCGGCGGCTTTGGCTTTCCACGCAGTCACTACAAGCTACACCAAAGAGTGCATTTAGAAATTTCGCGAGATTTCACCAGTTCGATTATAGGAACGTAAAAACTGTGTTATATTAAGTTTTGGAAAGTTTAAAGTGTAAAGTGATACAAGAAAGTGCTAAAAAATAATGGGTCAACTCGTTTGTTTACGTGTGTCACGATGAGGCATCAAAAATAGATTCTTTTCTTAGGCATCTGATTGACCCCGTTGTTGGAGTTTATTCAGCCGATACAGAAGCGGTAAGTTGTATTGAGTACTGTGTGGATTGCTGTTGTCATCTCATACAACATTGGCAGGAGATCTATTGATCAATGCCAAATTAGCCACTCTTTCTGAACGAACAATCAGTATCAGTTTGCTGTTATCTAATTCACGTGTGTTTTTTTTCAGCTGCCAAAGGAAGAGAAGAGTGGGAATGAGTAACGAGAGAAATGAAGAAAAGAATGTCCTGACCCTGAAAATTCCTGTAATTAAAGCAGAATCCGAAACCCAAACTAGTGGTCAATTAGTCCCAAGAAGAACCCCTGAAAAAATAGAACCCGAAGAAATGGAGACCGAAGCGAAACAACAAATGTCAATTAGGAAACGAAGGAATATATCCAAAAATAGAAGTCAAGCCGCAAGACAAAGGGAAAAGACTCCTGAGCCTGGTAGAACTCTTATCCCTCATGAAGATACGACTACATCAGACGATGAAGATGTCCATCCACAACGTAATTCACGAGAAATTGAAGCCGATAAAACTTATGAAGAAATGAGGCGTATGGTCCAAGAAAAATCGAATGTTAAAGACCCAGTTTACGATTTAAATACAGATGAAGTATTGGAAGCCCGGGCCATGGCCGCTAATGAAAGAAGACGTCGAAGTGTTTCTCCGTTTGCAATTCCTGATAAAGAAGAACTTTTACTATTACAAAGGAAAGGCAGTTTTATAGATCCAAGTAATAAATTGTTAAGCACAAATTTATACAGTTTGAACCTCAAAGATGAAGAACCTTCACGGCGTAATTCTTTAACAATTGATTCAACTAAAGAGAGAAGAAATTCTTTGTCACCTCCAATATCTAGTACTGGTACACCAAAAGAAAGTGACTTTAATTTTCCTTTGCCAACTACTCCTAAAAAGTTAGAAGAAATGGTATATCCAGACGAAAAGAAGTCTGAAGACTCAGAAAAAAAATCTAAAACGCAAGTCAAAACTGAACAAGTTTTCAGTTTTGATGAGAAAGATATCAAACAAAGTGTAAAAGTTACAACGCCTAAAACACCAGAAACTCCAGCACCAGCTCCAGGTGAACTTGTGACGAAAGTAATTGCAATAGAAAGAACGCCGAGTAAAAAATTAATACCTGAAAAGAAGCCAGTAGTTGAAGTAAGGGAACGTATAGTAAGAACACCGAGTAGGAAAATGTCATCCGATGTAAGGCCGGTAATTGCTAAACAATCAGCTGCCAAGCCGAAGGAGGAGCAACAAAGTAAAGTGCCACCAGTGAAGCCAGCTCGAAGCAAATCGGCAACTAGATTTGGGGTCAGTTTTTATATCACATTCGTTTTGCTATTGTGTGTTGCTTTGTTAATAGCACTATATTTTCAACTGACATGAATATTTTCAAGATTTGGTGACAATGTTTATTATTTATTAGAATAAGAAGAATAACTAATATTTTATCCATAATGATATTTACAGAGTAAAACTAGTGAGAGTGAGATGAGTGAAGATCAGGCAAATCAACAAAATTTCAATACCAGTGGATCAAGACGAAAAGTTTTGCCAACTCCGAGGAGATTCATAAGAAGTAGATCTCCAAGAGCAAATAGATCACAATCTGTTAATAGAGTAGAAACTGTTCAAGTTATTGATAAAACAGGTACAAGCATGAGTCAAACGAGTCGAGAAATAATCGAACTAATGCAAAAAGCACGAGCCCGAAGCCTTTCAATACCAAAAGATGATCCACGACTTCCATCAGAGTATAAAAATTATAATAAAAATTTACAAACGCCAACAAAAACACCTTCAACGCCTAGACATCAACGTGGAATCTCATGCCCTAAAACTATTCAAATTATAAGCGACAAAGAAATTTTATCAGGATTAAATTCGGGACTCAGTGTAAAACAAAAGAAAGATACAGAACCTCAAAAACCTGCTAGGAGGAGAAGAAGTTCAGGTTACATAGATGCAAGTCAATCTGAATACACATCAAGTTGTTATTCAACATCACCGAGTGAAAACGAATTTGACTTTGATTTATCCGAAAGAACAGCAGAATTGACTCGAAAGTTAAATATTTTGAGCCAAGAAGCAGATCAGCGAGAGACTCTTAGTAATATACTTCTTTCGAAAGACAACAATAGAAATGTACAAACAGATGCTCAAATTGAACAAAACTCTACTCTTAGGAAACGATCTGTCGCCAATAATAAAAATAGGGAAAGAAAAGATAGCAAAGGTATACGACAGGCGGAGCCTGTTGAACCAAAACCGATTGACAAAAACAAATACACTAAGAGTAAATGGAAACTAATAGCGAATTGGCAAGAATTTAAACGTGAATACGAACAAGATTATACGAAAATAAAGTTACAGCGCAATAGATGTGTTTGTGATTTACTTTTGCTAATAATAATGTGCGGATTAGGTGGGATGATGTTCAAATCTTTGGAGGGATCTTTTGAAAATGCTTATAAGTGTGGAACAAGGGGCGTCAAAAGGGATTTTATTGAAAGTTTGTGGAGGGGGAGCCACTATATGAAAGAAGAAGATTGGAAATCGATGGCCAGGAAGAAGTTGTACGAATTTGAGGACCAGCTACACACTGCTCACGAGGCGGGCGTGACGTCATACAGCGGCCAGAGATCCTGGAACTTTATGAATTCTTTTGTTTATTGCTTAACATTAATTACAACTATTGGTAAGATATTTTTATCTCAGTTCCTTTATTGTCATGTCATCTTTTTTCATTTTAATCATTATTGATAACGACATTAACTGAACCTACTTCCCAAGTTGATATCTGTAGATGTTGCAGCCATATAGTAAATTATTATTTGTTATTAAAATTTACATACGCTCAGCAATATAAAATACTTTCTAAAATAAACAACAAATAAGCGCACGCACGGATGGTACAAAAGAATTTATACTAGTCGCAGTGCAGCACAGTTCTATGAAAAGGGAAAAAACCGTATAAAAACAGGTCGAAATGCTGACATCGCAGTTCGTCTATCGATGAACATAACATTGTTAGCAAGGATTGGAAAAAATAATATCCGCTCGGGGAGAAAAAATACACTCATCTGATATGACGCGTTTTTGTCGAAGATTACAATAGGTTTCTGGGTGATAAAATTCTATCGATGGAATTTTTTTCTACTTTTTAACGTTCGATAAAAATTGAAGTGCTTGTGGACATGTGTAACTGAGTTCATGTTATATGTGTAAATAGCTCTTGCCTTCGGCTTCGCCCTCGCGCATTTCGCCTCTAGTGGTGGAATTCCAAATTCCATACTTAATGCACAGTTACGTACGCTATTTTACGAATACGAATATTCTATGAATACGAAAATAAATGCGTCTGTTCTACGCCATGGTTCTACGTGATTTAATAAAGCAATATAAATACTTTAACGTTTTTTTTGAGCAAACATTAATATTTGTTTTATCAGTTCCCTGAACATAAACCAAAACAAGGGCCTTTTTAAGGCATTTTTGTAACACATTACACACACCGCACTTAGACAAGCATATTTTAAGAATAAATATTGTCACATTCCAGGGTATGGTCACATAGCGCCGAAGACGACGTACGGACGTGTCGCCACCATCGTCTATGCTATTATTGGCATCCCCCTCTTCCTCATAGTCCTGGCTGACTTCGGAAAACTGTTCACGAGGATCATCAAGTTCTTTTGGGCTTTTATCCGGAGGTTCTACTACACGCGGAGTTGCAGGAAGGTCAGGAGAACTGTGCCAGTTCAGGTACGTATGTTCTTCTAAGAGAATATTATTTTTTTCTCTTTATCGACTATGTTATTACTAACACTGGTATCAGTATTTAATTTAAGTCGTCATCAAGTAGCAGTAGCCGTATCCCTTCTTTAGTCGTATTCCTCATCATGACTGAGGGTCGTGGTCATCATATGGAATCTTTATTTATTAAAATCAAAAATTATTTATTGAAACTTGGCCCTCAAAGAAGGCTCTTTTTCACGTCGAAAACTAATTATTTAATTATAATATATTTATGTCTCAAAACTACAAACTTCGGAACGACCACTGCTGAGAAGAAATGCCGAAAGAAACTCATGAAACAGTCTTGGTCGCCTAACATGCCATGCTATTTATTAACTTTATACATACACTAGAATGTGTACAGTCAAAAATACAATAAAATATATGAAACAAATATAATATAATAAAACATGTTGTATTATGGCAACATACAGATAATATAAACATATTCACTTATATTACTTACAATAATAACCTTGAGTGCCAAAAATGGGTATAAATATTACTAATGATAAGGAATGAAACACACAACGCACTTGCAATGTTAATGGAGTGGTTTGCTATTGCTTTCTCCATATCATACACTAGCTGATTGTCATCAACCAGAGTACAGGTTTCTCCACAATGTTTTCCTTCAACGAAATCAAGTGGTGGTTGATGAAAACTAATATAAGTATATGAATCAGGTTGATATACAAACTCATGTAGTTATGACTTGGATTGGAACCTGGGACCTTTGCAACCACAGGCGGCCACCCTACCGCCGCAGTAGCCGTATACACACAGTCTTCATCACAATGACTTCGTCATAACATGCGAATAGTTGATAGGATTGAGTTGGCGCGCTTCCTTTGAAATATATTTTTAAATAAATTATATTAGCTTTCTTATTGTACTGTTTGCATATGTTATAGGTATATGTCAAATACAGAACTGATTATACTCATTCAGCATTCCACGTAATTTTTATTTTACTGTTCGTCCAAAATCAAGCGCGTATTTAACAAGAATGTTTTCTTTTCTCTGAAATCGTGCTCTGAAAAATATATAAGAAATAAGTAATGATTATGCCTCAGGCTAGGCGGTGTGTTTTAAGGTCTACATAGGTACTTACTACGCTAACCAACAATGAAACAAACAAAGAGGACATTTCCAAAATTTTCCAAATTTTTTTAATAACTTAGGATTCACACGACTCCCAGTTGATTTACTGAGTATTTTATGCTTACAGGAAGTAATGAAAGGATTGAACATCGTCTACGACGCCGTCCGAAGGCCTTCGCAGATCTTCTCAGAAGAGGACATAGAAGGGAAAGCAGGAGATTCTCCGCCAGTCCTTGAAAGAAAGTCCAGCGATGTTCCTCCTCCCTTACCCCCTAAGCCTGGGCAACAAACCCTGGTCAAAGAAAACGAAACAGATCCAGACACACCGGCACCATCTTTGTTTGAAATCGATGATGAATTTAACCTCCCTATTTCAGTAGCTATCGTTATATTAATCATATATATTATTATAGGTGCATTTGCCTACTACACGTGGGAAACTTGGAATTTCTTTGAATCCTTCTATTTCGTTTTTATATCAATGTCTACCATAGGTCTTGGTGATTTAGTCCCTGATCATCCAATGTTTATGATGGCTTCCATTTTGTATCTAGTTTTTGGTTTAGCTCTTACATCTATGTGTATAAACGTCGTGCAAGTTAAATTATCGAATACATTTAAACAGGCTAGTGCTAAGTTGGGAGCTACAATAGGATTGAAAGTTTCTGAAGAAGATGGTAGTTTAGTACCAATGACACCACCACCAACAGAAATAGCTCCGGTCCATAAACCTAAAAATGAATCAGAAGAAAATAAAAGTAAAGAAAGTAAAGAAAATGATGAAAGCGATCCTAAGAATAGATAAGAATGTCTCTAGGGTGGGAGGAAAAACTGTATGTAACTATCAATTGGCTTATCTCTTGCACTAAATCATGTATTTGTCGCTATAGATACCTAGAATACAATGCTGATCTACTTGATCCTATGGATGATATTACTGTAAGTCCTAACCTGCATAAAGGAAACACCTTAGATTTCCCAACTGAAACGGACAAAGGTTCAAATTATCATTTGTGATTATTTTCCACTTATACAACGTGTCCCGTCATCAGTGTCGGAGCCTTTAATAGTATGTTTTATGGCATTTTTTTATGGACAAATCACCACTCAAAACTATTTTTTTTTTTTTTTTCTTTTTAACTTTTATTTTAAAATAAAATATAAACATTTTAATGGGCTAGTTTATTCACAAGAAGCTAATAATAATTAAAAAAAAACAGTTTTTTTTTTTGCATTTACGTTTTTTTTTTGTCTTTCATATTGAAACATCTTTCTCATTTTATTGTTGTCTACATGATAAGCTTTTGAATGAGACCTATTTTATGCCGATAGCACTTTTACACGAGTAGTTACGTTTGAATTAGTAAATGAGCCCGAAAAAAAATAAAATGGCTGCCATTTTACTACAGTAGAAGAAAAAAGTTTTGGGTGGTGATATGTTCATAAAAAATGCCATATAATATACCATCAAAGGCTCCGATACTGATGACGGGACACATTGTATATCTACTTCTGTATATTCGCGATAGAGATTGACTGGTCTTATCTTACTCTTCTCCTACCTTGGAATCATAATGTTGTTCGATAGTTTCAATGACAGAGGCCGCCAAGTTAGTCAATTTCTGACGACAGTGAGCACTTGTGTCTTGACCATAGACATAGAAAAAAAAATATTTAATAGACATATAAACTTGATTGTCAAATGAAGCCCAAAAACGTTCATAAAAGTGTGCTCCAAATTCAAATATTTTTACAGATTGCCTACAAATTGTATGGAGCCAAAACACACCAAAAATGTCAAAATTGACAAAAAATTAGCTTCACAGAAGATATTAACTGTCCTTCACCAATATAGGCAAAAAACATATCTGACATCTCGCTTCCTCAGCTGTCTGTGCCTCTAAGTAAATTTTTTTTTTCTAGCTCTGGCCAAGATGATTTGACGCCTAGCAATTTGAAAAGGGAGACATCTCATCCTCGAAGGAAATATTTGCGGATGATTTGAAGCCTAGTAATTTGAAAATAGTGACAATTCATCTGCGGATGAGATATTTTGTTGATGAATTGTCACCTTAGTCGAATTGTCGCCTAAGTCGTCTTGACTTTATTAACCACACTACAGCTACAACATTGACTTATGATAAAACAACAAGTTTTTTACACTTGATCGAAGAGCTACAAGTAAAAAAGTGAAGTAGTCACTTAATTGGTGCTAATTTATATAACTTTGCGTTATAGGTGATACTGTTACTAATATCTTATAGTAATATTTTATACTTACTGTTATTGTTTGTTTATGTGTGTGTAAATAAAAGGTTTTTTTTTATGAACTGTCAATTTTTTTATTTATATATTAAACAAGAAAAAGGTAAAAACTAAAATATAAACTAAAACTTAGCTAAAAAATAAAAAAACCTAATAAATTAAAACTATAAGTAGAAAATATCCCGCAGGTCATTGCCCCGCGGAAGCGTGCCCAGGAGGCTGGCAGCATTGCCACGCTGGATGGCAATATTTTTTGCGAAAAGAACTCACCAGCCCTCTGGTCACACGATCAGCTTTTTGCTCAAAAACTAAAAAGTTTATGAGCAGAGGGATCCCACGGACCTAATGTTAACAATATCAACTAGCTTTTGTCCGCGGCTTCGCCCGCGGTAATATCCCACGGCAACAGTGCTTTTTTTCGGGATGAAAGGTACACCATATGTCCTTCTCAGTACTTATCTATGTGTAGTATTGTGTAGTATGCGAAACTTCAGGAAGATTGGTTTAGTAGATAAAGCGTGAAGAGATAACAAACAAACTCACTTTCGCATTTATAATATTAGTTAGGATAGTTAGGATATTGTATTATATATATACTTAGGTTAGGTACCGATAATAAGCCCTGCTAATAATACTTTGGTACCGATAATAAGCCCTGCTAATAATTTTTTTTAAATGTATGTTTACATAATTTACCCAAAGCTTGTTCAAGCGTCGATATTAAATAATTAACATATTCTGTTACAAAATCAGTAGCATAGTATAATTTCATGACTTGACTTAATGTATCACTTGATTTATACATATGGTCCGAAACAGTAATACACCATTGCTTTTCTACAACATGTTCGATTGAAGTAATTGAAAAATATAGCCCTAAGTATTCTTTAATACTGTTGTATATTTCCCATTCACTGAATTTGCAATTATTAACTAATAAATTGTCATAAGCTAAGATTTTAGTATCAGTGGGATCATGAAAATTTGAATTTAAATCTACGATATTGCAATCTAGTAACTCCACAAATTTTTTACGAAGATATCTACCATAAAATAAGTCTTCTTCTTCTGCATAATCGTGAATATAACCAGATCTGAATCTAGATACTAGTATCAAATTTAATATCAGACTTGGTATTGAAGCAGGCAGAATATCAACAGTTGGTCCACTATAATTGTACCTAGACCAACCAGTAAGAATTATGCCTGTAAAATTAACCTGTTCTCCTAAAGTATAAGACCATATTCCATTTAACCACGTGAAAGTATTTTGATATCTATCCTTAATATTAGGGAGTACATTTGTATCTCCATCAGCACCTTTGTAAGATGATGCTATCCACATATTTGAAAATGAATTATTAAATTTAATAATGTTTAAATTCATTACATTAAAGGTGAAATTGTAACTCCATAGTACTGGTTCTGCCATTGTATTGTTCGGAAGAAATGGCATAGATCTTAGCATATCGTCCCAAATGAGCACATTTGTTTTTTTAGAAATGTTTTTCACTATCCAGATGACTGTGCGAACATGTTCTAAGAAGATAGTTCTGAAATAAATAAAAGAATTAACAATTTTGGTCACGAAAATTGAATACCTAACACTCTACCTTACTCGAAAAAACAAATGAAAAGCGGATTGCCGTATTCCCGCAATTTTTTTTCTGTGGCTGGCCAGTAGTTATTCCAAAATTCCATTGTTAACATTTTGCCCAAACTTATAATTTTAAAGAAATAGTTTTTTCATTTCTCATACTCGAAAAGAAGTGTATATTTGATCCTAGTATCGGGTTAAACATGCTTCTTCCCTCACGCGGGAGAGAAATTCATTCACACCCTACGTAGGGAATGAATTTTAAAAATATTTTTTATTTTATTTTATTTTTATTTTATTATATTTTTTTTTATTGCGTTAAGTCCACCATTTGTACATAATTTTTGTTAAATTTTGTGCAATAAAGTTTTAAATAAATAAATAATAAAAAAAAACCAAGAGCGTTTACAGCAAATACAGTTCAAATCTTATTCTATAATAAGGCCAATAAAAGGTTTCTCTGGGTTTCTCTTACTATTACAATAATGTTGTCGATTAAATGGTGAAGAAAACGTAATGAAGGTGCACTAAATAATACACATGAATGTTAAAAGTGTTACTAGGTGAACGTGACCTGGGGAATTAGTTTGCATTAAATTTTGAATACCAATAATTATTTCAAAAAATATATAAATTAGGATTTTGAATAACACGCATAAGATAAAATAAAATGTCAAATTATATTGGCATGCAATTGTAGTTTATCTATATATTTAATAAAAACAAATAAACACAAAATTAGGAATGTTTAAGTAGGTACCTCGATTATTTGGTGCTTAAATTTAGCCTTGCAGCTTGCAAAATGGTCAATATTAGTGAATGTAGTATTATTGTACGTAAATTGAAAATTCTCACAGTTATCATATTTTGGGCGTACTTTGTTTTGAACAGTGGAGTGTAGAACAAGGGGGTCTGACGCGTGCGAGTCGAAGGTGTACAATAGCACACCTTGGAACTAAACTAAATATTTGTATCAAAATATAACCTACTTTCAGAGTATGAGAAATGAAAAAACTATTTATAGTGCCACCCAAAATAAATATAAAGTGCGTTTTTAGGGTTCCGTGCTCAAAGGGTTCAAAACTGAACCAGCTGTCTGTCTGTTGACGCTTGGGATTTTATTAAATCTCAAAAATGGGCACAAGCTAGTAAATAACTTAGATTGTGGTAACTTGGTTTTGGAATTTTGTATTTGTACTTACGAATTATTTTGATTTCGTTTTTTACAGTGCTCGCATACATTAATGTGATACACTTCATCGCAACCAATGTGTATATGATTCACGGGAAGCACGCTTGCATGGAACCTTATTACCTGAAATAAAGTTATTTATTTTTGTCTTAATTCATATATCAAATATAGGGCTGGTTATCTCAAATATATTTTTGTTATTATTTTTAAACAAATAGTTTTTATTTTAGTCAAGAAGACGAAAATTTACCATTCCCCCTGATCTCCTAATAAAATTTTGAAAAACATAAAAAATATAGTTCATAGCTCGTAGATTACAGGAAAACCTATAAGAATTGGCATTGTACGGAACCGAGATCGCAACTATAACTCGCACTTCGCCGGTTTTCTTAGATATCTTAAAGTTGAAAATCAAAAGGTACCTGTGACAACATATTTTTAATTAAATCGAGGCTTTCTGATTGGCTGGGACAAATGGAGTCTTCGTGAGCGTCGTCTTCTCTGAGGTGATAGAACTTGTTGAGTCGCAGCACATTTTCCATACGGCTGAAGGTCTGAACTAGTGGTATCACCTCCAAGTTGTACTGTTGACAAGCTTTGAGAAAATCCGTTAGCTGAAATCAATCAATATATGTAAAGTTCTTTCGTTACTGACTGAGTGACTCTCAGACAACGTACAGTCAAAACTAAAAGCTAAAATTTGACATGTAGGTCCCTTAGGGATTGTCGGGGAGCATTTTTCGAAATTCCCACCGGAATAATGTCTCAGGCCTATGCTAAATCAAATCAAATTTAAATTGACAATAATGTATTTTTCCATTATGTGCCCCAAAAAGGGTCCGCCAAGCCAAATTTAGTTTTAAATATTCTTTTACACGACTGGCAGACCTATTGGCCGGCTGTGTATATGTACAGGACGGCTTGGGTTTAAACCCCAACCCAAAAAGAGGGGTGTTATAAGTTTGACGTGTCTGTGTATCTGTACGTCTGGATGTGACATCGTAGCTGCCATCAGCTTTTTTTGTTCGAAGGTGACTTGATCGAGAGTGTTTTTAACGTTTCATAATAATCGGTTTAGCAGTTAAGGAGTAATCAGCATTTTTAAAAGTGAAGTATGGGGTTTTTGCAGTAATTTAAATTAATTGTTGTAGACCCAATAGTTTCAGAAATAGGAGAGGGAATCGTCGTTTATTTTTAAACTAACTTTTAGAATATTTATCATAAAATAAAATAGAAATAATTGCCTACTTGAGTTTCTTATAGGTCAAAATACGACAGTTAAATTTACCTCAGTATCTAAGTAACAATTTGGGTTTTTCAATGAAACCAGTTCCCCTTCGTACGGAAACATGTCTTCATACTCCATAAGAAGTCCAGTCGCACCCTCCTGTTTCAAAGTAATCAGCAATTGTTTCAAGTAGCTCAGTTTCACAGGAGTTCTTTTGAGATCTATATGCACCACGACGTGCTTTAGATCCAGCTTGGTAGTTAACGCATTCGTTTCGTTTGCGTAATCGTCCTTAGCACTGGTCCTTCGTTTTCTTGACACCTTCTTCGCATCAGGAGAGCAGTACGCATAAAAAAATAAACCCAATAATATAATGGCTAATACATAATATTTACTTCTGATATTTCTATGTCGCATTTTCTCGGTAAAATTTCCTATATAGCTTTAAAAAAATATATATGCTGGCCACCTGGTCACTGAAAGGCAAAATTTTTTTTTTTTATTCCATTCATTTTCATATGAATATAGAAAATTTACTTGTAAGGCTGCACGTCACGTAACGTATAGTTAGTAGAGACAAAACTGAAAAAAAATACAGATTGAAATGTAATAAAACACACTACTATAACCAGCACTGATTTTGTGTCACTTTTCGAAAATATTGTGAGTGTTGTCTAGGTCTTTTAAAAATATTTTGAGTTTGTGAAGTGAAGACTATTTTTTGATTTGCGGAACCGTTCGTGAAATATTTAACTTTGAAATGTAAGATTTTGTAGAGTCATGGTTTGAGAAAATGGTGGTGTAAAAAATAATACATGACAAAATTCATCATCAAATCATCTCAAGCCTTCCTCGGCCATTTTGGTGTAGGCCTCCTTCAACCTCCTCCAATTTGCTCTATCCTGGGCAGTGTGTAGCCAGTTGTTGCCCGCTATCCTCTTGATGTCGTCTATCCACCGCATCTGGGGTCTTTCGACAGGTCTTTTACATCCCCACGGTCTCCAATCCAGCATGGCCTTGCCCCATGAGTCCGATTTCCGGGTTATATGACCTGCCCATTGCCACTTTAATTTGGCCACTCGCTTCACTATACCTATCTGAGACTCTACTTTGTTTTCTTAACCACTTATTAGTTTTTCGATCCCGTAGCATTTTTCCTGTAGTATTTGGCCTGTGGTGTGGCCCTAGAATAGCACCAACCCATCTCTTCCCGTGGGTGTCGTAAGAGGCGACTAAGGGATCTAAAACACCGGAGGATGGGCAGCAGCATCTTTCCGCGTACTATGACATCACACTGCGATCGCCAACCCGCCTGCCAAGCGTGGCGATTACGGCAAAACCCCCCATGGTTGATACACCCACAACACGGCCCCTAGTCCCCGGCGGCCCCGCTATCCCGGACTCTGGTAGCGGTCACGGTAACGGCGGGGCAGGGGGTGCTAAGAATCCCCGGCAGATGCCAGGCTACCAACCCCGACGACCCTTGGCCCTGGCAACGTACAACACGTGCACACTGCGGACCGACGAGAAGCTCGCTGAACTGGAGGAAGAATTGAGCAGGTTACGATGGGATATTGTAGGATTATGTGAAGTCCGAAGAGAGGGGGAGGACACCATGATCCTCAAATCCGGAAACCTGCTCTATTTCCGGGAGGGCGACCAACTATCCCAGGGTGGTGTCGGGTTTATCGTCCACAGGTCCCTCGTCAACAACGTGGTCCAGGTCGAGAGTGTTTCGGCGAGGGTAGCGTACCTTGTACTCAGAATTACCAAACGGTATTCGTTGAAGGTAATACAAGTGTACGCACCGACCGCAAATCACTCCGACGACGAGGTGGAGACTATGTATGAGGATATATCTAAAGCCATACATAGCTCCCAGACCCACTATACCGTTGTGATGGGGGGACTTTAACGCGAAACTGGGCAAACGAAGCGATAATGAGCTGAGAGTGGGGAATTTTGGATATGGAAGGAGAAATGCACGCGGTCATCTGCTGGCCGGCTTTATGGAGAAGGAGGGCCTCTTTATGATGAACTCCTTCTTCAAAAAGCCAAAACAGCGAAAGTGGACGTGGTTGCATCCTAATGGCGTCATAAAAAATGAGATAGACTTCATCTTATCGACAAAGAGGCACATATTCAATGATGTCTCTGTGATCAATGCCGTAAAAACAGGAAGCGATCACCGAATGGTAAGAGGCACATTGAATCTGAGAACGAAACTTGAAAGGTGTCGACTGATGAAGTCTACGCTCCGACCAGCGCCCATCCAGCTCCAAAACCCCGAGAGCTTTCAGCTCGAGTTGCAGAATCGCTTTGAATGCCTGGGAGACTGCGAAAATCTGGACGATTATAATGACAGGTTCGTGCAAATTTTCCAAACAGCTGGGTCTAAAGCCTTCAAAACCCGCTGCTCAAAAGGAACCAAAAAGATCTCGGACCTCACCAACAAACTCATGGAAGAAAGACGAAACTTGGTTCTGCAGTCCTCTGATGATGCTGCTCAGTATCGACGTCTAAACAGACAGATCTCCAAGTCCCTAACTCACGATTTGCGCCAATTCAATACCGACCGTATTGAAGAGGCGATTAAGCGTAATAAGGGCTCAAAAGTTTTTGCAAGGGATCTGTCTGTTGGTCAAAGTCAACTGACCAAGCTGAAGACTGAGGAAGGCAGAATCATTTCGTCGAAGCCGGAGCTGTTGGAAGAGGTGGAGAAGTTCTACGGACAATTATACGCGAGCGTACGCGCACCTGTCATAAATCTGGCCAAAGATCCAAGAGCCAGATTGACCCGACACTACACCGAAGATATCCCAGACGTCAGCCTATACGAGATTAGAATGGCTCTCAAACAGTTAAAAAACAATAAGGCACCGGGTGACGATGGAATCACGGCTGAGCTTCTGAAAGCAGGTGGAACGCCGGTATTAAAAGCTCTTCAGAAGCTATTTGATTCCGTCATACTCGAGGGACGAACGCCTACGGCATAGCACAGAAGTGTGGTGGTACTTTTCTTCAAAAAAGGGGACAAAACCTTATTGAAGAATTATAGGCCTATCTCACTTCTGAGCCATGTCTACAAACTGTTTTCGAGAGTCATTACGAATCGTCTCGCTCGCAGGTTTGACGACTTCCAGCCTCCCGAACAAGCCGGTTTCCGAAAAGGCTTTAGTACCGTGGACCACTTACATACGCTGCGGCAGATTATACAGAAGACTGAGGATGTTCAAGCGCCTGAACGAAATTAAGAGCAACGTAGTTCAGCGTTATTAATATTGCTTCGTAATACCGTCAGAATTGTTTATACGCGGTAGTTTTATAAAAAAATCACTTTTGCTTGTCACTACTACTGTGAATATTTTTTTTACCAAATTATACACGTCTTCAAGAAATTTGAGTTTTTTATTGAAGAAATTCCATTCTTGTGCCAAAACAAGAAATTGGCGACCGGTATCAGGACAAGAAACAAGAAAATTCAACGGTCATTGATGCAAACATCGAACAACGAAAACTCGTATCCTGCTGTGACCTTTGGACTCCCTTGGATTCCTTTGTCTACTATATCTTATACAGAAGAGGATTGGAGCTGCTTATGGTGATAGAAGATCAACTTGTCAGCCTGGTCAACCAATCAACAAAAGATTGTGCCGAATAACTGCGTATTTTCTCCAAAAACACCGAGTTAAGTGCCACTCCTTTGTTCTCGTATCCAACCTAAATTCCACTATTTATCCTCTAAATACCTAGTAGAATCCTTCTCAATCCACGTAACTATTTAAATAACCATCTACTTGTGCAATTTTCGTAATCAAACATATCCTACAAATTGATATTTTACAATTACAGAAATTATTTTCTTGTGCCTCAGGAATCCGTTCCCGTGGGAATTTAGATAACCCTAGGTGCCATTCCAGGCTGTATTCCACCCGTTTTATTTAATAAGAAACATACTTATATACTCACATACATAAAATTTCGCAAATTAGTGATATTCAACATTTGATTTTCCTAAATTGTTTACAAATATCCATTTTCGTTTCAATTTATTTTGCATAGTAGGTATTTATCCAAATTAATATATTTCTTTAGTGATAAATGTTGACCCGATCTCGCTGAACAATTCCAGGAATTCCCTGCGTTCTACCCTACTGCACCGGGTCCTTATCACTGCTCGGCCTCCTCGGGCTGTTATCAGTTACCTGCGGTGTTGGCGGACGACACGACCGGGTTCCTGCACTGTTTATCGTCGCGGGGAGAGCGTGAGATTTTTCCATTTTATTCCTTTCATACTCACTCAGGCCTTGTTGAAACATATTAGTTACTTTGCCATAAATTTATAAAATGCCAGACGATATAGTTAAACAAGCCTTAAAGGATCTTATTCTTAAAAGAAGTTCTATTAAGGGCCAAGTTACGAAACTTAAAAATTATTTAGATAAAATTAATAATGTAGACGAATTTTCTAATGAACAAACTGCAGAATTAACGTTAAAACTTAACAGATTGGAATGTTTATTAACAAGGTTTGACGATATTCAGACTGAGATAGAGATTCTTAATGCTGAATCTATAAATATTGAACTTGAGGAACGCGAGCGCATTGAAAATGAGATTATCACTAACATAGCAAGGGCAAAAACCTTAATTGGCAGTGATGAAAAGCGCCGAAAATCCACTTCCAATGCGGTCTGCGATCATCAAAATATAGGGTTTAAATTACCTCAAATACAAATTTCTAAATTTAACGGTTCACATTTTCAATGGCTGGAGTTCCGTGATACGTTCTCGAACTTAGTTCATAAAAATGAACGCATTTCTGACGTTCACAAATTTCATTATTTGTTGTCATACCTAGAAGGCGATGCGGCACGCGTTATATCAAATCTAGAAGTTTCAAGCGTGAATTATAAAAAGGCTTGGTCCATATTATGCGAAAGATATGACAACAAAAGAACTCTTATCAACCATCACTTAGACTCTTTGTTCAATATCCAACCGATAACGCGCGAGTCAGAGAAATCACTGCGGTTCCTTGTTGATCACGTGACTAAGAACTTGCGGGCATTATCCAGTCTTGATCAGCCTACTGATCACTGGGATTTGTTAATTATACATATGTCATCGTCCAAATTAGACAGCCGAACTCTTCTTAAATGGGAAGAGTATCGAAACACTTTACAGGACGTTCCTACTTTGGAACAGTTTAATAAATTTTTGATAGACCGTGCTGACGTTCTGGACACACTCAATCGCAACAAATCTGGAAATAACAATAATAATAATTTTAATAAACAACCTCCCGTTCAAACACACAATACCAAACAAATCAAAACAAAAATAACAATATAAATAATAATAATTTAAATCGTTCCCAAAATGTCAACTCATTCGTATCTACTAACACTCAAAATTCACCTAGTAATTATCTTTGTATAATTTGCAACGGAAATCACAAAATATACGATTGTACAACTTTCAAATCTAAATCCATACCAGAAAAATTGTCATTTGTCACTAAATATAAGCTATGCCAAAATTGCTTGAGACAGGGACACCCTGTAAAGGACTGTCGTATGGGTCCTTGTCGTCTCTGCACAGAGAGGCATAACACACTTCTCCATGAGCCTAAAAAGGAAAATAACGGTTCAGTTGTTGCCTTTACACACCAAATTAGTCAAGTTCTGCTGTCAACAGTAATGATAGAAATCTGCAATCCGTTGAATAACCGAACAGAGATTATTCGTGCTGTTCTAGATAGTGGTAGTCAAACTACACTTATATCAAAATCTCTGCAACAAAAACTTAATTTTAAGTGTACTTCAATTGATGCCATAAATATAATAGGTATAGGTAACAGCTGTACTAATCAAGTAGTAGAAAGTTGCATTGTTTTACTAAAATCCATGCAAAATACATACAGTATTTCTTTATCATGTTACATTCTTGATGATCTCACTGGAGACCTGCCAAAGTCTTCGATTGACATACAAAATCTGAAAATACCAGAATACCTAAAACTAGCGGATCCTAAATTCAACGATCCTGCTCCTGTTGATTTATTAATCGGTGCGGACCTTTTTTGGGACATCCTTGGCAACGAACAAATCTCCTTGGGTCCCAATAATCCTAAATTGCACAGCTCTAAATTCGGTTGGATCATAGGTGGTCCTATTAGCACAAAAAACACAAATAACAAAATTCAATGCAATCATGCAATTCTTTCAACTCCAAATATTGATCACATAGTCATTAAATTTTGGGAGCTTGAAGAGCTTCCTCAAAAGAAGCTTCAAGGCCTAAATGACATTGAATGCGAAAAACATTTTTTAAGTAACATGACTAGGTTATCTTCAGGTCGGTTTTGTGTGCGGTTACCCCTAAAGGACTCACCTGACTGCCTTGGGGACTCTTATACATTAGCAAAAAAACGTTTATTAAATCTCGAAAAACGATTCCGAAAAAATCCAGATCTAAAATCACAATATTTGGAATTCATACGTGAATACAAGGAATTAGGCATCTCTCGGAGTCGCCTGTAGCTATTCCATGTCCATCATATTTTCTTTGCCATCATGCGGTATTTAAGGAAGAAAGTGAATCCACGAAAATTCGAGTAGTGTTCGACGGCTCCGCTCCCACAACTTCCGGCTATTCTGTCAATGATATCTTAATGGTAGGCCCAAACATGCAAGACTCTCTTTTCTCAATTCTAATCAGAGCAAGGCAGTACAAATTTATCTTGACTGGAGACATAGCTAAAATGTACAGACAAGTTAAAGTTGATAAAAATGACTGCAATTTGCAATTGATCCTTTGGAGAGAAGATGAGTCTCAGCCTATCAGAACGTTACGATTAGATACCGTCACTTACGGCACCGCAAGTGCGAGTTATCTTAGTACTAGATGTTTATGGCAGGTGGGAGAGGAATGCGAGGATCAATTTATTAAAACCATCATTCAGAACGACTTCTATGTAGATGATTTAATAACCGGATGTGATGACGAAATACAAATGAAATACATACAAAATTCTGTTTCTAATGCTCTAAACTCTGCCTGTTTTCCGTTAAGAAAATATAAAACTAATTTAACGTCACTTTTTCAACATACAGATATTAATACTAAAGAAAAAACTTACCATTAGCGAGTCGTCGAGTACTCTCGGGTTGGGCTGGGATCCATCCAACGATAAACTTCACTTTCCTGTAAAAATTCCTGTTGAAAATGGTAAAATTACTAAAAGGTCAATCATGTCCCACTCGTTTCGCATTTTTTGACCCATTGGGCTTATTAAGTCCCTGTATAATACAACCAAAAATTATTTTACAAAAACTTTGGCTAAAAGGGATTGACTGGGATGACGTTGTGCCTAATGATATAAAACAAAATTGGTTAGAAATCTCTGAAAACTTACCTTTACTTACCGATCTTCAAATTCCCCGCAGAGTCTTAGGCGATGATTCAAAAGTCATAGAGTTGCATGCATTTAGCGATGCATCGCAGTGTGCGTACGGCGCCTGCATTTATACCAGGTCAATCAATGCGCAAAATGAAGTGACAATCCAATTATTGTGTGCAAAGTCTAAAGTTGCCCCCTAAAACCGACTACAATACCTCGTCTAGAGCTTTGCGCGGCTTTAATTTCGGCCAGGTTATGTAAATCTGTTTGTGAGTCTATCAGATACACCCCCACACGTGTGATATATTGGTGTGACTCTAAAATTGTGCTTTGTTGGATCAAAAATGATCCCAGAAATCTAAAAACTTTTGTTACAAACAGGATAGTTGAAATTTTGGAGCTCACTAATCCACAATCATGGCGCTATGTACCTACAAAAGCTAATCCAGCAGACCTGATTTCTAGGGGTATTAATGCAAGCCAAATTATTAAAAATTTATTTTGGTGGGAAGGTCCTTCGTATCTCCGCGATGACGAATCACATTGGCCAATATGCAAGGTTGATGGTGTTACTGATTTACCGGAGGTAAAAATAAATACTGTTACTATACCTGAATCTGATTTCGATTTTACCAAATTTTCTAAATTCAATCGATTGCAACGCATCTTCGCATATATTTTACGTTTTCTACACAATGCAAATCCCAAAAATAAAAACACTAGACTCACAGGTATTTTAAATGTTGACGAACTAAACGGCTCCTTCAATTTTATTTGTCGTGTTACACAAAAACAAAGTTTTACTATTGACTACAAAAGGCTTGAACAAAACAAACCATTAGGACCAAAATCTAAAATACTGAGTTTATCACCATTTTTTGAAGAGACGACAAAATTGATAAGAGTGGGTGGGAGATTAGATTTATCTAATTATTCATTTGAGAAGAAACATCCTATTCTTCTTGATTCTGCTCATCATGTGACGAAACTTTACTTTGAACGTGAACATGTGCGCAATCTACACTCTGGTCCTCAGCTGACTTTATCAGCCGTTATGGATATTGTGTGGCCCCTAAACGGAAGGAAGCTTGCAAGGCGTGTAGTAAGTAAATGTGTTATTTGTGCACGTATTCGCGGTCAAACGCTAAATCCTAAAATGGGCAATTTACCACCTAATCGGATCTCTGTCGATTTTCCGTTTAAATCTGTGGGAGTTGACTATGCTGGTCCTTTCCTAATACTAAATCGTAAAGGTCGCGGTGCTACATTGCTCAAATGTTATTTATGTTTATTTATTTGTCTGCGTTTCAAATGCGTTCATTTAGAAGCAGTTAGTGATCTAACCAAAGAAGCTTTTATAATGACACTTCGTCGATTCGTTGCTCGTCGCGGAAAACCAAGCGAGATATATTCAGATAACGGTCGAAACTTTGTAGCAGCTGCGAAAGATATCGGTAGTTTTCTAAAGAGCAATAATGAATCCCTATCTGAGTTTGCTTCTACGGAAGGAATAAAATTTAATTTTATACCCGCCTACGCTCCCCACTTCGGTGGTATCTGGGAGGCCGGCGTGAAGTCCGCCAAACACCATATAAAACGCGTCATGGGAAATTCCCATTTAACCTATGAAGAACTCTCTACTCTCTTCGCACAAGTGGAGGCAATTTTAAATAGCCGTCCCTTATGCCCCATGTCATCCTCTCCTAAAGATTTCCACTCCTTGTCCCCAGGGCACTTTATTATTGGGAGACCACTTAACGCACTGCCAGCTCCAAATTTGGAGAATCACAAAGAGAATAATCTTCAACGATACGCACGTATAGAAAAATTCGCCAGCACTTTTGGAAAAGATGGCAAAATGAGTATATATCCGAATTGCAACAGCGCATTAAATGGAAGACTGATAAGTCAACGCTGAATGTTGGAGATCTAGTTCTCTTACAAGAAGACAATGTGCCTCCTCTAAATTGGCGCATGGGTCGAGTTCTACGGTTGTTTCCTGGTCGAGATGGTGTATCCCGCGTTGCAGATGTCGATACAACGCGTGGCTGCCTTCGTCGTCCACTGGTTCGCCTGTGTCCTCTGCCTACTTACGAAGATTGTCTCTGAGCTTGAAAGTCTACGTCTTTCAACGGGGGGAGATTATGTTCAAGCGCCTGAACGAAATTAAGAGCAACGTAGTTCAGCGTTATTAATATTGCTTCGTAATACCGTCAGAATTGTTTATACGCGGTAGTTTTATAAAAAAATCACTTTTGCTTGTCACTACTACTGTGAATATTTTTTTTACCAAATTATACACGTCTTCAAGAAATTTGAGTTTTTTTATTGAAGAAATTCCATTCTTGTGCCAAAACAGAGGAGTATAATCAGCCATTATGCTTGGCGTTTGTGGACTACGAGAAAGCCTTCGATTCGATCGAGACCTGGGCTGTGCTACAGTCTCTCCAACGGTGCCAAATTGACTATCGATATATCGAAGCGCTGAAGTGTTTGTACAAAAACGCCACCATGTCGGTCCGTCTCCAGGATCAAGGCTCGAAACCTATCCAGTTGAAGCGAGGGGTGAGACAGGGAGACGTTATATCTCCAAAACTGTTCACCGCCGCCCTGGAAGATGTTTTCAAGCTTCTGGACTGGAGCGGACTCGGCATCAATATCAACGGCGAGTACCTCACTCACCTTCGATTCGCTGACGATATCGTAGTCATGGCTGAGACCTTGGAAGACCTAGGCACAATGCTCGATGGCCTCTGTAGAGCCTCTCAACAAGTGGGTCTAAAAATGAACATGGACAAGACGAAAATCATGTCTAATATCCGTGTCGCACCCACTCCTCTAAAGGTTGGAGACTCTACACTCGAAGTTGTTGACAATTATGTATACCTGGGACAAACAGTTCAGTTAGGTAAGTCCAACTTCGTGAAAGAGGTCAACCGTCGAATCCAACTCGGCTGGGCAGCGTTCGGGAAGCTTCGCGATATCTTCTCGTCCAAAATACCGCAGTGTCTCAAGACTAAGGTCTTTGACCAGTGTGTGTTGCCAGTGATGACATACGGAACAGAGACGTGGTCGCTTACTATGGGCCTCATAAGAAGGCTCAAGGTCACCCAAAGGGCGATGGAGCGCGCTATGCTCGGAGTTTCCCTGCGTGATCGAATCAGAAATGAGGAGATCCGTAGGAGAACTAAAGTAACCGACATAGCCCGTAGAATCGCCAAACTTAAGTGGCAGTGGGCGGGGCACATAGCTCGCAGAACAGATAGCCGTTGGGGCAGAAAAGTTCTCGAGTGGCGACCACGAACCGGAAAACGTAGTGTTGGCAGGCCTCCCACTCGGTGGACCGACGACCTGGTGAAGGTCGCGGGATGCGCATGGATGCGGGCAGCGCAGGACCGGTCGTTATGGAAATCCTTGGGGGAGGCCTTTGTCCAGCAGTGGACGTCTTTCGGCTGAGAGAGAGTATTTTTCCTACCAGCTTTCGTTCCATTGTCCTTTGGGTAAATGTAAGCTTCTGAAGGATTTCCTTGGTTGTCACCTAAGTTTCGGCTCCGTACGTAAGAACTGGCAGGATGCACTGGTTGAATATTTGTGCTTTTTGACAGGTGGTAAGGTTCATACTGAAAGCAAAGTCCAGATTTGTATAGGCAGCCCAGCCTAAACGTATTCTCCTGCTTATTTCTGTTCCTTGGTTTTCCTTTCCGACTTTTATTTCTTGACCTAGGTAGACGTATTTGGTAACTTTTTCTAGTGGTGGTAATTTTCTGTGGTCATGACCTTGGTTTTAGTTAGGTTCATTTCAAGTCCTACATGCAAAGATGCGTCATGAAGATCATTAACCATGGTCTGAAGCTCTTCAGGTCACTAGCAAAAATTACTATGTCGTACGCGAATCTTGATCCCGCTATCGACAGGCCTTTGTCTTTCCTGTCAAGTCTCTTAAAGATATCTTCTACCACCAAGGTACGTCCCATTTAATCTTTGACAACTCGTTTAGTAGTTCTTCCATTTTCTCATCATTTAATAGTGTTCGGGTGTTATATTATGATGCAATATGTAGGGTGGTCGCATGGGCCTTAATATTCTTTGTTGCTTTTTTGTAGCAGCTGACAAAATTATGATACGTAGCAAATGTAAATAATTTAACTGAAACACTTTTACTGTATGTAAGCTTTGTTTGTTAATGAGTAATAGACGAAAAACTAACAAAAACGATTTTAGTATGAAAAATAATCGTAGGAACAAACATTGAATACGGTGGTATACATAAGTATTTACGGTCATTACTTATATAAAACTGGGAGTAAATATAGGTTTCTGTATTCACATTTGTACAGGGACAGTAAGACCTTCGGAACCGAACGGATTTTGTTTTAAATAATGAGGTACTTACATAAGTAATAAAATGTAAAAAAACTTTTGAAAGTTTTTGCACACAGTATGGATAACGTTATTAATTCAATTCATTTAAAATTATTTGGTTGGCTATTAACTCAAGTTGGGGCGAAAACACATTGTTTGTATGTATGTACCCATGTATGTATGTATGTTTGTTCCGCGATTACTCGTTTACCGCGAACCGTTGAATTAATTTCGATGATGTGTAGCAACTATCCATAGAATTTTTAAGTTCGTTGCGCAACAAGATCGGTTCAGCCATTTTTGAGATATACTCGTACGCTTATTTTTAAAATAATTATCGCGAGGTCTAAGTTCCCGGCGAACCACTAGTTATAGTTTTACACATTGTATTGTATTAGAATACATTGAATAAAATACTTAATACAATTTTATAAGACGGATCGCAACATTTCACTTTCAAACCTATATTTAGAAGCAAGTAGTGTATATTAAAAAAAAAGATTACACAAAAAAAATGGACTCCGATGGTACTGGCTGGTAGCTGGACGAGTAAGAGATGTAACTTACTCGTAACAATGTTTATTAAACTTTTCTAGAACCGAGAGAACGCTTACTTTTATATGTTTGCCTAGTCCTGTAACAGGATGATTCATTTAAGATATATTTTACTAGTGGTTCGCCGCGAACTTAGACCTCGCGATTATTATTTTAAAATATATCAAAAACGGCTGAACCGATTTTGTTGCGCAACGAACTTAAAAATTCTATGGATAGTTGCTACACGTATTCTTAATTATCATCAAAATTAATTCAACGGTTCGAGAGTTATCGCGGAACAAACATACATACACACATACAAACAATGTTGTTTTCGCCCCAACTTAGAGTTTAGTGCCTTCTCTTAAATTAGTTATTTTTTTATCAGTTACTAGCTTTTGCCCGCGGCTTCGCCCTCGTGAATTTCCCACGGGAACTGTGCTTTTTCCCGGGATGAAAGGTACCCTATGTCCTTTTCCGTACTTCCAGCTATGTGTATGCGAAATTTCAGGAAGATTGGTTCAGAAGATAAAGCGTGAACAGGTAACAAACAAACAAACAAACCAACGAACAAACTCACTTTCGCATTTATAATATTAGTTAGGATTAGGATTATTTTGTCTATCTAGCTATTAATAATTTGTTAACTTAGCAGTTAATAATAGGAGTGGTGATACACGGGAAATTGTAGATAACGAGCAGACGAAGATCGTTTATTGAATGAAATATCACTTTTGATTCATTTAATACCGCGACTATAACCAAATGGCTGAAATGTTGAGTACTGGAGTTTAGGTTACTACAGTTTGTAACACAAAAAGATTTTCATCCAAGCGAAACTCACGCGGGTGTAGCCGCGGGCAACAGCTAGTTTATTCATATTACATTGCAACCCGATTTTCTTATTTTAGTATGAAAATTTCAGTTTGATCAAAAACCTCCGTGGCCTAACGGTTATCACGCCAGACTGCCACACCGGAGGTCCCGGGTTCGATCCCCGGTCAGGTCAAGATGGAAAATGATCTTTTTCAGATTGGCCTGGGTCTTGGATGTTTATCTATATATGTATTTGTCATAAAATATAGTATCGTTGAGTTAGTATCCCATAACACAAGTCTCGAACTTACTTTGGGGCTAGCTCAATCTGTGTGATTTGTCCGTATATATTTATTTATTTATTAATATATCTCTCAATATTTGACTGTTAAGGGACAGGCGAAACTAAATTATAAGTAGTTTAGTAGAAATTAATCTTTTCTAATCATCATGTACGTATACACAATACTTTATTATTATAAATAGTTTGATATATCCTAGCTGTAATGTATCTAAATCAGGGCCTGTTATTGCAAACATGCCTGCCATTGTCTATAGGCACAAAATAAACTCTTACAGAAGTGGAAAAATTGTACTGACACACACCAGTTTCAGTTTTATTATATGTATTGATTAGTTCTCTGCCACTTTTGATAGTTAACTGTTATTAGCCAATTGGGTATGGTTACATATTGCAAAAAGTTATGTACCTAGTCATATTTTTACACGACTGACCAAAAAAGTAGTGTTATGTTTTCAGGGTTCATGTATGTGAGTATGTATGTAAGTTTCTTTATTCCACCATAGTGAGAGGTATTGTTAGATTACTTGCATTTCTCCGAGTGACATAGGCTATATAAGTTGCTCGAAGTCGAAGTCGTGTTTTTTATTTTTTAAATAATGAGCGATTTTCCGACAGCTAAATTAAGAAAAACAAATCAGTATAAAAAAGTCTTAACAGATAGCGTTTTATGAAAGCCGAGTCGAAATAATGGCTGAACCTATATGGTGCGCTTCTTCTTGTCAACCAAAGGCAGAAAAAAAAAAACACTTAACAGTTTGACAGTTGCACAAATCACAATATTGATAATTTTTAGTTTTTTTTAATAAGTTTTATTTTTTTTAAATGCCAATCCCGTGAGTTTTTGCTTTTTGTATGGAACTTTTTCTCTGGTCTTTTACATAAGCGCCATCTATGAAGTCATCTGGAACTATTTTTTTCTTTTATTTGGGTCTCAGAAAATCCCTCATTAGCTTATTGTGTTATGGGTTGACGAAAGTTTGGTTGTGTAGTTTTTAGTAAGTAAGTTATACGACATATAAGTAAGTTTTTAATGTAGTGTATGGTTCATTTTATGAGATTTTGATTGGCTGCCCAATTTTAAAAGCTTTTATTTAACTTGTAAGTATGTTCGTTCGGGTGGAATCTTAGAACTCAATTTTGAAGTAGATATCTTCAATTGATTGAGCTGAAGTTTTTTGTACACGTTTAGTTTGGATGACAATACATGATATGGTATGTGACGTCGTTCTAAATTACATATATGATATGGCGGACCATCCAAGATGGCGGAATAGTTATTTGGAGTGACTTTCAACAGCCCGGCGGGCCGGCTTCGGTGACGGGGCCGTTGGAAAAAAATTCCAACCGCCCCGGCGGGCCCGGATTTTGCAATGACGGGGCCGTTGGAAAAAAAAATTACCAACGGCCCCGGAGTGTTTTTTAAATGGGACGGAAAGCATAAAAAAATTATAGCATACGCTCCTATAGTGTTAAAGGACTACTCCTTTAAACACTAATTGTGTATTATTTTGAAGACCTGAAATATGAAATAAAATTAAAAAAAGAGTTTGTATGTAACAATCAGTTTTTATTGTTGATTAAAAATAAATATCAACTAAGTAGGTATCAACAATCATATAAGTATATAAGAACATAAAATACATGATGCTTGTTTTATATTATGACACAGAATACATAATAGTACAAGTTTAAGATAACAAACTGTCAACTACCAATAGTACTAAATATCTTACTGTCTTTGTTGTATTTTTACTCCGTAAATCGTATTAATAATCACCGATTTCAAAATCTACTACCGGAGCGTATGCTATAATTTTTTTATGCTATCCGTTCCATTTAAAAAACACGCCGCCGCCGCCGGGGCCGTTGGTAATTTTTTTTTCCAACGGCCCCGTCAACGCAAATGCGGGACCGCCGGGGCCGTTGGAATTTTTTTTTCCAACGGCCCCGTCACCGGGGCCGACCCGCCGGGGCCGTTGGAAGTCACTCAAGCTTAAGACACCTTAAGAGATCACCAGGGACCATTCTGGCGGCGAATCTGCATATTTTTAACAGACTCAATACCTTATTCTGACTTTAATAAGATGTACCTATTAATATTTTATGCTCTAGAACCTTCTACACTTTATTTTTGCAACGTTGTACATTCAAAAACAACCCTTTACTAGGCGTACTAAATTTTATTTTCAGTCATCTCGTAACTGAGTGGTGTCCTAAGATATTATTTACGAAGACATATAAAGGCTTTTGGGTAAATCAGTCCGGAAACCGATCTGGGTTGTGTTACATATTTTAAAAATCAATATTGTAACATTTCAGTGTATGATCATATAGAGCCGAAGACGACGTAAGGGCGCGTCGTCGCTACCATCGTCTATGCTATTATTGGCACCCCCTGTTCTACATAGTCCTGGCTGATTTCGGAAACTGTTTACGAGGATCATCAAGTTCTTTTTGGCTTTCATGCGGAGGTTCTACTACACGCGGAGTTGCAGGAAGGTCAGGAGAACTGTGCCAGTTCAGGTACCTACGTATGTGCTTCCAAGAAAAAAATAATTTCCTTCTCCTTACCGACCGTGTTATTACTAACACTGGTGTCAGATTTCATTCAAGTCGTATAAAGGCGTCTGACATGAACTTTACGAATGCTTTACGACTACCGCCATCAAGTGGCAGTAGCCGTATACATACACTAGTAAACTTAAAACTCAGCCATAGTGCAGGTTTCTTTACGATGTTTTCCTTCACAAGTATATGAAAACTAATACCTGAGTCAGATTGGTTTTGTAAAGTTTGTTTGTTTTGTGATGCCATTGATGAGTTGGTTGGTGCTACTTCTTTTGAAATATATTTCTAAATAAATTTATTTAATCAAACTACTTCATAACTATGCGTTTGTTATAGGTATTATATGTCACATACAGAACTGATTATACTAATTCAGCATTCCACGAAATTTTTATTTCACTCGTCTACCAAACATCAGGCGCGTATCTACCTACTTATCAAGAATGTTTTCTTTTCTCTGATGGCGTGCTCTGGAAAATATGTAAGATAAATAAACAATGAGAGTTTTCCTTTATTCAGAAATGAGTAATGATTATGCCTCAGGCTAGGCGGTGTGTTTTTAAGGTCACTACATACTTACTACGTCCCGAACAAAAGTGAAACAATTTTGTTATTATTATTTAATTTAGAAATCAAGAACCGATTTACATAGCAGATCATTTAAATTTTAGGTGTTTTGTTATTGTACATTAGTACTATTAGGTACTTATTCTGTAGAATTTTATATAAGTAGAATAATTTTGTTGAGATTGGGTGCTCCTGTTAAGTAGTGGGTGTTTTGCATTCTTAGACGGTCGTTCAATTCCAATTTCTTTTAAATCTCAACTGGGTTTGCTCTTGACCATAATTTTGGCCGAGAGAGATGAGGTCTACGGTGTAGCGAGCTTACCCAGAAGCAGCCTATTCACTCTGGTTTTGAAGAGAGTCAGGTTGTATGTACTCGGGAACACAGACGCAGGCAGGCAGTTCTTTTCGATGTTGACGAAAAGCGCTTGGTGCATGCGAGAGGAATATCAACCAAGAAGGCCAACGTTTATAGCCCGCAGTGCATCTGGTAGTCCGATTGAAAAAGGGGCAGGCCATATGAGTACATGCAGCTCATGAATAGACACACTTGTTTGTTCCCCGCAACGAACTAATATACCATAGAACTCTAACAACGCCAAAAAAATGGTTCCACGAAATAGGAACCTCTGTGGGCGGGGCGTAAAATAAACACCTCACTTCGCCTCAGTTCGCCGTGGCGCAGCGAGTTCAATGGTTGTACTTGTACCTAACGCATAAGTGTCAATTGTACGTATCATCGAGTAATTTCGCAAGTTTAATTAGCAAAAATATGCCATCGTGTGTCGTAAAGTGGTGTAGAAATCACACAGCTATATGAAGAACAGCGGAATTACCTTTCTTTCCTTTGCCGAAACTACGTAGTAATTATATTAATTCTGTGCCGAGACTTCAAACGCCAAGTGGCTGGCCGTTTGTTTTAGCGGTAGCCGGCTGCCGCGGTGTGTTGACCCCGCCCCGTGACCTTGACGCGCCCAATCGTGTACTAGCTTTTTCTATGAGAATGTGTGAGTGTCTTGTTGTATTTAAGTACATTTGTTTGCGTAAATGGAACCAAGATTTGAGCGTTCGTTGTATAAGAGTTACACTTCCATATTTATTTATAATTCAATGGTTTCCCGTCAATCCCCGCACTTCATACTTATGTTCCATATTTACCTCTCCATGACATTCATTTGCATACCCAACAATACTGGTTGTAAGGAGGTCATTGGTGTACAAAAGGAAAAGTGTCGCAGAGAGGACAGACCCCTGAGGAAAACCGGCGTCAAGTGATAGCGATGGGTCGGTAATTAAGATTTCCTTTTGTAGGCACAAGTTGCACATTGGCAAGCTTCCAAGATTTTGGTACTGTTTTGGAAGAAAGAGACAGGCGTTACAGACGCGTCAGTACACGAGAAAATTCAGGCTCTCAACACCTCAGTACTCTTGCAGGTATACCATCAGGGCCACTGGCCTTATTAACGTCAAGATTAAGGAAAGCTCTACAGACCTCTTTATTATGAATTAGCTTTTGCCCGCGGCTTCGCCCGCGTTAATTTCCCACGAGAACAGTGTTAATGATGAACCACGATTAAAGGTACCCTATGTCTTCTCTGGAGCGATGGTGGCCGAGTGGTAGGGCGCCGCCGGCCTGTGGCTGCAAAGGTCCCAGGTTCGAATCCTGCCCGTGCTACTTTTATACCAATCAGACTCATGTACCTATGTTAGTTTTCATCGACCACCGGTTGCTTCCGATGAAGGAAAACATCGTGAAGACACCTGCACTCTGGTTGATGATTATTATTTAGTGTGTGAAATGGGGGCAATGGCAAACCACTCCATTAAATTGCCAAGATAGTCGTTGTGTGCGTTTAATTCTATATACCTTCTATATGACCCTCAGTCATGAAGAATACGACTAAAGAGAGAGAGATTCGCAGGAATATATCCTTCTCTATACTTCTAACTAGGTATGTGTATGCAAAATTTCGATCGAAATTTTGTGATTGGTTGAGTAGATAAAGTGTGAAGAGGATCAAACAAACAAATAAATAAACAAAATATACAAACAAAGTCACTTTCGCATTTATAATATTACTTAGGACAGGAATAAGGCTATCATCTCCAGCACTGAAGAATCACAACAAGATACCTATGGTAGTGATCTAAGTAATAATTATTTTTGCTAGATTATTTTAAGAACTACAATTACTTTTTCTGTTACAATATTAACTTAATTTTTTTATATTTCTGTTTAGTGTTTTTTTTTTACTTGTTCTTTTATATATTTTGTTTCTTACATCTGGCTATTGTGATACTTTGTTTGCTTGAGTTTTTCCATTTCTTACTTTTTTTCTACCTGTCAAGATTTGTAATTGGCTTTTTGTTTCTTATTTACTCTATATGTTCCAACTTATTATGCTGCAAATCTTCGTTAAATGTAAAAAAAAAGAATGAAATAGAAAAATAAAAATAAAGAAAGTAAAGAAAATGATCACAGTGATCAAAAGAATCCTAAGCATATAGAATACCCAAGATCTATAAGATCTTTTTATCTTTTGGTAATCTTTTTAGCATATAGAATGTCTCTAGGGTAGGAGGAAAAACTGTATGCAACTATCAATTGGCTTATCTCTTGTAAATCATGTATGTTCACGGATCTACTTGATCCTATGAGCAATATTAGTGTAAAGCCTACCTTGTATAAGGAAACTCCTCAGATTTCTTAACTGAAAATGACAAAGGTTCAAACTAATATTTGAGTCTCAAGTTTTCTGATAAATTCATGTACAGCCTGACCAGGAATATAAAAACCCTCGCCATGTTGCGGAAAAGCAATAGAACTAATATCTTATCTTCTTCTAAAGGTGCCTCTCCAACTAGTGAAGGTTAGCGATTAACATGCTCAAGTCCTTCTTGTCCTTAGCTCTGCGGAACAGCTCAGCAGCATTCGCTATCCCAGTCCACTCTCGGATGTTTCGCAACCAAGAATTTCTTATACTGGCAACTAATTAAAAAACCCATCTGTCACTTCTCCTGTCAAAGTTTGACTTTCAATAAAGGACGGATCCAGTACTTTTATTTCAGGGAAGGGCACCGTTTCTCTTTCTCGAGAATATTTCCGAGATATTTTTCAGGAAGTTTCCACTTATTCTTTAAAAATTTCTAGAACGGCACATCATCAATAGTGGCGGATTAATTTTTTGGAAATATACTTGTGAGAAACTATTATCTACTAACTACTTAATCCTGTTATTTTAACAACTCGAATCTTAATATGATATGGAACCTGCCTTTAGAGTATGTATACAAAATAGCAGTCGGGGATGTTGGGGGCACGTGCCCCCGTACTACCACCCTTTAAATCCGCTACTGCTTTCAATAATGTTGTTATATTTCTGGTCCGCTTTATGTATCTAACTTTTAGTTTTTATTCTGCTGCATTAGATATATAATGTTTTTCAATGACAAAGACCGCTAAGTGGTTAACAATTTCTGACGGCTGTGATGTTGGGGTTGGGCGAGGTACGCGCAAAGTGAAAGACTCGGATTGCTCGAAATCAACTCTCTTTATTTTAGAATAATATGTTCCTTAAATAATTAGTATTTACACGTGATCATGAGGTATATATCTAAACATAATATAGTATATAGTATGGCGGATGATCAAAGAGATACCTTGTCTCCAATTACAATCAGATGCCGCCTTTTGTTTATATTTGCTAATATAATACTTTAAAATTTCGCATACACATAACTATGTGTATGCGAAATTTCAGGAAGATTGGTTCAGTAGATAAAGCGAGAAGAGATAACAAACAAACAATTAAACAAATACATTTTCGCGACGTGCGCGTCGCGGCTTAGAGCGCGGCGGATAGAGGGCGTGACGGCCGGACCCGGATTAGGATTTCCCGAAAAAAGTATGTAACTAACTGGTATATGATGTGTACCTAACCAGTTTTGGCCTCGGCGACTGGCAGTATATGAAATTTTAAAACACTTGAATATTTTTCTGATTGTAGGAATAAAATTCCAGATTATCCTATAAGGGCCCAATAGTTTCGGAGATAGGATGGAGCCCCAGAGTGTTGCTAGTTTGAAAAAAAAAAACTAAAAGGTGAGAACTCTTAGCTGATAAACATAGTTAAATTATATCCATACTAATATTATAAATGCGAAAGTTTGGATGTGAGTTTGTGAGTTTGTGAATTTGTGAGTTTGTGAGTTTGTGAGGATGTTTGTTACTCAATCACGCAAAATCTACTGGACGGATTTCGATGAAATTTGGTACAGAGGTAGATAATGACCTGGAATAGCACATTGGCTACTTTTTATCCCGGGAAAAAGCACTGTTCCCGTGGGAAATTCACGCTGGCGAAGCCGCGGGCAAAAGCTAGTATTATATAAATTACTAGCTTTTGCCCGCGCGGCTTCGCCCGCGTGAATTTCCCACGGGAACAGTGCTTTTTCCCGGGATAAAAAGTAGCCTATGTGCTATTCCAGGTCATTATCTACCTCTGTACCAAATTTCATCGAAATCCGTCCAGTAGATTTTGCGTGATTGAGTAACAAACATCCTCACAAACTCACATCCAAACTTTTCGCATTTATAATATTAGTATGGAAACAATCATCATTTTTATAATCTACTAGCTTTTACCTGCTTCTTCGCTCGCGTGAGTTTCACACGGGAACAGTGCATTTTCCCGGGATGAAAAGTATTCTATGTCCTTCTTAGTACTTCTTACTATGTGTATGCGATATTTCAGGTATATTGGTTCAGTAGATGAAGAGGTAACAAACAAATAAATAAACAAATAAACAAACTCACTTTCGCATATTTATAATATGAGTTAGGTTAGGATTTTAACATAATTCATCCAAAGCATGGTCAAGCTTCGACATTAAATAATCAACATATTCTGTTACAAAATCAGTGGCATAGTATAATGTCATGACGTGATTCAATGTATAATTTGAGTCATACATATGGTCCGAAACATTAACACACCATTCCTTACCTGGAACATATTTGATCGAAGTAAAATAAAAATATAGCTCTAAGTATTCTTTAAGACTGTTGTACACATTCCATTCACTAAAATTGCAATTACTAAGAATTAAATTGTCATGAGCTAAGATATTATTATTATTTGACCTTTGAAGATTTATATCAAAATCTACGATATTACAATCTAGTAACGCCACAAATTTTTTATGAAGATATCTACCATAAAAAAATGGTTCTTTTTTTGCATAATCTTGAATGTAACCAGATCTGAATCTGGATACTAGCATCAAATTTAATATCAGACTTGGTATTGAAGCAGGCAGAATGTCAACAGTTGGTCCACTATAATTGTACCTAGACCAACCAGTAAGTATTATGCCTTTAAAATCAAAAACTTTACTCTCTCCGCCAAATTTATAAAGACCAATTCCATTTAACCACGAGTAAGTATTAAGATATCTATTCATAATATTAGGGAGTACATTTGTATCTCCATCAGCGCCTTTGTAAGCTGATGCTATCCACATATTTCGAAATGCCTTGTGATATTTAAAAAGGTTTAAATGCGGTACGTCCCAGACGATATTGTAACTCCATATTACTGGTTCTGCTTTTGTTTTTTTGGAAAGAAACGGTATAGATCTTAGCATATCGTCCCAGATAAGCACTTTTGTTTTTTTAGAAATGTTTTTCACCGTCCAGATGACTGTGTTGATATGTTGTAAGTAGATGTTTCTGAAATAAATAGAAGAATTAACTATTATGTCCACGAAAATGAAACAAAACTCTTTAACTTGAAAAAATAGAATGAAGATTGGATTGCCACTTTCCCGCAATTTTTTTCTCTTGCCGGCCAGATATTCCACTATTACTTTTCATTTCCATGGTATTTTCCCAAATCTTTGTTTAAAGAAATAGATATAAAAATATATATTATTGTTACTCTCAAGAAACTTTATTTGATATATGTTTGATAACCATAAGGTAGATATGCATTACAAATAACTATTCCGCCATCTTGTATGGTCCGCCATATTGGATTTAGAATGACGACACATACCATATCATGCATTGTTATCCGAACTAACCGTGTGTACAAAATTTCAGCTCAATCGGTTGAAGATATCTATCTACTTCAAAATTGAGTTCTAATAAGATTCCACCCGAACGAACATACATACTCTATACATTATAATAAAACAGTAAAAATATTTTGTCTGTACATTTAGTATTTTTGACTGAAATGGATAGAGGGACACTTAAAAAGAATAATAGAAAGCAAAAATTTTTTTTGAATTTTTTGTCTGTCTGTATGTACGCGTTTCACGCAAAAACTACTGGACGGATTAGAATGAGACTTTTTTGTTGTATAGCTATTAAGCCTGGGCAACATATAGGCTATAATTGATTTTGAAAACTGAAACACCTGATGAAGAACCTTAACAGAACAGCTAAACTATAAGAAATATGGAAATGGTACCTTTGTAAAAGTTTATCAATCTGACGAGCATTTTCTGTTGACGTATAAAAATCGAAGATCAGGATCATCTGATGAAGAATTCCAAGAGACCAGCTACGCTATTACATATATGGAAATGGCGCCTTAGCAAAAGTCGTTCAACCTGATGAGCATTTTCTATTGACGTATAAATAGATAAGACACGGGATAGGACAAAGAGGGACTCGGGGTGGGAGTGGTGGTACACGGGAAATTGTAGATAACGAGCAGATGAAGATCGTTTATTTAATGAAATACCACTTTTGATTCATTTTAACACCGCGACTGTACTATGAGTACCTAATATTATCCCGTGGGACACGGGATAACTAAATGGCTTAAATTCTGAGTACTATAGTTTAGGTTTCTATAGTTAGGAACACAAAAAGATTTTTCATCTAAGCGAAATTCACGCGGGCGAAGCCGCGGGCGACAGCTAGTTTAAAAATATTTTGACAGCTGTCAGTTGAAAAGTATTATTTTAATCTGCTCCTCAGGTAACTTCAGACCTTACTTTCGAAGTATGAGTAATAAAAAAACTATTTATAGTACCTACCACCCAAAATACATCTGAAGTGTACGGTTTCGTAACAAAAGGGTCCAAAACTGAACTCTTATTAATATGCCTCCTGTCTGTCTGTCTGTTGACGCTTCGGATTTTATTAAATGTCAAGAATCGATGCCTCTAAATATATCTAAAGTGTAGGGTTTCGTAATAATAAATATAATACCGCTCAAATTTCATTAGCATTTTTTCGAACGCTAGTAAATAAAATAATAACTTACATAATTTAACTTGGTTATGGAATTTTGTGTTTGTACTTACGAATTATTGAGATGTCGTTTTTTACAGAGCTCGCATACATTAATGTGATACACTTCATCGCAACCAATGTGTATACGCTTCACGGGAACCACCCTTGCATGGAATCTTATTACCTGAAAATATAGTTAAACAATAACTGTAGGCGACTGTACTTTTAAAACTCGTGGACCCGTTGAAACTATTTTTTTATTGCTGTGGACCCGCCTGGGAGTAGTTGTATGGGCGGCATTTTTTTGAGATCAAAGGATTTATGGACCGCTGGGAGTTTGCCATTTATTTTTGTATTCATTCATTGATTTTTTTTTAGATATCTTCGTGAGAGGTTGATAAAAGTGACCTTATATTAGCCAGATTGATCTGAGAGCTGCGCTATTCCTATAATTCGATAGTCGAATTATAGGCGCAAAGCTGTGCTGTGCTATATTAAGGTCGAAAAATGTCAAAAATGCCTTCTAGACATAGAATTTTGTCCCAGTGGTCACGGATCTATGAAAATTTGGTATCGGTACATTCACAAAAATGTGCTGAACACAAACAAACGAAACAATACAAATAGGCGGGGAATTTAAATTTTTTTTACCGACAAATTCCTACAACCATGATTCTTATACTTAACATTATTTTGATGTTTTTAGACATCCTTATATAAAAAAAAAAGAATTTTGATGATCCGATATGAAATGGGAGGGGTAAATAAACTATACTGAATTGCTCGTAAACAAAAAAGTTTACAATAGAGATTACTGTTCACAATTAATAAATAAGACTTCATTTACCTGTAAATAAAAGTTGGCCGGTTTATAATAAGGCTTTCTAGTCATAAAATGTATTTTTAACGTTATAAATGTCAATATGGTTTTTATTTAAGTACAGGAAATCGGGTTCATAAACATGAGTCGTTTTTTAAAATTAAGATTGAATAATTCACATTACGTACGATTATACAATTTTCTCGACTGTAGAATTAAAAAAAAAAAATTACTGTTGTAGTCACCCTTATAAAAATTGAGGATATGGTTCATTACAATCGTATACGAATAATATATAAAAGTCACCATTGCTGGATTTTTTGTTTTTGTACAGGATGTTTTTAAAGTATAAAAATTACAACTCATTAAAAAATCCATTTCTGATTGTTATTTATTGGTGATTTTTTAAATCAAGCTTTTATTATTCGTAAGGAAACATGTAACAAAAAATCACCCTGGTAGGATTTTTTGTTTGAGAGTTATAACAATATGAGTCTTATAATAGCGTTTAAAAAAAAACGGCAGTGGTGATTTTTTTTTACACTTAAATTTGCAGTTGTAATATCATAATTTATGTAGTTTATAAAAATCACCATCGTAGGATTTGATGTGACCACCTCCATACAACTGAAAATTCACAGCCCCGACTAAAATATATACGATGACAAGCGCCAAAGTGGTGTGGGTAGTTAATGTGCCGTCAAGAAGTCCGCCATACATTTGCTGCTCACGCAGGACAGGGGTAACCCGGCGTCCTAGGTGAACGCTGAGCAGCGCGATGCGATGCTGTGCTACAATATTACAATCTGTGTGTGCAATATTACACGCGATAACGTCGACAATATAGGACACAAGAATACACGACTAAAAGTGCAGTCGGCTTAGTAGTTGATTCGCACGAAATTCATTCGCCCGAACGTGCGAAACGTCCACTTTCAATAATAATATTTTTTAGTAGGCGTTTCGCACGGATGAATTTTAATCGCGTGCGAACCGACCTCTTCAAGAACTAGTAGTATGCGATTCGCCCACTTAACGAAATGTGCGAATAAAAAAATCAAGGTACAGTTGTGTGCAAAATATTATAATATTAATATTAAAATATGCCACATTTTCATGGCACTCACATAAATATAAGGTCAATAATTCATATCAAAACGTGAACATAACGAATGAGGGAAAGAAATAAATTCATGGTGTCTTTTTTACAAGTAGGTAATACGAATATGTATTTTGACAATTTTATTAACCTATGGGGCTGCCGAGGTCTGCTACCTAGCGGCAAACGAGACATCGGCAAAGTTAGTTTACGCCTGCGTAAGCGCGCGAAAGAATTGAAAAGAGACGGAAAGTGATAATGAAAGGGACGAAAGGCTAATAATATCTTATTAGAAGTAAGAATTAATAATTCTAAACGAAATGATTTTGTGCGCGAATGTAACTTTTTGTTAAAACTTTTCCATAAAAAATGGGTATGTGCGAAAGGCGTACTACTAATTTTTGAGAGGGTCGGTTCGCACGCGATTAAAATTCATCCGTGCGAAACGCCTTCTAAAAAAATATTATTATTGAAAGTGGACGTTTCGCACGTTCGGGCGAATGAATTTCGTGCGAATCAACTACTAAGCCGTGCAGTCGCGCCGCACTGTCTTACCGCCTTTGACACTCACCGACTGCGATCTACCGCTTTACATTCTAGGTAGGTACATAAAAATAAGCTAGTAGATTTGAAAACCAAAACTACCTGTGACAACATATTTTTAATTAAATTGAGGCTTTCTGATTTGCTGGGACAAATGGAGTTGTCGTGTGCGTCGTCTTCTCTGAGTTGACGGAACTGGTCGCGTTGCAGCACATTTTCCATATGGCCGAAGGTCTGAACTAGTGGTATCACCTCCAATTTGTACTTTTGACAAGCTTTGAGAAAATCCGTTAGCTGAAATCAATAAATATATATAAAACTAGCTTTTGCCCGCGCCGCCGCTTCTCCCGCGTAAAGGGGTTTGGGTAATTTTGTATGGACCAGTGGCGTCATTTTTATTTTTCGCGGCCAGGGATAATTTTATTACTATTTGATAGCACCCTCATTAAGAAACATATCGTAGTGGTAATCATTGTTCTAAGTAATATCGGAGCTGAGGTATGATTTTTTAAAATATTTATTTTTTGCCTGAAGTTCACAAGAATAATACACATAAAACGTTACACTATGGTGCTAATCTTACCTAACAGCTGTAGAAAAATGCATAAATAGGAGAAGAAATAAGAAAACCTTACTTTAATCTAGGGCGGATCCAGCATTCGCGTCAGGGAGGGTCAAATGGTCGAATGCGTGGTCGATACTCAAAATAAACCCGAGAACATTTGCAGCCTTATGTTCCAAAGAGGGCTATGACCTGGAGTTCGATGCTCCCCCAACCATCCCCCTCGCATTAGCCCTTGTGTTTAACTATATCAATATAAACCTATTGGATACATTTTTCTACATCTTGGCTATTGATATACAATGATCTAGCAATACATCAAGTAAGATATCTCCCCGCGCATTAGTCGTCGAGCCCGCGTGACCATTCGCGCTGTGGCTAGCGGCTAAGTTCACAAGTTCTTCGCGTGAGCACGTCGTACTGCTCATCTGGTTGGTCACGAAGGTATTCGTAATTATCATAATAAGCGGAAACTTCTACAGGTGGATCAGCAAGAACTTCTACAGGTTGATCTGCAGTGGCTTGCACGTTAATTTCTCGGTCATAACGCTGAGATGGCCTGCATATTTGGTCTTCTGCATTAAACTGTAATAAGTGGACACTAGTGTTAAACACCACCAAAACAGAAGCCTTTCCACCTTTCCAACCAAATGACGAAATACAAACCCACATTCGAGTTTGCTGGATATAAACTTCAGCCATTCAACAACTTCAACAATGATTCAACTGCATTATAACCCAGCACCAAAATACCTTTGGCCGCAGCCACACTTACGCCCGAAACACATAAACAAACTGTGTAAAAAGCTCCTAATGAGGAAGAATATCTTGCAAAAACTGGCTGTAGACACTCAACTAAATCACATCTGATTGAGAACAAACACTGCTCACTGAAGCTACAAATATCCACAGAAACCCCAACCTGCTGGTACATTAAGTTTGCCAACCCGCCACCACACCGTCGGAAATCACAGTCCCCACCATACCAAACAGTAAACGAACTCCTCAATACTGAGCTGAACACAGCTAAGTAGGAGTAAAATGCTTGAAAAAAAAAACCATGGAGGTTAACTTAAATTCCATTAATCCCATTTTGACTTGCGCAGTGAAAACAGTTCGAGGACCAGCGGCATATCCTGTATGGGCAGAGACCCCTCCATGTCGTCTAAAGAGCCAAAATAGCTTCCTTAGACAGTTTGACATCTGAGACCAGGAGGCAAAGAACACTAGTCTGGAGCTATGGAAACAAAAAATATACTTTTTCCCACCCCAATATCCTCCCTGCTGAAAAGCTCTCACCTGGTGGCGATCTCCCCTGGGCAGTTTGGAAGTTCTTAAACAGACTCCGGGCTGGTGTTAGGACCTGACATGAAAACCGCAAAAATCATAACCCGTGAAACTGTGGTGCGATTCTGTCAATGGACCACCTTCTGGCATGTCCCAACTCTGCCCCACTTCCTGCACTATGGAGGACCTTAACGGGGCCAACGACAATGCAATTACTGTGGCCACAGAGGGTGTCGACAGTATTTTGCCAGTTTCCTCGGTCTTAGGCTACCCTCTCCTCTTCGGGCCAGGTCAACCCGATTGTCTTGAGCTCCGCTGCAATTAAGCGTCGCCAGGTCTGCTTGGAACGGCCAACTTTGCGCTTGCGCTGGGAGTTCCACTCCAGAGCTTGCTTCGGGATATGTGAGGGATCCCTTCTTAGTGTTTGACCAATCCATGACCACTTGAGGCTCCTTAATTTGGAGGTCTGTTGGCATTTCCCGGCGTTGTTCCCACAGCTGTTCATTGTATTTGATGCAGGCAGCGGTTCACAAAGACGCTGGATCGGCGGCGTGATCTTTTTAGTGACTTTTCAAGTTTTACATCGATTAAACAGGATTGTTGATTGACTGACTGACGTTTGACCGAAACATTTTGAGTTTCACTCTGAGGGACTTTACTTTTTGGAACGCCACACGGGCCGGAGCTGTGCAAAGGCTGCCCGAGCTTTATATATCCTAGCAGCAACATCATTTTTCGCTCCGCCAGACTTCGAGACTACACTTCCGAGATAGGAGAACATCTTGCATCTTTGCGTTGATTTTAAGCCCAACTTTTGCGGCCACTCGCTGTAGGTTGTCCAGTTTACCTTACATGTCGACGTGTTTGTGACTGAGCAGACACAGGTCATCAACGTAGTCTAGGTCATCCAGTTGATCGGACAACCCCCACTCTATACTTCGTCGCTTGCAGTCGTTCACTATGAGCATTATGCACCCAGTCTGACTCTGGCGTGAACTGCAATATCTTGAGAGATCAGCACCTTTGTGAGCAATTTGGAGAAGTTATTTAAATATAGGGCTTTTAGTAGGTCTCTAATCTTGGGCGTGACTCAACGATTTCGTCAAGCTGGTGCCAAATATTAGGCCAATGCAATGTATTGAAAGCTTTCTCGAAGTCGACAAACGTAAATTGATTTCACGCTTCCCTTCGGTTGCTTCTCCGAGTATAATTCGGAGTGAATTTATTTGGTCCACGAAAGAGCGGTTGGAGCGGAATCTCAACTGGTCTCATTTAATTCAATTTAGTGATTTATTGCATTCGGATTTAGGGAGGAGCATGCCCCCATAAATTCCAGTTGCATGTATACATATTTCTTTCTATACTAAAAATAAACCTTGGGGACAGTGCCGGGCTAACAACACGCACTCGACCATGTGAACCTCCCCTGACGCGAAAGCTGGATCCGCCCTTGAAGGTCTCTATACGTCTCATTTTGGGCACAGATCTCTGTATGAATCATGGCTATAACGTAAAAAGTGTAACGAATTGAAGAATTGTAGATTCATAACAAACAAAACAGTGTGCCGTTACAGGACACCCGGCAGGTGTAAATACATCTGAATATCGTTCGAAACTAGACTTGTTTCATTCTAATCGTGCCGCATGTTTAAAACCAGCATAAACAAAGCCGTTTTTTACTTTTTATTAGCATTATTGTTAAAATCGAATTGAGTTGTTAGTCAAAAATATGAAAACTAAAATGCCTAATATCTCAGCTCCGATATAGTTTAGCTATATGTACTCCATAATAAAGTTTGATCCCCTTGATATGTTCTTTCAAAATAACCAAGTTTGGTGAGTGGCCGCGAAAATTGAAAATGACGCCAACTTTACCCAAACCCCTTTCCCACGGGAACAGTGCTTTGCCGTTTTAACAGTGCCGGGATGAAAAATACAGGAAGATTGGTTCAGTAGATAAGGCGGTAACAAACAAACAACAGTCAGTCTGTAACGGAAGAATCCTAACTAATATTATAATTGCAAATGTGGGTTCGCAATTTTAATTTTGACAGACAACGCACAGCCAAAAAAAACTACTTGGCGTAGGAAGTTGAAATTTGGCATGTAGGTTCCTTAGGGATTGTAGGGGAGCACTAAGAAAATATTTTTGGGAATTCCCACGGGAATAAAGGTTAGTTTATAACACATTAAGGAAGAAATTTTAATATAAATGATTTGATTAAATGTAGCATTTCAGCAACCATGCAGCACCATGAAGCGGTGGTGACCGAGGGTAGGGCGCCCACCTGTGGATGCAAAATCCCAGGTTCGAATCCTGCCCGGGCTACTCGTACACGAGTTTGTATACCAATCTGACTCATGTTAGTTTTCATCGACCACCACTTGCTTCCGATGAAGGAAAACATCGTGAGGAAACCTGCACTCTGGTTGATGATTATCAGCTAGTGTGTGAAATGGAGAAGGCAATGGCAAACCACTCCATTAAAATTGCCAAGAGAGTCGTTGTGTATGTTTCATTCCATATAATGACCACAACCCTCAGTCATGAGGAAATACGACTAAAGAGAGTAGGTGCCTGATGAAGAATCCATTCATACATTGCAGTCTTTTGACCCGACTAAGCCAAGAGGAGTGTAATGATTTTAGTATCGGATTGTTGTAGTAAGCGGCAGTTGCGTTAGTTGGACACAAACATATACTTACCTATGCCAAATGACGTAAATTAAATAAAACTTGTTTCCAAAAAAAATGAACCGACTTCCATCATAAAACTTAAAATCATGAAATGACAATAAAGAAAAATGTATTGGCATGCTACCTACTGAATGAGGTGAAGTCGGTGCCAAGTGCAGGAGTAAGGGTGTTATGGTGGTATGTATACACGATTCTAATGTAAATTTAGATTCTCTCTCAGCCTAAAGACGTCCACTGCTGGACAAAGGCCTCCCCCAAGGATTTTATCCATGGGGGGTTTTGCCGTAATCGCCACGCTTGGCAGGCGGGTTGGCGATCGCAGTGTGATAGTACGCGGAAAGATGCTGCTGCCCATCCTCCGGTGTTTTTAATCCCTTAGTCGCCTCTTACGACACCCACGGGAAGAGATGGGTTGGTGCTATTCTAGGGCCACACCACAGGCCACATTATTTACAAATTTAGATTAGGTATTTAATTTTTACGGCACCGACTTCACCTCATTCAGTAGGTAGCATGCTAATACACTTTTCTTTATTGTTATTTCATGATTTTAAGTTTTATGATGGAAGTCGGTTCAATTTTTTGGAAAAAAGTTTTATTTTATCATTTTTAGTGCTTCTACACTTATTTTCTTTAATAAAAACTTAAACTTTTCTTCTGGCCGAAAATAAAGAATTAAGAATTCGAAACTTTTTATGTCAGTTTGATTTGAAATGTCAGAATATGTCAAATTGTCTATTATTTTTGGCACATAAATAGACCGAGAGTCCGCGACGATCAAACCCTCCTTATTTTAAAAATGATGAATGTTTCTCTGCGTGGTATATACGGGTAAAAAATATTAGCGACTAGGTATGAAGTTTGGATCTTAGTTGCTTATGCAGGTAATATGGCTAGCAAGGATGATTTTTATAGGTATAAAAAGCTCCCTTGGGGCCTCCCAAAGTAACATAAAATTCAAATTTTGTAATAAAACAAATATAACTATAATTTAGTAAAGTTACAATATCTGGCAGGGGTTTATATCTGCACCAATGGCCTGGTAATGGATGGCGTGATTTCCAATATTATTCGGAATAACATCTTTAAAAACTTATTTAGTTACTTTGAGGAAATTGAGCTACCACTCTATATGCTATTGCTACAAATTATCTGCCTAAGTAATCATGATCCAACTTTTATAGTCGCTAATTTTCTACGTTGGGGACATACACAGAAAATCTTGAGTTTAATAAAATAAGGAAGGGCATGCAGTCGCGGGCTTTTGCTCTATAATGCAATGTTGATATTTTTATATTTTGTTAGGTATCTTTTAAATTACCGAACAGATTCTGACGTGGTTAAAATGGGACCAACTTGGGAATAGACTCTTACGAATAAAAATAATTTCGGAAATCAGTCCACAATTGGCGGAGAAATCGGCGAACATACATAAAAAAAAAACATACATACATCGAAACATACAACCTCCTCCTTTTTTGGGAAGTCGGTTGAAGAATAAACAATGCCATTTTTCAGTAACCGATTTGCAAATAGGTGTGTAAGCCTTAAAGGTAGGATTTTTTAAAATTTAAACAGTGAACAGTGACTTTATCATGGAATCAACCTAATCGATGTATTCAAGTGTCAAAATAAAATTTAATCCTAATCCTAACTTAATATCATAAAAGCGAAAGTGAGTTTGTTTATTTGTTTGTTACCTCTTCACGCTATATCTACTGAACCAATCTTCCTGAAACGCATACACATAGCTAGAAGTTCGAAGAAGGACATATCCCTTTCATCCCGGGAAAAATCACTGTTCCCGTGGGAAATTCACGCGGGCGAAGCCGCGGACAAAAGCTAGTATAGTAATAAAAACTAACTAGGAACAATCGTGGTCTAAGAAAAATAAGTACCTACTTGAGTTTATCTTAAGTCAATTAAGTATGCCAACTAAATTTACCTCCGTTACTAAGTAATAATTTGGGTTTCTCAGGAAACCAGTTCTCCTTCATACGGAAACATGTCTTCATACTCCATAAGAAGTCCAGTCGCGCCCTCTCGTTTCAAAATAATCAGCAATTGTTTCAAGTAGCTCAGTTTCACAGGAGTTCTTTTGAGATCTATATGCACCACGACGTGCTTTAGATTCACCTTGGTAGTAACAGCATTCGTTCCGTTTGCGTATTCTTCCGTATATCTCGGTTGAGGACTGGTCCTTCGTTTTTTTGACACCTTTTTTGCATGAGGACAGTACGCATAAAATAATAAACCCAGAAATATAATGGCTAATATATAATATTTTCTTCTAATATTTCTTTGTCGCATTTTCTGGATAAATTTTCTATAAGTAGAGCTTGAAAAAGCGTATATTTGTTCAGAATTTATTGCTGGTCACCTGGTCACTCAATGGCAAAATTTTATTTTTTTATCTGCACACATTTTCATATGAATAAAGAAAATTGAATTGTAAGGTTGCACGTATGATTAGAAGAGTCGAAACTGAAAAAAAAAAAACAGATTTAAATGTATTAAAATTTAACACACTATCTTAGCAGTACAGTGGGCCACATGGAAAAGTATAAACTTTTTATAGTGGATATAACATCTGAGCATCATTCCATTTGGCGTCATGGCATTTCAGTCGATTTTACTGCTAAGGCGCGCCAATAGATGTTTTACATCAAAGCGAAAAAAGAAAAAAAATGTGATTAATAAAGAGAGTTAAACGCTTTAAAAGCTATCAATTTATGATTAACAGTTTATAATAATTATTATAAACATATTATATAATTATTATTATAAACTGTTAATCATAAACTTATTAACTTACTTACTTACTTATTAACTTTTTTATTTATTATTTTATTTTTTATTATAAACTTTTTAACTTTATCGGTAACGAGGGCCCCGCCCCGGTTTCGCGCGGGAGGTACATACAAAAATTGCAGCCTATGTTACTCAGGTATAATGTTGCTTTCTAAAGAATTTTTTAAATCGGTTCATTCATTAGTTCCGAAGATTATCCTTAACTTACAAACACTTCTTAATAATTGTTTTTGGATTTTTGAGCATCTCAGATGCAATTAGTACAAAAGTACTCTCATATAGAAATTAAAAATTTCTCGTATAAAGAGCCCTTGATTCTACAAATTACAAACATAGATATCGTGCCTCAGTTGTGTCTCAAACGCCAAAGAAATCGTATTAAAATATAGAAGTCTTACAGAGATCTTGTCACTTTATTTCAATTTCTTTGGCTCTTGAGACACAATTGAGATACGATATTGACGTTTGTAATTAGTAGAATCGGTCCCCTGGTCGCGGGTTCAAGTCCTGCTCGCATGGAATTTTTTCACCATATCTAATTTCTATATGAGAGTACTTTACTTCTTAATAATATTAGCACATATATTAGCATGAAGTATGATTCATCATGTGACCACTGGTTGATCATGCGAGTAGTCAGATGGTGAAAAAATCATCACACCGTAGGAAATTTAATATTCTTTATAAAGTCTACGGCAATAGACTTTAAAAATAACATTAAAAAACACTGATTTTGTGTCACTTTTCAAGCGCTTTTTCTATGTAGTTCCCATAGATTTAGAATATAATATGTTTGTTATCAATCACCATCATTAACTTCACTAAACTCGTAAAAAATTTCAACTTCAGTGTCAAAAAAATCAATCGATTTTAGAATGAAATTCTAATATGTGTCTAAGTAATATTAAGTACACCTTACTTCGGACTGAGAGGCAAGGACGACTAACTGAGTAGACATTATTAGTAAGCACTTGTATGGGTTTATCGACTGCGTAGGCATTCTTAGTAAGCATTTGTATATGTTTGACCTATAACAGGATGATTCACTTAAGATACATTTTATTAAACAATATATTGCCTTTTGTTAAATTAGTTTAGCAGTTATTATTTTGTCTATCAAATTAGCTATTAACAATTTGTTAACTTAACAGTCAATCGATTGTATTCATTACATCTTCCGTAACTTTAATATTTGGAGCATAACTCACATACATGATCCTTGAAAACATAACACTCCTTTTTGGTCAATGGGGTAAAAAGTTAAGAAAATTTCCTTATCAAATTTCGCAGGGAATCGTAAACCCAGGGCTTAGCTAGGAAAACAAACAATCTTTATCTATTTATTTATTGTATTCCCTTCGTCCATTTTGGTAACTAAACTTTTGTAACCAGTTACAAGAGAAGATTTTTCTTTCGATGTATTGCATTGCAACCCGATTTTCTTATAATAGTATGCAAATATCAGCTTGATCAAAACCAAAATCATTTATTTAATTTGCAATATTTGCCAGTTAAGGGACGGGGAAACTAAATTATACTAATCCTCCCTGTTGATATACGTGACTCTAAAACTATTTCTATCTTTAAGAAAAGAGTGAAGGAACACTACCTCTCTCTCATCCTAGTATATATTTTGTATAATTTATTTATTTATATTCATATATATTTTTGTTATACATTGTATGTATAATACTGTCTATATGTATTATATGTAGTATATTTTCTTATATTATACTAGCTGTCGCCCGCGGCTTCGCCCGCGTGAGTTTCGCTTAGATAAAAAATCTCTCTTGGAGCTTTTCATCAGATGTTCTAGATCTTCAATTTTTATACGTCAGCAGAAAATGCTCATCAGGTTGAACGACTTTTAATAAGGCGCCATTTCCATATATGTTATAGTGTAGCTGGTCTCTTGCAGTTCTTCATCAGATGTTCCAGATCTTCAATTTTTGTACGTCATCAGAAAATGCTCATCAGGTTGAACGACTTTTGTTAAGGCACCATTTCCATATTTCTTATAGTTTAGCTGTTCTGTTAAGGTTCTTCATCAGGTGTTCCAGTTTTCAAAATAAATTATAGCCTATATGTTGCCCAGGCTTAATAGCTATACAACAAAAAAAGTTTCATTCAAATCCGTCCGGTAGTTTTTGCGTGAAACGCGTACATACATACAGACAGACAGACAGACAGACAGACGGACAGACAGACAGACAGACAAGAAATTCCAAAAAAATATTTTTGCTTTCTATTATTCTTTTTAGGTGTCCCTCTATCCATTTCAGTCAAAAATATTAAATGTACAGACAAAATATTTTTACTGTTTTATTATATGTATAGATGTGTTGTTTTTATCTGTTATTTATCTCTATTAGCTATTTTCTTTTCTTTTTAGTACACGCCAATGCCTCTTTTTTTTCCCTTTTTTCTTTCGCGGGTCTACTGGAAGAAATTTCTATAGAAATAAGTAGAACCTTTGTACTTAGTTTTCCTATGTTTTATGTTTCCTTTGTATGTGTTTGTTGTGTACAAAAATAAATAAATAAATAAATAAATGATACTAAGTAAAAAGTATTTTTTCTAATCATCATGTATGGCACACAAAACACAATACCAACTTTATTGTTATCAATAGTTTGATATGTCCGAGCTGTAATGTAAATCAGGGGCCGTTATTGCAAACGTGTGTGGCATTGTCTATACTATAAGCATACAAGCTAGTTATCAAAAACAAAAAACACGACTGACAACTACATAGCCTATGTCACTTGGAGGAATGCGAAGAATCTGAAAATACCTCTTACACCAAAATCTGTTCAGCCATTCAGGACTTATGGTGGAATAAAGACACTTACATACATACATACATACATACTTACATACATGAACCCTGAAAATATAACACTCCTTTTTTGGTCAGTCGCGTAAAAATAAAGGCAGTTCTGGGAGAAGTGGATATACCATGTATCTTCTTATATATCATTATTATTTCCCATTTATTTACTTTGGTAAGTACCTCATAGGTTTCGATTGCCGTCTGAAATCGAAAATGCGAGGTAAAATGGTAGGTGATATCAATAAAAATATAAATTATTTTTTAAATTATTTTAAATTGTGGTTGGATATATTGTAATAACCTGTGTGTGTTTTAGTTTGTATCAAATATTTTTTTAATTCTATTATACAATATCTTCTGATTGCGTTTACATTGCGAAACGCCATTTTTGTTTAGATGTTTATTGAGGGTTACGAAATGACAGATGACAAGACGGCAAATATTTAATGACTAGCTTTTGCCTTGAACAGTGCTTTTTCCCGGGTTGAAAGATATCCTATGTCCTCAGTACTTCTAACTATATGTATGCGACATTTCAGGAAGATTGGTTCAGTAGATAAAGCGCGAAGAGGTAAGAAACAAACAAACATACAAACAAAGTCACTTTCACATTTATAATATTAGTTAGGATATCTGTTATTTTGTCAATCATAACCGGCAGAATCAATAAAAGCTCGGACCAGTCTGAATATTCAAAAACCTATCAATTTTCTAATCCTATGTTAGTTATAGATAACCATAGTAGATAACTGAAGTTAAAGTTAACCAGCGTGCAGGTTTATGAACAATGTTTTCCGTCAGCTAGTGGTGGTCACAAGATTCATATTGATACTTCAAAGTCAAAGTCAATTATTTTTATTCATATAGGCTTAAAAATAGCACTTATAAATCGTCACATTCTTGTTTTTTAGTTAGTTGACGTTATAAAATTACTTAAAGCTAAGGTAACCACCGCCTCCAAAGCGCAAGTGGAGAAGAGGCGGCGCAACAAACTCCACTGCTGCATTTTCTCAAAAGACGTCACTTTGCAACATATGTCCTACAATTAAATGACTGTGTATGTGGACGAATATACAGTACTTCAGTTTTTCAGTTCGATAGCTTGCGAGAAATCTACTTACCGATCTACACTTCTGCATATTTTAAACAGGCTCTATACCTTATATCATTCTGACTTTAATAAGACTTATAAATATTATATACCTACTCTAGAGTCTTCTACACTTTATTTTTGCAACATCGTACGTTCAAAAACCACCCTTAACTCGGCGAACTAAATTTTATTTTCAGTCATCTCGTAACTGGGTTGTGTCTTATGACATATTTACGAAGACAAGTAAAGGCTTTCTGGGTAAATCATCCCTGAAACCGATCAGGGTTGTGTTTCACACGTGCGCCGACGAATTGGCCAATCAATCGTCGGAAGGAAATAACACATTTACGAGATAAAAGGGAAAATATTGACATATTTCACAGGTATTTTGCTCAGGTGTATTTATTTTTAATACGTGACGAAAAAAGATATGGAGACGATATTCACACGATAAAAATTCAAATGGCTGAAATTATTTTATATGATTCATATCATTCAGAAGCCACTGCCTCTCCAATTATTGGTTTCCACATAGTCGGATTGGAAGCGGCCTGCTGCTATCAACTAATTCCATCTAAACTTAAGGTGCCCGCTTTTGGCCACCTCCCCTATATCAAAGAAAAAATTCACTTATATACGCGAACGTATATAGTATTTGGTGTAATTAATGAATCAATGCAATAAAAGTTGGCACACGAGCAGTCGAGCGGCTCGCGCTTGGCATTACATCAAACACATGTATCCTTCATGTCGGGAGTAATTCCCGGAATCATAGCTAGCGAAACACTAAATGGACTGTAACGTCTGTAACACGACTGATTCTAATGATTAGTTGTAACGTGAATTACACTGTTGATTTATTATAATGTTATACCTACATTTTGCTTCGTAGTCATTTTAATATTTGGCCAACATGGTCAGGAAAGTCCATTTTCATGTACCTAGTATTTTTAAAAAGTGTTTAAAAATAAAAGCAAAACAATGAGGGATTTTCCGAGACCCAAATTAAAAAAAAATAGTTCCAGATTACTTCATAGATAGCGCTTAAGCAAAGGTGAGAGAAAAAGTTCCATACAAAAAGCAAAAATTCACGGGATTAGCATTAGAAAAATATAAAACTTAGTAAAAAAAACATCTAAAAAGTATCAATATTGTGATTTGTGCAACTGTCAAACTGTTAGGTGATTTTTTTTCTGCCTCTGGCTGCCAATTAAAAGCGCACAATATAGGTACAGCCATTATTACAATCTCGGCTTTCAATAAAACTCCATCTGTTGAGATTTTTTTATGCTGATTGTTTATTCTTAACTAGCTGTCGCCCGCGGCTTCGCCCGCGTGAGTTTCGCTTAGATGAAAAATCTCTTCATCAGATGTTCCAGATCTTTAATTTTTATACGTCAGCAGAAAATGCTCATCAGGTTGAACGACTTTTAATAAGGCGCCATTTCCATATATGTTTTAGTGTAGCTGGTCTCTTGCAGTTCTTCATCAGATGTTCCAGATCTTCAATTTTTATACGTCATCAGAAAATGCTCATCAGGTTGAACGACTTTTGTTAAGGCACCATTTCCATATTTCTTATAGTTTAGCTGTTCTGTTAAGGTTCTTCATCAGGTGTTCCAGTTTTCAAAATAAATTATAGCCTAAATGTTGCCCAGGCTTAATAGCTATACAACAAAAAAGTTTCATTCAAATCGGTTCAGTACTTTCGGAGATTAGCGTGATTATACAGACAGACAGACAGACAAGAAATTCCAAAAAACATTTTTTGCTTTCTATTATTCTATTTAAGTGTCCCTCTATCCATTTCAGTCAAAAATACTAAATGTACAGACAAAATATTTTTACTGTTTTATTATATGTATAGATTAGCTGTCAGAAAAATCGCTCATTAAAACATAAAGTTATTCTTTTATTCGGCTTCGCCCGCGTGTATTTCACCTCCTTAGGGAGGAATTTCCAAAATTTCTTTGGTCACTTACGTCAAATCTTTGCAAAATTTCAAGTTTCTATATTCAGCAGCTGAATGGTATATCAACGAAAACATAATAGCGCAGTAAATAGAGCTAACCTTCCCTAGGGGTTAATTACGTGCGGTCCAGTAACTCAATTTTTTTTATATTATTGTTTAGGATGGTTGTAAGTATTTAAAATAAATATGGCACAATTGACTAGCTTTTGCACTCGCCGCCAAATTGGAAAAATAAAAAAAAAATCACCACTTTGTTCGGTTTTTCGTTTATATTTTCTTTTAAGTGCATTTTCGCTAGAAAAGTGTTCTACACAATGTTGTAGAAAATTAAATTTTCCGTTATTTACATTTTATATTTTGTTTCTAGAACTGACAGTTTCCGAGAAAAAAAAATGTTTTGCCTTAAAAAAATCTCATTTTTCAAACATTCGTCAATCTTTTTTAATTTAAAACGATGTAATCCAGTCATGACCTATTCTAGGAGAAAAAGTAGCAGAACAAACATCGTAGGGAATTTAATTACCTGCAAAACGCAATTGCATATTTCTTAACCAACCCTGCAAGGTGGAGAGTAAAACTAAATGATAAAACAACGGAAATTGTTTTTTGCTATAATATTTTACTTTTTACTAACTGAATCTCGGTCCCATGGAAATTTCGGGATATAAAGTACCTTATGTGCTAGTCCTGATATTTTTCTACTAGTACACCAAATTTAATCGAAATCCGTCTAGTAGATTTTGTGTGATTAAGCAACAAATATCACATCCAAACTTTCCCATTTATAGTGTGATTCATTGCAGGTGAGTAACCGGTACCTGATTGGGACACTGTAAAAGTGTCTGTGGACATTATCAAGTACAGATATTAGATAATATTTGCTTCATCAGCACTAAAGATTGGGAAAGAAACCCGATTTTAAAATGAAAAAGTTTGGATGTCATATTTCTTGCTCAATCTAAAAAATCTACTGGACGGATTTCGATAAAATTTGGTATGCTAGTAGAAAAATATCAGGGCTAGCACATAAGGTACTTTTTATCCCAATATTCCTATGAGAGTAAAGCCCCCGGCTGCAGCTAGTAGACAATAAAATATGATAGCAAAAACGTAATATTTTAACTTTTACTTTTACTGCCTACTCCGTAGGGTTGATTAAAAAAATTACATGTGTTTTGTAGGCAATTAAATTTTCTTAATATTTTATTCCAATATATATTTTCCTAGAGTAGGCCATAAATGAATTACAGCGCTCTGAAGTAAAAAGTTTGACAAATTTCCAAATGCGATTAAAAAATGCGATTTTTTTAAAGTGCATATCTCCATAACTATTAGTCCTAGAAACAAAATATAAATTGTACATTATAGGAAATTTATTTTTACAACGTTGTGTAGAACTCTAATGTAGCTAAAATGCATCTAAACGAAGGTGAGAGCGCAAATCTGAATAAAGTGGCAATTTTTTTTGTTTTTTTCAACATATGGCGGGCGTGGAAGGGGGGAGAAATTGTGCCTCTTGCATTTTAAACACTTACTAACCATCCTAAGTAACATATCAAAAATTCAGAACTATTGAACCATTTGTAAGTAAACCCTACCCTTAGCTCTATTTTGGTCTTTATTCAATGAACTATGGACGGATTTGTATTAAATTTGGTATACTAGTAGAAAAATACCAGATATAGTACATAGGTTACTTTATATCCTGAAATTCCCACGGGAGCGAAGGCCCGAGGCGCAGTTAGCAGAAAATAAAATATTATAACAAAAAAAGCAATATTCCGTAGTTTTAATATTGAGTTTTACTCCCCATTCTGCAGGGTTGGTTAAGAAAAATGCAAATGCGTTTTGTAGGTAATTAAATTCCCTACAAATTTTGTTCCAATACTTATTCTCCTAAAATATGCCATAACTAGATTACAGCGTTCTGAAGTGAAAAGTTTGACAAATTTCCGAAAAAGAAGATTTTTTTAATTTTTTTTATGAGCACACATCTCGGTTACTATCAGTCCTAGATACAAAATGTAAAATGTAAATAATAGGAAATTTAATTATCTACAAGATTTTGTAGAACACTTTCCTAGCAAAAATGCATCTAAACGAAAATATGAGCCTAAATCTGAAAAAAGTTTTTTTTTTTTTAGTTTTTTTTAAGATTACCGCGGACGCGGAAACTTGGCAATTGTGCCCTTTTTATTTTGAATACTCACAATAATCCTACACAACATTTCAAAAAATTCACAATTACTGGACCGTTTGTAATTTGATTCTCGTCTATTTACTGCGCTATAAAGCCCAGTTACAGTTTTATTATGATAAAGAATACAGATTACTTATATGAACAGCTAAAATATACAGAGACCACATTTTACAGTCAGTTTCAACCCCAATCAACCAGAATTTGAAACAAAGTATAAAACTAATAATGTAACTCTTACAGACAATCTTATTCGTTCAACAAACTAACAACTCTTAAACTTCAAAGTAACCAAAACTAACGTTGAATCCAATTCGGAATGTTTCAGTAATACGCTTTTGGTAGTCGGAACTTGAATGCATCTAGAATGCAGATTGCTTGCAATCCTGTGCTTGTTTTGAATGCTTTCAAACTCTGACTTTTATTTATTTGAGCGATGTAAAATTTACTTTGTTGACTTAGATTTGTTCTGTGGCGTGATGAGAATTTTATTGGCTTGTCGTGGCTTGGCGTTGTTAATTGAATAGGAATTATATAAGACAAATATTTTGATTTTAAAATATTACAAACTAGCATTTCTCGTGGAAATTTCGAGATAAAAAGTGTCATAATGTGCTATTCCAGGTGAATTTCTACTCGTTTATACCCAAGAAATACATCCAGTAAATCTTGCGTGATTGCGTAGTTACATTCGAACACCAAGGGTTCTGTGCAAAAGCATTTTGTGAGGCACTGGGTGGATGGATGCGCTTATGCATAAAGGCGCACGTACACCAGGTTAATTGAACCTAATGCAAATGAAAGCGTTACTAACATTAAAATGAATTGCGTTATTAACATGGGTAAAAACAATTGTATACTAACAAAATAAGGTCTAGTCCAAAATAAAGATTAATTTCATCATTCATCATTGCAGCCTTTATTTTGTCCGTCTTCGGACATAGGCCTCCGCCATACTCTTCCATAACTCCCTAGAAGGCTAGAGACAGGGAGGCGAGCGCCAGCTAGTAAACAAATCACACAGATTTAGTTAGGATGCTAACTCAATGATACTATATTTTATAATAAATACATAGAAAGATCCAAGACCCAGGTCAATCTGAAAAAGATCACTGTCCATCTTGACTCGACCGGGGATCGAAACCGGGACATCCGGTGTGGCAGTCCAGTGGCGGCGTGTTGCCTTTAGTCCACAAAGGTCGTCAAAATACTTCTTCGTATGCTCTTGACAGAGCAGTCGTGGTCAGGCATGCTGTTTAGAGACGCGCAGCACTGTGGCTCTCCATTTCTCCCGAACTGATGCCTGGCGGGCGTTCTCATTTAGAGATGCTTTGGTGAAAGCTTTTATTTGGTCGGTCCAACGCATCGGGGACTTCCCCCGAGACCTAGCTCCATCCACTCTGCCCTACACCACCAGGCGCTCCATGGCATCCTCGCGATGTGTCACATGACCAAAGTATCGAAGGATCCTGCTGTTGACTATTTCGGATAGGCGGGTCTTGATGCCAAGCTCATTATGGATGGAGGCGTTTGTGCGTCGCTATTCCACGATACGCAACATTCGTCAAAATAACATACATAGAATCACGTCTTTATCCCTTACGGGGTAGACAGAGCCAAGAGTCGTGAGACTCGAAGGCCACTCTTAGCTGAATAGTGGGCTCTCTGATGGAATGGAGATTCAGGTATAGTGACAGGTTGCTAGCCCATTGCCTATGAGTTGAGGAATCCCCAGTTTAAAGCCCTTTCCCTCGATTGACTTTTACAATCTGTGCGGGATGAGAAGCAGCTGGCACGTACATTCTATGTTTTTTCTTCGCTCCCAGACCAGCATGGAAGTCTAGTCTCAAAATAACACTGTATAGAATATACGCAAATATAACACGTGAAGTACATGCTTTGACAAATAGCTCGCCCTAGCTACACGCCGCATCCATTCCATCCACGGTCTAAAACAGCATCCCTTTCCCATTTCCTCAAAATTAAAAAAAACAACCTTATAATTGTTGGCGTACGGGTCAGTTTTGAATATTGAGCAAAAGAGAAATGGATCTTATCCCGATTCATCAATGCGGCTGTTTTAGACCCCCTGGGGCTATTTTTCATTTAAATAGCTCCAGCGCAGATCCTCGAATGGCTCCGAATTACCGTGTACTCCACCAATTAATAAACTTACTACATGGAATTACGTTTATAAAAACTAGCCTTTCCCTCGGCTTCGCCCGCGTAAATTTCATTTTTTACCCATTTCACCCCCTTAGGAGTGGAATTTCCAAAATTCCTTTCTTAGTGCTCACTTAGGCTTATATGTATGTTTATAGTTTATATTATACGTGTATACAAAATTTCAAGTTTCTACATCCAGTGGTTGTATAATTATTATTAAATTTATTTGTATATAAAAATCTACTACCTTTACCAAATTGTAATGTTGATTAAACCTAATTCTACATGTCATGTACATAGAACATAAGTTTAGTTAAAAACCGATCTATATCAAATGCAACAAACTTCTCTTGCCGCGGGTGGATGTCCTGTAGGCCTGAAATACAGGTTGAATCTAGTTTAGGCTCCAGTCCACCTCCCAATACATATTCATGTATTGTTGTTGTGGAAAAATAAATATTATTTCATTTTTCATTTCATTTCAGTGGTTTCGTCTCTGCGTTGAAATACCAATAAGTCAGTCGACGTCCAATTTTAAGAGAATACCGGATTGATAATGATTGAAAGAAGAAATTATTAAAAAACATATAAGCCCCTTTTATTAAAAATGATATCCTAATAAGTTTCATAGTCGTCGGTTTCATTTTGATATTTGATTTTAATTTTATTTTTGCTGCCAATGAAGAGATACCCTGCGAAACTACGAGTGAAAACTTACACAATAGTTTTTACTAGGAGTAACATCTAGTGTTATAATATTAAATCTGTGGTAACGTTTCCTCCTCCTTTAGATGTATTCCTCATGACTGAGGGTCGTGATCATTATATGGAATGAAACACACACAACGACTATCTTGGCAATATTATATTAACATTGCCTTCTCCATTTCACACACTAGCTGATAATCATTAACCAGAGTGCAGATGACCTTTCGATTTCCTTCACCGGAAGCAAGTAAGTAGTGGTTGATGAAAACTAACATAGGTAGATGAGTCAGAAAGGTATATAAACTTATATAGCAAGGGCAGGATTCGAACCTGGGACCCGTGCAGCCACAGGCCTACCACTCGGCCACCACCGCTTCAACCGTGGTAACGTTTACATTAAGTATCTTTTTATCACAGTATTGTAGTAATAGTATGTAGAGCTTATATTTATTCTGTGGTATTTGGTATTAAGGCGGCATGAAAGCATCCATGAATAGGGTTATCTGATAGCTAATGTACAGAATTAGTGGACAATGGATGGTCATTGGACTATAACTCAGTAACGGACAGAGATGGGCAAAAACTGTTCAAAACTGGGCTATTTCAAAGTGTCTACATTAGGCATAGATTAAATACTCCTCGGAAGGTACGTTAAGCAGTTTGGTCCCAGCTGTATTCACAGTCCAATACGTATTGGAGCCACGTGTTGGGTTAGCCAATCCCTTTTTATCCATCCACAAGGAAAGCCATTGCCACAGCAGTGGAGACATTAGAATGGCTAATGATGATAACCTACGCCTACATCCTAGGCCTACGTTCTTGTCGCATAGCATCGGCTGCTTGCGATTCCCTATTGTTTAAAAACACGTGTTATCTTCTCCCGATCTGAGAATTTAGCAGGGGCCATCTATAATGTACGTCACACGAATTTCATAATTTTTTTGACCCCTCCATGTCTCAGCTGGATTTGAAATTGATAACTAGAAATTGTGGCGTAGAGTGCAGTTTTTACCGCCTTGAATCCGGTTAGATTGGCACAGTTGAATACCGGACTTAGTCAGGTGATCCTGTGTCCACGTCTCTATGCAACGAGAGGGGCGCACCATGTGGTTTTAGTGGGTTCGAGCCCCACACTGCCTCTCTTCCATCCTCGGGAGATTGGCGCGGGTTGGCCATTTCCACATGTAAAAAAAAAAACGGTGTGATGTCATGAAATTCAAGTTTTTGTCACACTTCGTCGATGACATAGGCCCCCCTACATCTGAAGGCACAGTACGGTACACCGTATATAGGGCTGAAGTACTGAAAAAGTCTCGGCTAGATCGGACTTTAGCCCATGCCAGATAACGGCTCAATTCGCCGGCTTGGGAATACACAAGAACCTCAATAGCCTGTGACATCCATAATCCGTTTATGGTGATCATCGTAATGGTTTCTGAAGGCCTGCTTTTGTTCTGCGATAGTTGGAAAAGTTGCATATCTAAGTACCTAATATTATTGAGTACCTAATCAATTTTATTGCTTAGCCTGTAATTGTTAATACCTAGGTAATTTTTTGTGTGTGCATACAAAACTTTTACAGGATCGAGCCGACTTCACCCGAACGACCGTTGGTTTCACCTAAACTCATTCAATAACCGACTACCTACTAACAGAATATAAAAAAAAAATTAAAAGGTGGGTTTGCTCTTGACCATAATCTTACCCAAGGATAGAGATGAGGTCTAGGGTGTACCGAGCTTACCCAGAAGCAGCCTATATAACGGATCCAGTTTAACAAAGCTAACACTTACTAACAGTAAATATCTAAATCAACGTTATTTTATTCTTATATAGGTATTCTATTTACTGTTTTATCAGCATTTTCGGAATAGCATGGTGTCGTTTCTTCATGATTTCGGAAGAAACTACGAAGGGAGTCAGTAAATTCTGACACATAGATAATCACCATAAAGACTAGGCACCAAAGATCTAGAATAAATAATATAAGATTTTGACTTCTTCCTTCTTCTTTAAGTCTTTTAATTTCAAGATCTATTGAAGAACGAAAGAAGAACGGTATTATCTAACCATCTATCATGGAAAATGATCTTTTTCAGATTGACCTGGGTCTTGGATGTTTATTATTGTTTATGCTAGGCTGATTTGCTGCTTTAGGCTGATGCTGCGTGCAATCAAATATACTGCTTTGCTAGCTTTAATTCTATTTTATATTTTCTACTAACACTATTTTTGTTAAATCGATGTAAACCCGGTGTATGCATCATTATGCATAAATAGTTAACATCAGTTCATTTTTTATTACAATATTTAAAAAAAAAAACGACAGGAATTATGCTACAAATATGGATTTGACTTTGCTGTTCGACATCAAAATTTTAAAAATTGAAATTGGGTCGGAGATTCTGATTTATTTTTAATAGTTCTGATTTTCTTTGTTAAATAAATATAGGTAGAATATAATATTTCTTTTCCCGGGATGAAAAATAGCCTTCCTTCTGCGTACTTCTCACTATGTGTATGCAAAATTTCAGGAAGATTGGTTCAGTAGAAAAAGCGTGAAGGGGTAACAAACTCACTTTGGCATTTATTATATTAGTTAGGGTAGTTAGGATTAGGATGGATGTAATAACGACACTTGGTGAGAGCATGTAGCCGACATAGTTTGAAAGCAAAACCGCGCTAAATTTGTTACTACCGGAGTTTTCAATTAAAACTTTGGCAGTATTAATACTGTATATTGTGGTTACCAATATAATATGCTTTGGTAAAACTAGCATTGAAACTACAAAATGCCACAATATTGAACTATTTCGCCTTATAAATCAAGCAATTCGATTTATTTATTGCGATAATACCCTATGTATGTTAGTGATTATTAGTGAGGTTAATAGAGTTATATAGTACTAGCTGTTGCCCGCGGCTTCGCCCGCGTGACTTTGGCTTAGATGAAAAGTCTTTTTGTGTTCCAAACTGTTTCCTGTGTTCCAATCTTCAATTTTTATACGTCTACAGAAAATGCTCATCAGATTAACCAAGTTTTGCTAAGGCGCCATTTCCGTATATGTTGTAGTGTAGCTGGTCTCTTGAAGTTATTTATCAGATATTCCAGATCTTTAATTTTTATACGTTTTTTTTTTTTTTATTATTAAATATGGGTTTGCTCTGATGCATTGCTCTGATGACGATGAAGCGAGCTTACCCAGAAGCAGCCTATTCACTCTGGTTTTGAAGAGAGTCAGGTTGTATGTGCTCGGAAACACAGACGCAGGTAGGGAGTTCCAGTGCTTTGCTGTGCGCATCAAGAATGATGACGAAAAGCGCTTGGTGCGTGCGGGGGGAATATTAACTAAGAAGGGATGATAGCCCGCAGTGCGTCTGGTTGTCCGGTTGAAGAAAGGGGCGGGCGGTATGAGCTCATGCAGCTCATGAGCACACTCTCCGAAGTACAATCGGTAGAAAACCGACAAGCAGGCAACTTTTCGACGATGAGCTAGGCTGTGGAGCTTAGCGTTCGTTAATTTTTCATCGCCGATTATTCTTTTGGCTCTGCGTTCCACCGAATCCAAAGTGGCCAGTTGGTACTTCGCCGAGCCGTCCCAAAGGTGACTGCAGTACTCCATGCAAGAACGGACTTGAGCTTTGTAAAGAGTAAGAAGCTGTCCAGGTGTGAAGTATCGCTTCACCCTATTGACACTACTACTACTAGTTAGTTTAGTAGCGTTGCGCGCGTCCTTGAAGTTTAGAGAAACTTTCTGGATATTTTAACGTGATCTTATTAGTAATTCCTGGATTGATCAGGTTTTTGTGACTTGTGTTTTGTCGTGCTGCTGTGCTTTTATGTTTTATCGTATTGTTTTGTGTTTGTTGGATTATTGACAAAATGCTATTCCAGTATTCTGCGGAGGAATACCTCAACATGATTTTTTGTTACGACATAGTCGAAGGCAACACGTGTAGGCGAGTATCTACCTCGCTTCTCTTTATCCGGCGCATGTAAGTACGTAGGTACCTTCGATTTAAAAAATGGAATTATGAGCCACCGTACCTAACGTTAGCTCCAACATAAGGCACGGGCTACTGACCAGCATTGATACCAAATGATATCCGCATTAACATACGAAAATTTAGTAGCCTAGGCTAGGTTTCCCAGCAAGTCTGCCGGGTATGATTCGAGTGCCTAGTACCTAGTTGTACAGTGAGTCAAAGTTCACCGTATTTAGATCATTTTGGACATGAGTTCGTGTGCAAAATTAGCAAAACCTTACACCTCGCCTTACAATGTTAGTTAGATTTGGTTTGCGGATTACTGTACATGAAATCTTTGCTGTACATGCGTACACATTATTACGTTGTACATACATAGTAGGTACATACCGTTTGTCCTTACACGCGTAGCGAAGCGATAGCGCGTCGTCGTGTTTAGCCGCCACGGGTACGGGGTGGGAAGGGGGGCCGACGCGATCTTTAGTCAAAGTTCGCTATACACTGATTGTGATTATTTATATTTTTTTTTGATATCTAATTTATTGATTATTTTTCCCAGTCAAATTTTTACTCTGAAGTGACTTTAATTAGGGTACCCTATGCATACGTAACGGCTATGTCGGACATGATTATACACCCTGTATGTTATAGTGTAGCTGGTCTCTTGGAGCTTTTCATCAGATGTTCCAGATCTTTAATTTTTATACGTCAGCAGAAAATGCTCATCAGGTCGAACGGTTTTTGCTAAGGCGCCATTTCCATATATGTTATAGTGTAGCTGGTCTCTTGGAGCTTTTCATCAGATGTTCCAGATCTTCAATTTTTATACGTCAGCAGAAAATGCTCATCAGGTTGAACGATTTTTGCTAAGGCGCCATTTCCATATACGTTATAATGTAGCTGGTCTCTTGGAGCTTTTCATCACATGTTCCAGATCTTCAATTTTTATACGTCAGCAGAAAATGCTCATCAGGTTGAACGATTTTTGTAAAGGCACTATTATTCCATATGACTTATAGTTTAGCTGTTCTGTTATGGTTCTTCATCAGGTGTTCCAGTTTTCAAAATGAATTATAGCCTATATGTTGCCCAGTTTTAATAGCTATACAACAAAAAAAGTTTCATTCAAATCCGTCCAGTAGTTTTTGCGTGAAACGCGTACAGACAGACAGACAGACAAGAAATTCCAAAACTTTTGCTTTCTATTGTTCTTTTTAAGTGTTCCTCTATCCATTTTAGTCAAAAATACTAAATGTACAGACAATATATTTTTACTGTTTTATTATATGTATAGATTTGGGTTAGCTCACACTTGGCCGAATTTATTTAAAATATCAAGTAAAGAGCACTTTACCAATTTGCCGAACAGATCTATCCGTCAAGAAGAGATTTAATAAAAAGAACATGTCACTTTTAGCGAAAAGACCGCCAATTGTACTTTTAAAAGAGATTTAAAAAGAACATGTCACTCTAAGCGAAAAGACCGCCAATTGTACTTTCAAAAGAGATTTAAAAAGAACATGTCACTTTTAGCGTAAAGACCGCCAATTGTACTTTTAAATAAATTAAAATAAATAAAACAGTTAAAAGTATTTGGGATTTTAAAACCAAGCCACAGTAAATGTGAAAAACACGGAACGTCGATCAACGTCGGGTTACGAACGAAATAAATAGCACTATCTGATTTGTGTCGGGTTTGTGCAACACATGTCTAAAGGCCCACTGACTTTAAATAGGTAAATATGTGCTGGACAGACAATGACTTTATAATTAAATAACTATTGTTAGCTGACTGAAGATTTGAAAGTAGAACAAGCTGCCAAGATGCAGTATGAACCCCTTCAGTCTGTGGTAGTCTGTGGAAGACTGTACCAGCGATGGGTTGTGATGGTTGTATTGTGCGCGTAGCTTTACATAATGTTTATGTGATCTAATGTGTTTCCATGTATAAAGTGTAGAAATATGATCCATGTATTATAAAATGGGTTTGTAAATATAAATCTACGAGTTTTATTCAGAGTAGATAAGACTATTATAATTTAGAATTCACTTCAATCGAAACTTTCTGCATGTTGCTTGTACTTTGTAAAAAGAAAAGAAAATAATAATAATGGGCCAGTGGTGAGTGATGGTGAAGTTTCTTTAGTTTCTCCATTCGGTTAGTGGATCCGGAAGACCACAATAGAACCCGTGGTGGATCCGTTATGCACAAACTAAAATTATAAAAAAAAAACACATACTGCTCGTAATGCAAAGAGTATGAATCTATAGTATATCCAAGGACAAATACATTTTAACTGAACAACCTACACGTAGCCGCTTTAAAAATCAGGATAGTCATAATATATGTAAACCTCGATGAAATGTAAAACAATAATATAATAAGGAGAAAATAATTGCCATTTTATTGCTATATACTGCACTGCATGTGTTTTGTATAAGCAAATTTTAATGTATACCGAATGAAATTGTCATGTTAGTGACTGAAGATTCAGTTAGCATAATCGTTTAAGCCTGGGAGATGGTGGAAGTTAGGAGATGGTGGGAGGGGCTACTGTTCAATGTCTTCTTGTGGCTAATGATGATACATCTGTTGCATAGAAATCATTTAATCCAGGTTATAGACAGATAGTGATCGTTGATGAAGAGCAGGCAACTGCGCGTCAATCATGTGCAGCTAACCGGCTGACAATTCATATGAATTAACTATAGTTACTTTGTATTTATCATGGAAGTAATAAGTACGTACTTATTACTTCCATGGTATTTATAAGAACTTTGTAAAAAACCACAGACATATAATAATAGTAAAAAATAAAATACAAAAAAAATATATATAAAAAAAAATATATAAAAACTTATATTTAAAAAAAAATTTACTTCTGTGTAAAAAACAGATCAGTCGTTTCATTTTATTTCTTAGAACTATCCTAATCATAACTAATATTATAAATGCGAAAGTAAGTTTGTTTATTTATTTGTAACGCTTTATCTACTGAACCAATCTTTCTCAAGTTTCGCATACACATAGAAGTACCTACTGAGAAGGACATACCTTTAATCCCGAGAAAAAGCACTGTTCCCGTGGGAAATTTACGCAGGCGAAGTCGCGGGCAATAGCTTGTGCAATATAAAATGAACCCTTGATTTACTTCAAGCTATTATGTGAGTTTATATCCCAACTAGAACAACATACACATAAGTATGTACGTACAGTCGGATACAGTCGGATCCGAATCCTATCCCCCTGTCAGGTTTCTCTGCAACTGACTGTACATACATGAAGTATAATTTAATTTTGGTTGGATTATTAGATAGTTTGTAAGAATATTGTTACTAACAAAATTATGGATTGAAATCTGAAATAAATTATATTATTATTATGTTGGTACGCTTTTCAGAGCCACGGGTCCATTGGGACCCGGTCCTTTGAGGCGTTCATGGGGCCAAAGCCAACATGAAGAGGCCTTTTTGTACCTTTTTAATCAAAAAGTGAGATGGCTGCATCTGCGGAGATCTGTCCCTTAGTGTGCCATAGGGATATACTAACGGACAGTCCTCCACAGCTGCCTTATTATTATTATTATTATATATATTATTTAAATAATTTATTCCATCTAGAGAGATAGATTCCATATGTTGACAGTAGGTACCTTTATTAGGAAGGTAAATAAATATACCTAAGTAAGTATCCTCAAGTCTACGTCTGGAATTCGTTAATTAAATTCTCTTTAAGCTCCCGTTCTTCCATTAAACCACAATAATATGAAAAAATTTACATCTTTTTAACGTGTGTAAAGCGGCCCGCCACTCCTGCCTGGACTATAGGTAACTAGCTTTCGCCCGCGGCTTCGCCCGCGTGAATTTCCCACGGGAACAGTGATTTTTCCCGGGATGAAAGGTACCCTATGTCCTTCTCCGTACTTCTAACTATGTGTATGCAAAATTTCAGGAAGATTGGTTCAGTACATGAAGCGTGAAGAGGTAACAAACAAACAAACAAACAAACAAACCAACAAACAAACAAACAAACAAACTCACTTTCGCTTTTATAATATTAGTTAGGATAAGCCCCCCCCCCTCTCATCGCTATAAGATCAAACCCGAAGCATACTTATATTAATTCTGTGCCCGAAGGGAAGGGGTATAGAAACCCTGAGTTATCTTGTATGTATGGTTGTTTGAAATATCTTTATTGTGCGAGTAATAAAACTTTTTTCAAAAAAAAATGAACCGACGGTTCTTTTTATACCTATAAAAATCATCCTTGCTATCCATATTACCTGCATAAGCAACTAAGATCCAAACTTCATACCTAGTCGCTTATATTTTTTATCCGTATATACCACGCAGAGAAAGATTCAGTATTTTTAAAATAAGGAAGGTTTGGGCGTCACGGGCTCTCGGTCTATTTATGTGCCAAAAATAATAGACAATTTGACATGTTTTGACGTTTCAAATCAAACTGACATTAAAAGTTTCGAATTCTTAATTCTTTATTTTCGGCCAGCAGTGAAAAAAAGTTTTTATTAAAGAAAATAGGTGTAGAAGCACTAAAAATGATAAAATAAAACTTTTTTCCAAAAAAAATTAACCGACTATGATGGATCATAAAACTTAAAATCATGAAATAACAATAAATAAAAATTTATTAGCATGCTACCTACTGAATGAGGTGAAGTCGGTGCCAAGTGCAGGAGTAAGGGTGTTATTTAATTGTTTAGCTAGGCATTTTATATAATATATATACATGATTCTAATGTTAATTTAGATTATTTAATATTCAATTTGGCACCGACTTCACCTCATTCAGTAGGTAGCATGCTAATACATTTTTATTTATTGTTATTTCATGATTTTAAGTTTTATGATGGAAGTCGGTTAATTTTTTTTGGAAAAAAGTTTTATTTTATCATTTTTAGTGCTTCTACACCTATTTTCTTTAATAAAAACTTTTTTTCACTGCTGGCCGAAAATAAAGAATTAAGAATTCGAAACTTTTAATGTCAGTTTGATTTGAAACGTCAAAACATGTCAAATTGTCTATTATTTTTGGCACATAAATAGACCGAGAGCCCGTGACGCCCAAACCTTCCTTATTTTAAAAATACTGAATCTTTCTCTGCGTGGTATATACGGATAAAAAATATAAGCGACTAGGTATGAAGTTTGGATCTTAGTTGCTTATGCAGGTAATATGGATAGCAAGGATGATTTTTATAGGTATAAAAAGAACCCTTGGGGCCTCCCAAAGTAATATTAAATTCAGCTTTTATAATAAAACAAATATAACTTAATTTAGCAAAGTTACAATGTCTAGCAGGTGTTTATATCTGCACCAATTGCCTGGTAATGGCGTGATTTCATACAGGAATAAAATCTTTAAAAAAACTTTACTTTGAGGAAATTAAGTTACCACTTTAAATGTTATTGCTACAAATAATCTGCCTAAGTAATCATGATCCAACTTTTATAGTTGCTAATCACTATTTCTATTATGTTGGGAACATACACAGAAAATCTTGAGTTTTAATAAAATAAGGAAGGGCATGCTGTCGTGGACTTTTGCTCTATAATGCAATGTTGGTATTTTTATATTTTGTTAGGTATCTTTAAAATTACCGAACAGATTCTGACGTGGTTAAAATGGGACCAACTTGGGAATATACCATTACGAATAAAAAAACAATTTCGGAAATCAGTCCACTATAGGCGGAGAAATCGGCGAACATATATAAAAAAAAACATACATACATCGAAACATATAACCTCCTCCTTTTTTGGGAAGTCGGTTGAAAATACATAACATTGACCTAAAATAGTAAATGCACAATGGCGGACTTATCCCTTGTAGGGATCTCTCCCTGTCAACCAGCATTATTAGGTTGAGACAATTGATAGGATTTACACAATAGATGGGTAGTAGTAAGTACCTAGGTATAAAATTTAACTTACCTACGTATGTAGAAGAAATATAAATTTTAAACGTTCCAGAAAAAATATTAAAATTAGCAATTACAACTAAAATATAACGTAAAAAAACTGATAAATTAAAACTATAAGTTAAAAATGTCCCGCAGGTCATTGCCTCGCGGAAGCGTGCCCAGAAGGCTTTGTCACGTTGGACGGTTATTCTTTGAGAGTAGAAATAAGAAAAAAGCCCTCTGTATGTAGATAGATTGTATGTTGTAGTATGTTGTTCTAGTTGGGATATAAGTTTCGTAATTACTATGTAAAGCAAGTACAAGCTGTTGCCTCATGTTTGGCGTCAGGCCCTCGTCAGCATAAGGGTAGTTTGAGAGTTTTGTGATATAGTAGTGATATAGTATAGAATTAAACATTTTTTTTTGTCTATAATATACTAGATATATTAAACTTCTATCTTTATTATTTTATTGTTGTTGCACGATGGACGTATTTTGGCAGAAAAAATGATTTAGGTAGAAATTCAGATTTTTTTTGTTGTTTTCCGTAACATGCCTTCGGAACTTAAATCTTCTTGAAAGAAGCCATATTTCTTGCTCCCCGCCGGTTGGTAACGAGACGTGTTGAATTTCGGACCCTTTCCATCATACTGACCACGGCTAGGAGCTTAGAGTTCAATGGAGTTCGTGTTTCTGCATTGATTTTTGTGAGACCAAGAACAAGATGTAATAAAATTTAATAAATACATTATTTTTCTGTGGCAGCTAGAAATATCTAATAAATAAATTGTACAAATTTTAATAATGTCGATTATTAATTTAAAAGTCGAGGAACATGATCGCCTTTCTGCGTACCTACTAAATTCGACTATTCCCTTCTGTGTTCCGCCGCTCGGATAGCGTTGCCGACTTCGTGTCGAGCGAATCTAGTCAACCAACGTATATACAGAGTTATTTGGTCCCCTCTCTTTATGAAATAAAACTTTCATAGAAATCACGGCATTTAAATTTACGACGCAATGTGAGGTACGGACGCATTTTGACTGAACTGAAAAAGGACTTAACAATCTCATTAAGGTACCTTCAAAGCTAGATAACAAATAAATAAAACTCCATTCGATTTCGAACTCCTTGAACCAGTGTAATAACAGATTGATCATTATTTATCATGAAACTGTACACCATTGGTACACACGTACACTATTAGTAGGGATCCTTCAGATTTGGAAAGTCAAAGAAAATAAGAGTCGGTACACTCGTCCCCTGAGATTCGTCCACTGAAATAAAAGTTGCTGATTCGGCCCCTATATTAGTACCCATTCGTCCCCAGCCAGGAAACCAAATTGTAGCTGGTCGCTGGAAATCGACTTTTCTATAGATCAGAAAAGAAAGCGCTCGGATATATATCTTTACTATCAAGTTCACAGGATTTATGCAGCGCCTCGGGACTCCACTCTTAAGGGAATTTCGGGAAAAACCTAAAAGTAATTTTAACTGCAAAATTCCCACGGGGATCCCAACACACATAAGGATGCTATACCAGGTTAAATCCTACCCGTGTAGGTACCAAATTTTATTTAAAAAAATGTTTTAAACTTCCACATTCACCCAAACTATCAGTATTTCAAACATCCGATAATTATGACAAGCAATAAATATGCTCAGATATGATATAACTATAATTTATTCATAGGCGTTTATATTATGTATGATTTACTGCATTATAACATATGAAAGTCAAGTAGCATCTGGCGATATTTTCATGAAATATTATTTCAGTAACATCCGAGGACAGAATGACTAGTTAGTTCAATATTTCACCGTTCACACTCCGTTAGTAATAGTCATTTATATTACTTACAATTCATATGCTGAAGTTATATCTTTGAGGGCTTTTAGAATAGTCGATTTCGAATACGACTCTATGGTTAACCCTCGCGTCAACTTGTGAACGGGTGTTACCAGAATTTTATTTTATTAATTCGAATTTTATTTTTATTTTTTGTTCTTAACCATTGCATTGTGGTTACTCGATCACAAACATAACATGTTTTATTATATTATATTTGATTCTTATATTCTATTTTTGACTGTACACAATCTAGTGTATGTATAAAGACAATAAATAGCCCCTTTGGCATGTTAGGCGACCAAGACTGTTTCATGAGTTTCTTTCTGCATTTCTTCTCAGCAGTGGTCGTTCCGAAATGCTAGTAATTTGTAGTTTTGAGACATAATATACTATGATTAAATAAATAGTTTTTGACGTGAAAAAGAGCCTTCTTTGAAGGCCAAGTTTCAATAAAGAAGTTTTTTGATTTTGATGATTTCTGATTTATCTTTTTTGCCCTTTTATTGTGTGCAGAGCAACTACGGTCTGCTGCCAGAAAATGTGGCAGAGAGAATCCGGACAAACGAAGCGGCGGGAAGAATTCTGTACCGGAACTTCACCGGGAAAAAACCACCGGTAAAAATAAGTACCGGGAAAAAATCTCCACGCGGCACCACGTTTGCCCGACTAAAACCTAACTAACTTAACGCAGTCTGCTACCACCGTAGCTTATGAAGGGAGCTACAGGGCCCTATATGATAACCTAACCTATAAATTAATTACAATGGAAAACCACTTACCAAGCTAAATCTTCTTTCTCTTCGGATCCAAACTTGAGTGTCTTCGGGAAGGGGGAATTCCTAATCACCCTACCTAACCCATGAGATCTCAATTCCCCAGAACACATAAATAGATTTCTTCCCGAAATCGGCTCGGCAACAGATAGATGTGAGCGGGCAGCCACGCGTCACATCCCACAGGAGAAAGTCACAATGACGGGCACACAAACACAAAGTTCAATAGTTATTTAACAAACAGGAAATTCACCAATACAACTCAAGATAATTAGCAATCAAAGAACGCGGGACCTCTCGCGTATTAAAAATCAAACCGATATCGCATGGGACAATGGCGACCGTCCGCGAGCCATCATGCACGCGAGCAATGTGAGAACCCCAAAACGCCTGGCGGCGATAACAGGAAACGCCTGCGTTTAGTTTTACCCAATATATTACAAACATCCCCCGTCCCGGTCTGAGAAGCAGACCGCTAGCTTACTCTACGGGAAGGCGGGCGAGAGAGGTCACACCTCTCCTTAAAATCGAACCGTCGACCAACACCTCAGCCACACGCGGAGTGCCATCTCCGCCAAGAATCAAACGTAATATGCGAGCTCGTCGCCAAAGCAATGAGGGCAAATTTGCCTCTTTTAACAATACTAAATCACCCTCCCTGGGAGGCTCAGTCCTGTCTGTCCACTTCACTCTTTGCTGCAGCAAATGCAAATATTCAAGCGACCAGCGACGCCAAAAGTCCTGGCTCATTTGCTGCAACATTTGAAAACGCGACAACCGATATACGCGTTCATCCTTCCACGGGTATTCGGGCAGGGCATTCAACGGCCCTCCCACCAAAAAATGACCAGGGGTGAGAGCTTCCAAGTCATTTGGATCTGGAGATAGCGGACAGAGAGGACGAGAGTTGAGGACCGCCTCAACTTTACAAAACACTGTGGCCAGCTCTTCAAAAGTTAGAGCCGTTTCTCCGATAATGCGGCGGAGGTGGGTCTTTGCGGATTTCACAGCCGCTTCAAAAATCCCTCCCCAATGGGGGCAACTTGGGGGACTAAACTTCCAGGTTATTCCCCTTTGGGCAGCAATTTGACTTAAACTAGTACAATTTTTATCAATAAACACAGAAACATCCTTAAGATAATTTACAGTTCCTTTATAGTTTGTGCCATTATCCGACCTAATAAGGGAAGGTAGACCTCGACGCGAAACAAAGCGATCCAACGCGGCGACGAAGGCCTCCGTAGTCAGAGCCGATACCACCTCCAAATGGACAGCCTTGGTGGCCAAACAAACAAATACACACAAATAGCCCTTCACAATACGGGCATTACGAAAGGGAGAAGCCTTGATCGAAAAGGGACCGGCAAAATCGGTTCCAACGCCGTCAAACGGCCTCGAAGGTCGGATTCGATCAGCGGGCAAATCACCCATCTGTGGTTGCATCGTGGATGCCTTCAACCTATAACATGCAATACATCGAAACAGGACACTACGGATTGTTCTTCGGGCAGACAAAATCCAAAACTCGCGTTGCAAAATAGCCAACAAAGCATTGCACCCAGCATGGGCGTTACGAATGTGTCGATCAGACACCAAAAGCTGCACCAAGGGTCCGCCCTTGGGCAACAACAGAGGATGGCGAGTCTCATATGGAAGATCCGCCTTCTGGAGCCTGCCTCCAACCCGAAGAAGCCCATCCGAGTCGATGTACGGGTTCAAACGAGCGACCGCGCCCTTCAACTTAGCGCGTCCGTCGCGCAAAATACGAAGCTCTGACTCAAACCGTCCGGTCTACACGACACGGACCCAATGCAACAATGCGCTCCGGCGCTCTTCTGCACCTGCAATCGGCTCCAACCGCTTTGCCTGTGGGTTTCTACAATTATGTATGAAACGCTTAATCCAACTGGTAACACCCAGAAGCTTATCCAAGCTACTATACCGAGCAAGTAGCCAATCCGGCTCCGACGTCGTCTCAGCGACTACAGCATGTACACGGAGCCCAGTCAAACTCAAAGAAGTAACATCTGTCTGACAGACAGGCCAAGATGTGTCTGATCCCATCAGCCACTCTGGACCCCACCAGAGCGGGTGTGACACCAATTCTGGTGCCGTACAACCTCGGGAAGCACAGTCCGCTGGGTTAAGCTCTCCCGGCACATGTCTCCATGTTATATCAATTCCAATATTTTGAATTTGGGAAACCCGATTTCCCACAAAAACCTCCAAGGTATGTGGGGCCGCGCGCAACCATGCAAGCGCGACCTGGCTATCCGACCAGGCGAAGATGTCCCGTATCTCGACCGTGGCCGCCAGCTCACATGCAACGTGATGCAACAATTTAGAGAGAAGGTGAGCTCCACTCAACTCAAGCTTGGGAATAGTCAGCCTAGTCCTGATGGGGGCGACCTTGCTCTTCCCTAACAAAAGCGAGACATTGACCCGGCCATCGGCGTCAACTGTCCGCATATAGACTGACGCGGCGTAGCCTCGCTCCGACGCGTCACAAAAGCCATGCAGGCTGGCTCGATATTTCCCGGGGGCAATATTCGACGAGGCAAGGCAATCCGATTGACTTCCTTAATCGATGAAAACAACTCGAGCCAATCATCCAATGGAGGACCAAACAGCGGTTCGTCCCACGAGACGCCCAAAGTCCAAAGTCTCTGAAGAAGACACTTCGCAGAGAATATCACTGGACTGATCCAACCGCTTGGATCAAACATACGAGCTATTACGGACAACACCGTTCTCTTAGTCCAGACTTTTGGTATTTCCAAGTCCACTTGGAATGTGAAAATATCGGTTAGCGGCTGGTACTGCATGCCCAGCACCGCTATCCTGTTGGGATCATCCACATCCTCAAACAGGTGAGGGTTCTGTTGGTGATCCTCCGGGATCCCTTCTAGAACTCTAGGCTCATTGGACAACCACTTACGTAGCTCGTAGCCACCTGTCTTCAATATTTCGATCAATTCATCCCGCAGTAGGAGGGTCTCCTCAATACTTTGGGCTCCGGTGCACACGTCATCAACATACAAGTCACGTGACAGCACGGAAGCCCCACGGGGAAAGCGGATCCGTTCCCGCTCTGCCAATTCAAGCAATGATCTGATGGCGATATAGGGACTAGATTTCAAACCATACGTGTTTGTGTTGAGTTCATACACCGTCACAGGATCCTCAGGGCGCTCACGCCAGAGTATCAACTGGAATCGCCTGTCCTCAGGATGTATGACTGTCTGGCGGAACATCATCCGGATGTCCGCACCAAAAACCACTTGATGTCTTCTAAAGTTCAAGATGATGTCAATTATGTCCCTATGCAATTTGGGACCCGAATGCAAACACAGATTCAACGAAACCCCGTTCGAAGTGGGTGCGGACCCATCGAAGACGGTCCTCAATTTGCCTGTTGAGGCCTTCACCACCGCGTGGTGGGGCAAAAAATAATGCTCAGTTGAGCTCCAATCAACTCGAGCCGGAGACATGTGACCCAAATCCTCGTACTCGCGCATAAATTCAATATATTTATCGCGAAGTACGTGGTCACGCTGCATACGTCGCTCCATGGACATCAGTCGTTTCTCCGCAAGCGCCCTACTTTGCCCTAGGCTAGGACGAGAGGCAACAAAGGGTAACCTAGTTACAAACCGACCGGAGGGCAACCTCTCCGTGGTCGATCGAAAAAGGGCTTCGCACTCAGCGTGTTCCGGATCCATCCTGGAACTCATAGGTGGCTCCTCCACCTCCCAAAACCTTTGCATGGTCTTGGCCAAGGACGCAGATGCGACGACCGGTGGCTCCTCCACGGTGCTATTATCAAACACAGGGCCCATCAGGGCGAAACCAAAGATAGTAGACACTGCCATCAGTGAAGACGAACCCAGAGCTTTCTGGGTACCCAACAAAATCCAACCCAATACGTCCGAGCCCAGGAGCAAGTCCACTGGGCCGGGATGAAAGACAAAGGGGTCGGCCAAATCCAGACCCGAAACCAAAGACAACACACCCGGCGGTATGTCTGTCGAGGGGTGCCAACCCGCAATGGTATCCATTACCATAGCCGAAGTCGTGATCCTCATTGTGGAGGACTTCAGCGAAGAAAAGGTGACAAGTGTCTGGCCCGTCAGACACTTCACTTGTATGCCACCAACTCCAAGAAGTGGCACAGGCGAGTCTTCCACGACTAAACCTAACTGGCGTGCCACTCGAGTGGTAACCAAACTGCTTTGAGCCCCTGAGTCCAACAGAGCTCTCAAATTAATGGCTTCCCCATATACGACCCCATACGCGGACCACCGCGGTAGGGAGCAGAACCGTCCGCGGCTCTGTCCCAGCAAGGGAGCAAGCTAGTTACGGGCTCCCCACTCTCTCCAAACCAGGGGCGCGCCACTGACCCGGATAATATGGCGGGCGAGTGCACATCCCCATCTGAGGGGGCATAACCCGCGGCCCGGCCATACATATGGTACGGCGGGTGGTACTCCAGCCGTGGGTACTCGTGCAGCGGCGGAGAAAACCGCTGCGGCTGCATGTGTTGGGTATTGGTAACCCGCGTGGAGGGGTGTCCCCACTCTCACGTCCGATCTAGGGCCCCCGCCCATGGGGGCCCTATCCGGGGCCTGGCCAGCCACATACTGGCCATGACCTTGAGGCGCGTGGTCCCGGTCCGCCAAGACCCGCGCAGGTACGCGACCCCCCTCCCGAGGGGGGGTGCGACGAGCGAAGCCGCGTCCTCCGTCCGATGGTGGAGGGCTTCGCGCAGGAGCGCCCCCGCCCATAGGGGACCCCTGCCTCAACATCTGGGTGCCATCCCCGTTGCGGTTCATGCAAAGCATCGCGTGGTGCCGCCCACGGCATGCACTGCATGGTATGGCCCTGGGACAGTCACGTGCATAGTGACCGCCCAAACAATAAAAGCAAAGTTCATGCCGCTTTGCCATGCGGCGCCTATCTTGTACTGGCAGTCTCTGCCAGTCCCTGCATTGCAGCAGGCTGTGGCCCATCCGGCCACATTGCAGGCAGTCCGCGTCCTCCGCGACTGCTGCCGTGTGTGCAACCCGCACACCAGCTCCACGCGGTGGCGGTTGCCGTCCCTGTTGGGGCTTACCTCTCCATGAGGGTTCCAAGGGCCTACGTTCAGGCGCTCTGGATGGCGCTGAGTCCGTCATGGTATTCTCAGCGGCCCGTGCCTCAAACTCCAAAAACTTCACCAAGTCAGTGAATGTTGGTAGGGTGGTACTGTCCCGCTCCGCATTCTCGCGCTCAAACCGCGAGCGGATGTCATTGGGCAATTTGCCCAATACAATGTGCACCAGCAAAAAGGACCATTGGTCCACCGGCAGCCCCAGTGTGCGGAGCGCGTTACAGGCCACTGTAACGGGCGTGAGCAACTGCAGGCGCAACTGTGCCCTGTTGGCCACCTTGGGCAGGGCCATCAACTGTGCGGCGTGCGCATCCGCTAACAAACGTAAGTTTTGGTAGCGGGAGTTCAATAACTCCCAAGCCGTATCGTACTGGTCGTCCTCCACCCGGAGGTGCTGGATGAGCGACCGCGCTTCATCCTCAAGAGTGGAGAGGAGGTAGGCCATCTTCTGGGCCTTCGACAAATCCTGTCGTGCTACGACCAGGGACTCAAACATATTTTTATATGCTACCCACTCCTCCATCCTACCCCCAAAGTGGGACAGCTGAAGGGTGGGGAGCCGACCAGTAACCGCTGGTCCTTCCTGTCTAACAGGTGTGCGAGGGGCTGGTCCGCCAGCTTGTCTCGCCCTTATTGCGGTCGCCGCCTCCGCGATATCATCGTGCAGACTCAGGATCTGGTCCATGTCCGCCATGTGACCTGCGTAGACCTCCGGGGCAAGTTCGGCTTCGGTAAGCACCACCATGGCCGCTTCCGCGCTACTCAATCGTGAGTGGAGGTGATCCGCTCTTAGCAGTGTGGCGCCCTCCCTGTCCTTCCGGGACAGGAGTCCTCCGGCCGTCACAAACCATCTCCATTCGTTGGCGAGTGTCGCCCTAGCATTGGAGGCCTTCGCCATCGCGTCAAGTCACAAACAAACAAACAAATAAGAAAAAGATAAAAAAGGTAAATAAAGAACAAAATCAAGCAACAACACGAAAAACCGCGGTAGGTATGAGAATGGCACAAACCCGGAACGCACGGTACAAACCGCAAACAAATACAAAAAGGTTACAAATATTCTTATACAAACAAACTAAGAAAAATCTAATAATTTTTACAAACAATTAATTATTTTTTACAAACGAACAAATAGAGGGTAGATAAACTACGCTCTGCTACCAGAAAATGTGCAGAGCAACTACGGTCTGCTGCCAGAAAATGTGGCAGAGAGAATCCGGACAAACGAAGCGGCGGGAAGAATTCTGTACCGGAACTTCACCGGGAAAAAACCACCGGTAAAAATAAGTACCGGGAAAAAATCTCCACGCGGCACCACGTTTGCCCGACTAAAACCTAACTAACTTAACGCAGTCTGCTACCACCGTAGCTTATGAAGGGAGCTACAGGGCCCTATATGATAACCTAACCTATAAATTAATTACAATGGAAAACCACTTACCAAGCTAAATCTTCTTTCTCTTCGGATCCAAACTTGAGTGTCTTCGGGAAGGGGGAATTCCTAATCACCCTACCTAACCCATGAGATCTCAATTCCCCAGAACACATAAATAGATTTCTTCCCGAAATCGGCTCGGCAACAGATAGATGTGAGCGGGCAGCCACGCGTCACATCCCACAGGAGAAAGTCACAATGACGGGCACACAAACACAAAGTTCAATAGTTATTTAACAAACAGGAAATTCACCAATACAACTCAAGATAATTAGCAATCAAAGAACGCGGGACCTCTCGCGTATTAAAAATCAAACCGATATCGCATGGGACAATGGCGACCGTCCGCGAGCCATCATGCACGCGAGCAATGTGAGAACCCCAAAACGCCTGGCGGCGATAACAGGAAACGCCTGCGTTTAGTTTTACCCAATATATTACAAACATCTTGCTTTGCGAACAAACTCGTATTAGGTATCTCTCATCTGAGCATTTTCCCGGTTAGTCCTCAGCGTACGCCTCGGAGCGCAGGGTCCGCTTTCCTACTTTTTCTTCGGGATCCTTAGTTGTGAGACCATTGACCCGGCCTGTGGTGTGGCCCTAGAATAGCACCAACCCATCTCTTCCCGTGGGTGGATTTAAAACAAGGGATTTAAAACACCGGAGGATGGGCAGCAGCATCTTTCCGCGTATTATGCCATCACACTGCGATCGCCAACCCGCCTGCCAAGCTCGCCACGCTTACGGCAAAACCCCCCATTGGGGGAGGCCTTTGTCCAGCAGTGGACGTCTTTCGGCTGAGAGAAGAGAGCATTGGCACACATTTCCTCCTGGACGAAATCAAGTCAGCTCTTCTTGGGTATCCCCTTTCTTTTTATTTAATTTCTATATTTTACTAACTTTTGCCCGCGGCTTCGCCCACGTGAAATTCCCACGGGAACAGTGCTTTTTCCCGGGATGAAAGGTACCCTATGTCCTTCTCCGTACTTCTAACTATGTGTATGCAAATTTTCAGGAAGATTGGTTCAGTAGATAGAGCGTGAAAAGGTAACAAACAAACAAACTCACTTTCGCATTTACAATATTAATTAGGATTTTTATCTGCCATGACCGGGCGGTGGCCAGACATTTGTTCCCGATGCGATTTGGCTTTGTGAATGTATACTCTAAACCCATTAAAAGCTTTTGGCCCAGAGTAACCAAAATTAATTTAAAAAAGATTATTTTTCATCTTAACTTATATCGAACCTGGGACCCCGTGGTTCTCTTAAACTGGGATCTTATGATTAGATAATTCCATTGAAATGTAAAGAAGAACTAGATTCCTATTCAACTACAATATTTCAACAATAAACATTAACAACAAATAGAATACTACAAATCATGTGTTTCGACGCTGTGGGACAGGTATATTAATTGTCGCATATGTCTACACGTTTAATAATCCCAGACGTAGAGACAGACAGGCATGCGAGAGAATTTATAGTCTGTGCCAAGCTCTGGAGCACAGAATAAATATATGAGAGGGATAAGTTTATATTGTTCATTGTCAACTAACTAATCTAGTTTAATAAGTACGTACATACATACATACAATCACGTCTTTATGCCTTACGGGGTAGACAGAGCCAAGAGTCGTGAGACTCGAAGACCACGCTTAGCTGAATATGAATAGTGGGCTTCCTGATGGAATGGAGATTCAAATATAGTGACAGGTTGCTAGCCCATCGCCAATGAGTGGAGAAATCCCCAGTTTAAAGCCCTTTCCCTCGATTGACTTTTACAATCTGCACGAGAAGAGAAGCAGCTGGCACATTCTATGTTTTTTCTTCGCTCCCGGACCAACATGGAAGCTTAGCAGCATGGATGATAATGATGTAGCTATTAAACATTTTTTAAATAAGTACGTGACTATTTAAAAGTGCTATTTTTAAGCCTCTCTCTCTCTCTCTCTCTCAGCCAAAAGACGTCCACTGCTGGACAAATTTTTAAGCCTACTTAAAACAAATTGAATTGAATCTATTGGTAACTAATCTGTTGTAATATAGATAAGTAATATCAAGACGTTCCTTACATCTTTTCTCCAGGATACAAAATCTTTTTTATGAATGTGTGGCTATCGTAACTGCACAAATATAGGTAATATTTTTGTCAGATCACACTGGTACTTACAGAGATAGTTACTTTGATGGCTCGACGACCCAAAGAGGATCTTGGCCTCCGATACTAGAAGCTTCCACTTCTTCCTGTTCTGCGCTACTTCCTGCTACTTACAGAGATATGCACGTTAAAATATTTAAAAAATCTGTTTTCACAGTTGTTTTATTGAAGGTCTAACTTAAAATCTGGCATGGGTTTTATCCTGAGACCGAACCCTGAGATATTTAACAATAGTACACCTCGCGGATCTATGCTCTGTCTTTCTTTGTGCGTGCTGCAAAGCTTTGGAACAAGCTTCCTCTTAACATAAGGATGGCTCCTTCGCTTTCCTCCTTCAAATCTCAACTCAAAAGTTTCTATAAAGATTCTTTAGACATTTGAGTGTGTATGTATTATATATATATTTTTTGTACGTACGAATTTATGTATACTTTGAGTATGTATTTTCGTGTTCTTCTATTCTTTTTCTGATTTTTGCCTTACGCTTCCCTTCTAATTTTCTTCAAATATTCCTTTCAAACACTTGGTTGACTGGAAAAAATCCCTTTTTGGGATAAGTCCGCCATTGTAAGCCACTCTTTTTGTTTATTTATTTACTAGCTGTCGCCCGCGGCTTCGCCCGCGTGAGTTTCGCTTAGATGAAAAATCTCTCTTGGAGCTTTTCATCAGATGTTCCAGATCTTCAATTTTTATACGTCAGCAGAAAATGCTCATCAGGTTGAACGATTTTTGCTAAGGCGCCATTTCCATATATGTTATAGTGTAGCTGGTCTCTTGGAGCTTTTCATCAGATGTTCCAGATCTTCAATTTTTATACGTCAGCAGAAAATGCTCATCAGGTTGAACGATTTTTGTTAAGGCACCATTTCCATATTACTTATAGCTTAGCTGTTCCGTTATGGTTCTTCATCAGGTGATCCAGTTTTCAAAAGGAATTATAGCCTATATGTTGCCCAGGCTTAATAGCTATACAACAAAAAAAGTTTCATTCAAATCCGTCCAGTAGTTTTTGCGTGAAACGCGTACATACATACAGACAGACAGACAGACAGACAGACAGACAGACAGACAGACAGACAGACAGACAGACAGACAGACAAGAAATTCAAAAAAATTTTTTTTGTTTTCTATTGTTCTTTTTAGGTCTCCCTCTATCCATTTCAGTCAAAAATATTAAATGTACAGACAAAATATTTTTACTGTTTTATTATATGTATAGATTTATTTGTTTCACTATGTTTTGTATTTGACTTGTGTGTATGTGCAATAAAGAGTTTACAAACAAACAAACAATAGTATTTTAAGCGCGACAAAAACGCAGGCGAAAGCTAGAACAGGTAAAAAACAATTTTTGAACTCGGTTACAGTGGTACCTATATTATCTGTGGTTACAGGCGGTGCCTTCCAAATAACAATATTATGCTGTGCTGCAGCCTATTTGGTATTCATAAGGCTGCCAGTCCATTACCTGAGGATACCTGGAATGCTATTTCGTATTGCATTCGGAGTTTAAGGCGACGACACTCATTTTTTTCTCAATAACTCCTTCCTTAAACTAAATTCTTGACGTCAACAATAGATTTTGTTATTCTTCTACATCCTATCCTAATTCTAACTTATATTACAAATGTGAAAGTGAATTTGTTTGTTTTTTAATTTATTTGTTTATTTGTTTGTTACCTCTTCACGATTTATTTACTGAAACAATCTTTCTGGAATTTCGCATAAACCTAGTTAGAAGTAGCGGATTTTCTTAGCGGATGCCTACATCATAACATCTACCTGCATGCCAAATTTCAGGACGATCCGTCCAGTGGTTTGGGCTGTGCGTTGATAGATCACTATGTCAGTTAGTCAGTCACCTTTGACTTATATATAGATTTGGCATAATTAATTTTAGACTTTTAGTTTCGGAAATTTATTTATTTTTTGCAATGTCTTCGCGAAACTTTTGGTATCGATCACCTTATGACATATTAACTTTTTTCAAAATGAATTATGCTTTTAGTTCTCCTTCCACAGTAAAGAAAATAATTTATTCGACACATATTTAAGTATCATCTAGAACAAAAGACAAAATCTCAGAACCACTGCGCCTTAAGTCACTGGTTTTATAAGGAAAGTTTTATTAAACTCACTGTTCATTTCCTGAGAATTTGTTAACCACAAATTTTAACTACATTTCTTTCAAATTATTTTCAATATGGAGTTACTGGAAAGGGAAGTTTGAAATATTCGTTGGAATACAAAGATCTTTTTTTTTGGTACCAAAATTTAATACTTTTATGTGTGTGATAGATATGATAGATATAGTAGACTATAGAAAATATAATATATGTGTATATATGTATGTATATTTACATACATTTTTAATGTCAGTAATAAATAACTATGATTTTATGAATATATTTGTACTTTTACTTATTTCTCAAAAATTCATAATGTAGGTAAAGGTAGTTCAAATAAAAGAAACGATAAAATCAGACTCAATTGTTTAATTCATAAAATTGAGCCCCAATTTCTTTAGATTTCTAAGCTACATTCTACTAGGACTTCGGAACGACCACTGCTGAGAAGAAATCCCGAAAGAAACTCATAACAGTATTGGTCCCTATCATGACATGGGCTATATTCATTATCAATAAAAACCCGCCAGATGGGCCACTAGTATTTCATAGAAATCCACACAACATAAAACATGAAATATCATTTAAACACAAAGAAATATTCATATGACAAAGCAACAGTATAACAATAGGTATAAATCTCAATTATATCTAGTACTTATCTTTTGGTCTCAACACCAGCAGCTCCGAATTCAAAGTGAACCGGAAAATTAACCGTCAATGCTTTATAAACTGGCTACCGCACCACAAAGTATCGATTTTTCAAAATCATCAATACAACTACTATTAACATCAAACTGTTATATTATGCAAAACTTACTAAATTATTAATTTGGTATTTACAAATTAAAAGTTATCAAAGCTTTAAATCAATACATTTATCATTTTTCAATATGAATCAAATAGGAAGTTATAAAATAGCACATCTGTGGCGCCATGACGCCTTCCGATAATAATAGCAACCAACACTAGTTATAATTAACTAAAATCAGAGTATTTATATAAAAATAAACTAAAAGTTACCAAGAATATTATAGTTAAATTTTAAATATCTAACACGGCCATACTGACACATACTTCGTCCCGAAGTATACTTAATTATCAATCTATTGTGTTTCTAAAATACAAAACAAATTAATTACAATCTTATATATCAACTGACTGAACACTGTTGCCATTACTTTGTTTAAACATGTACAATTTACACACATCTCATTTTATATCACAACAAAACAAAATAATTGTAATCTTATAAATCAAGTGAAGGCACTATTGTAATTACTTTATCATAACATGTACAATTTACACATATCTCATTTTATATCACAACAATACAAAATAATTGTTATCTTATATACCAAATAAAGGAACACTATTTCCATTACTTTGTCATAACATGTACAATTTACACATTTCTCATTTTATATCACAACAATACAAAATAATTATTATCTTATATACCAAATAAAGGAACACTATTTCCATTACTTTGTCATAACATGTACAATTTACACATATCTCATTTTATATTAAAAATCTCATTTTACATTAAATACCACGCCATACGGCCCTCATTACCTCGCTTTAACAGTCGGGAGGTAGCAAGTTCTTTTAAATAGTACGCCATACGGCCTTCACTACCTCGCTTAACAGTCGGGAGGCAGCAACATGATCTCCATAATCACTTTGCCCCCAGGCCCTCACTTCCTCGCTTTAATAGTCGGGAGGATAGTAGGTTTTCTTAAATACTACGCCACTACCTCGCTTTAACAGTCGGGAGGCAGCAGCATCATCTCCATAATCACTTTGCCCCCAGGCACTTACTACCTCGATTTAACAGTCGGGAGGTTAGCAAGTTTTCTTAAATATTCATATTTATTACACAATCACTAGATATTTACTTCAACCCAAATTTGCGATTCTTGTTTCATTCTAAGATAGATTACCACGAAAATAATGTATTCACTTCGTTTTAAATAAGCAAAGTTAAATTCGAGCATTTCACAGAAAAATTAGGAGAAAACAAATAACACTAATAAAATGACATTAACATAATTACTATTAACATCGTTTCTCCTCCCTTTTTTTTTAACTTGACAAAAGGACAAAAATTTTGGCAAGTTACATATGTTTCTAAACATCATAAAGTGAAATGAACTAAAATTCGCATTTTGGGTTAAAAAATTCTTAGGTACTACAAATCTCATCAATATCTGTAGATAATGATGAACTGGATGAACTGTACTTCACTTAGCCAACGCCTCAATTATGGTTTACATAAACGGTGATTCCAATTTCAAAGTTATGAGTTGTATCGTCAGATTCTATTTTTAAATTGATTTGCCACTATAATTGCCGACAAGCTAATTGTTATTAATCTACCCCAACATTTTTTTTATTGACTCGGATACGTCTACGTCTTGAATGCTCGGGTCGATCGGTATATCTGCATTACAGCTTATAAGTAAACAAAAGGGAGTGAAGCCAGTCTATTTTTAAAAAGTGTTAAGAGTATTATATGATGCAACAAGACTTTTCACAAACCGCTCGGCCAATCTGACGACCTATTACAAGTTGGATTTGAAATTTTATAACAGTAACGTAATTAAGGCGTTAACTTCAGCTTCAAATATCGAACAGATCAAAATGGCTAATGAACATTGCGAAGAAATATGCCGTGGGCAATATTGTGCAGTTTGCTCAAGTACAAAATTAACATTTTTTCTAAAAGAAAAATTACTACCGTCATTTATCATAATTTCCACGATCTTCTTCAAACGGTCTTCAGACCTCCTACCAAGTTATTATAAAGCCCTGGAGGGCCTTACCACCTCTGGCATCTGCGGCGGTCTGGATGCTGCTCCATTTCAGCCCGTTCGCGAGGACCTTGATGCTATCGCACCGAATCCTAGCTCCGCAGTCGCTGTCCTTGCAGTGGGCAGTGACGATGGTGACAGCATCTTGGTTTCCATTCTGTAAATAGATCGGTGTTATAATCTGCACAAGATAAATCGAATCCCGCTTCTGATGATAGATTAAGTAGACTAGAAGGTAGTTCAAATTAAAGAAACGATAAAATCAGACTCAATTGTTTAATTCATAAAATTGAGCCCCAATTTCTTTAGATTTCTAAGCTACATTCTACTAGGACTTCGGAACGACCACTGCTGAGAAGAAATCCCGAAAGAAACTCATAACAGTATTGGTCCCTATCATGACATGGGCTATATTCATTATCAATAAAAACCCGCCAGATGGGCCACTAGTATTTCATAGAAATCCACACAACATAAAACATGAAATATCATTTAAACACAAAGAAATATTCATATGACAAAGCAACAGTATAACAATAGGTATAAATCTCAATTATATCTAGTACTTATCTTTTGGTCTCAACACCAGCAGCTCCGAATTCAAAGTGAACCGGAAAATTAACCGTCAATGCTTTATAAACTGGCTACCGCACCACAAAGTATCGATTTTTCAAAATCATCAATACAACTACTATTAACATCAAACTGTTATATTATGCAAAACTTACTAAATTATTAATTTGGTATTTACAAATTAAAAGTTATCAAAGCTTTAAATCAATACATTTATCATTTTTCAATATGAATCAAATAGGAAGTTATAAAATAGCACATCTGTGGCGCCATGACGCCTTCCGATAATAATAGCAACCAACACTAGTTATAATTAACTAAAATCAGAGTATTTATATAAAAATAAACTAAAAGTTACCAAGAATATTATAGTTAAATTTTAAATATCTAACATGTGCGTATAATTTTAATTTGGGATTATTACCGGTTGGTACCAAATTCTCTAATAAAATACCGGAAAGGACCGGTACTTCCGAGTTACATGGAGAATTCGGTACTGGTAACATGCCCTGTGTTTAAATAAACTTTTTTTTAGTAAAGTACTCTCAAATATAAATTAGATAAGGTGAAAAAATTCCATGCGAGCAGGACTTGAACCCGCGACTCAGCGATAGCTCAGTGGGAAGAAATAAATACCTGCAAAATAAATAAAAATAAACCTAAATGAAGCGTATAAATACCTGGTCGCGGGTTATTTGAGAGTACCCTAGTACTAATTGCATCTGAGATGCTCAAAAAATCCAAAAATAAACTTTTTTTAGCATTAGACGCGCAAATAATTTCTATAGGGATTTTTTTTCTATCTATTTCTGTCTCACTGCTGGGCAAAAGCCTCCCCTAATCCTCTCCACTCATTACTGTCCTTTGTCTTTTCCTTCCAGTTCTTATCGAATCCCTTTATCTTCATTCTGATGAAGATAAATCTGTCGTTCTGGTTCCTCTCTTTCTATAATCATCGGGTGGAATCCAGTGAGTTAGATTTTGATTCCATCTTTCTGTATCAATATGGCAGACGTGTCCCGACCAATCTCACTTTAACCTGGATGCTTTCTTACCAACATCTACGACTTTGGTTATGGAGCGCAGCGTTTTATTCCTAACTCAGTCGACGAGTTTGATATAGATCTTTAATACTGCGCTTCATAGCTCTTTGGCAAACCTTTAATTTGGACCATTGCCTTTCGTTATCATCATATTATGCCAATGGGTTACCAGTTTCCTCACAGGGCGCAGCATTAAAGTCGTTGTTGACGGTTCATGCTCCGAATATAAGCCCGTGAATGCTGGTGTCCCTCAAGGCTGTGTTCTGTCCCCGACGCTCTTTCTTTTGCATATCAATGATATGCTTCAATCCAGCAGCATTCATTGTTATGCGGATGATAGCACGGTGGACACCTCTTATACCGGTCAAGCTAACATTTCTCGGGCGCGCGTCTCCGAGTGTCGACCAAAACTTGAAACTTCATTACACCAGGTTTCAAATTGGGGTCACTGCAACTTGGTCCAATTTAACCCCAAAAAAACACAAGTTTGTGCGTTCACCGCGAAAAAAAGCCCCTTCGTCGTATCTCCTTCGTTCCAGGACACTTCACTAGATACGCGGCCGAAGATCGAAATTCTAGGCGTCGAGATTTCGTGCGACGTTCAATTTCGCGGTCATCTTAAGGAAAAGGCTAAGTTGGCCTCCAAAAAACTGGGTGTCCTAGGCAGAGCAAGGCAGTATTTCACATCGGCGCATCGCCTTCAGCTATACAAGGCACAAGTTAGGCCGCATATGGAATACTGTTCCCATCTGTGGGCTGGGGCATCTCAATACCAATTCTCCCTTTAGACCGCGTTCAACGTCGTGCGATTCGCATCGTCGATGACGAGAATCTCGTCAGCCGTCTCGATCCTCTGGCTCTGCGTAGGGATGTCGCATCCTTGTGCATTCTTTACCGAATGTATCATGGGGAGTGCTCTGATGAATTGTTCGACGTAATACCTGCCGCAGAATTTCACCACCGTACCATCCGTCACAGGCTGAAGTTTCATCCATACCATCTGGATGACTGGCTGTCAACCACCGTACGTTTTAAAAGACACTTCGTGCCACGTACGACCAAACTGTGGAACCAACTTCCTGCGGCGGTATTCCCGAACCGATACGACATTGGAACCTTCAAAAAACGAGTCTACATCTTCTTGAAAGGCCGGCAACACTCTTGTGATACCCCTGGTGTTGCAGTAGTCCATGGGCAGCGGTGATCGCTTACCATCAGGTGACCCGCTTGCTCGTTTGCCGCCCTATGTTATAAAAAAAATATTTATATATCATCGGGGATACTTGTTTTAAATTAATGTTGTTGTATGCAACATGCGACATACCTAGGCGAAGTTAGTAGCAACGAGTGCATGTAAACAACGGGGCTGTGTAAACATTTGCGAACGACTTCAACTGTCGCGTCGCTTGTTTACATATATCAATATTATTACAATTACTGTTACTATTTTAATCCACATGTCGAAAAGAAGGGTGCAATGTTGGCCGTGTGGTTTTGGTGTTTGAGTATTTGTCTGTGCATCTCCTAAACAGTTGCACCGATTTTATTGGCATTTTTATTTGATTTGTTTAGAGAAATATGATTGATCGAAGTCAAAGTCAAAATACTTTATTGAAACTTGACCTTCAAAGGCTTTTTCACGGCTTTTTATAAATCTCAAAGTTACGAACTACTAGCATTTCGGAACACCACTGCTGAAAAGAAATGCCAAAATAAACTTATTTCGCGAGAGTCCTTATTCCAGAAATTATATTTATTTGTTCATTCAATATACAGGGTTCTTTTCATATACAGGGTGTTTAGGTAAACACCTGCAGTCTCTCTAAGGGTGAAAGTACTCATTAATATGAGCAACTTTTTATATGGGACCAACTCTGAAATTTCAAAAAAAAAAATCTGTTCCATACATTTTGGGCGAGGAACAGATGAGTTTCAGAGTCGGTCCCATACAAAAAGTTGCTCATTTTCATGAGTACTTTCACCCTTAAAGAGGTTGCAGGTGTTTACCCAAACACCCTGTATAAATAAGTGCAAGAGTAAATCCGTCCAATACGTGTTTGTTACTTAATCACGCTTTAACCACTAGGTAGATTTTCATGATATTTGGTGCACAGGTAGAGTCAAACGTGAAACAAAATCGAAGGGTATTTTTTATCCCAATATTCCCACAGTACGCTGATAGTTGTAGATAAATTAAATAAGGAAATGAAATGAAAATGATTTTATTTAAATAGGCTAATAAATAGCACTTTTAAATCGTCATGTTCTTGTTTTTTAGTTAGTTGACATCTTAAAATTATTTAAATATAAGGTTACCACCGCCTCCAAAGCAAGTGGCGTAGAGGCGGCGGAACAAACTCCACTGCAGCATTTTCTCCAAAGATGTCATTTTACAATAATGTGTCTTATACATTTTTAGTGATAATTTATTCGTGGGTGACTGTCTGTCTAACTTTAAACTTACTCAACGCTTTACTTATGACTAAAACTTTATGTTCAGAGTGTTTACTTATAAAATTTGCATGTGTTTTAAACGCTGGTAGACACTCACACTCTCATACGAGTAGTTAGGGGTTGTTATTTATTTAACCTTTATTGTACAAATACATACATACATATTATCACGCCTTTTTCCCGTGGGAGTAGGCAGAGACTAACGATTTCCACTTACCACAGTCCCTACAGATCTCTCTTGCTTCATCTACACTCATCACTCTCTTCATACATGCTCTCCGGTAATGGGTGCTCCTAATATGTATCTCCTTTTACAAATATATAAATACATTTAAAAAAAAAAAAAATACTCGCTTATAACCGCGAACTTTGTCATTTACTATTGTTAATATTTCAAGCAAAAAAATACATAATAGTTTCAGATTCTAAAAGACAAGATGAAACTAACGCCAAATTTAAGTTAGACCTTCAACAATACAACTGTGGAAACCGCATCAAATTTCGTCAAGTAGTTTTGGCGTGATGCGCGTACAAACATACAGACAGAAAGACAGAGACTGACAAAAATTCATAAAAAAAATCTGTTGGCCCTATAAAGACGTATTATTTTTATTTTTCTTTAAACAGACCGTCGCAGTTTTGTTATATGTAATGATTTTAGATAACATTGTAGGTATTCAAAAAACATTTTTTTTTTGTTAAGTATATACGTAATGATTTCAGCTAACATTATATCCAAACAACAAATTTTTTTTAAAAATACATTACGTCTCCTTAATTCACAACATATGCGAAATATCATTCCATTACAAATTTAAATGAAAGGGTACTTTAACAATGATTGGAGTGGCGAGCAATGGAACGAAAATTTTATTTATTAGCGTCGGGAACAGTTTCTCATTTCGATATTCAATAAAGATGATTAATTTTCAGAATTTACATTTATTTAATATAGCTTACAGGACAAGGAATCATGATATTTATATGTGAAAAAGGTAAACTTGACATTCAGTTTACTTAACACGTAGGTATATTTATGCTTTGAATACAATTTAGAATTACAGGTTTTCTTTTTAGGGTTCCGAAGTAAACAAGGAGCCCTTATCGTTTCGTCATGTCTGTCCGTCTGTCCGCAGTTTATCTCAGAGACTACTAGTACTAGAAAACTGTAATTTGGTATAGATATACATATTTATTACGCGGAGTTAACTGTAGAATAAAATACGAAAAGTTTTAAAACCTAAAGTTTTTATTTTCTTTCGATTATACCATCGTGTGGGGTATCATTTGATAGGTCTTTTAAAAATATAATGAGTATGGAAAGAACATTTTTTTGTTTTAGGAATCCGAAAAATTTAACTTTAAAGTGCTAAATTTTGATAGAGTCAAGTGTGGGTGATACTTGACCCTCGAACAGAAAAATGGTGGAGGGTGGATACAGGAAAAAAAATATAATAACTAGTAAATATAATGAATTTAAAAGGAAAATTATCACGGTTATGTAGACTTTACACGTTAATGAGTAATAGATAGACAATAAACTTACAAAATTGATTTTAGTATGAATTTTTTTAATTTTTTTTATTAAAGATGGGTTTGCTCTTGACCACAATCTTGCCCGAGGACAGAGATGAGGTCTACGATGAAGCGAGCTTACCCAGAAGCAGAGAGTCAGGTTGTATGTGCTCGGAAACACAGACGCAGGTAGGGAGTTCCATATTCGTAGTAATTATATTCGTAGGAACAATTTTTATTCTTATGATGGTAACCTACATTTAGGTTATTTTCATTAGTTGACCGAGCGAGCGAAGCGAGCGAGGGCTATAATTCAAGTTGGAGCGAAAAACACATTGTTTGTATGTATGTATGTATGTATGTATGTATGTATGTTTGTTCCGCGATAACTCTCGAACCGTTGTTCCGATTTTGATGAAAGTTGGAATATATGTAGGGATGGTTAATAGAATTTTCAAGTTCGTTGGGCATCAAAATCGGTCCAGCCGTTTTTGAGATATTTATTTTTTTGCGAAAATAAATATTGTATTTTAATAGTCGCGAGGTCTACGTTCGCAGCGAACGACTAGTTATATAAAACTGGAAGTAAATACCGCATTTTTACAGGATAGGTACCTTCGGAATCCTACATTGCGCGAGGCCCGACACGCACTTGGCCTATTATTTCATTCTCAGAAAGTAATGTTAGTTTGGGGTAGCGATTCGGAGCTCCTTCATCCCCAAATGTATGCGAATTGATTCCTTTCGTCCTTTGATAATTTACTTACACTTCATCTCAAAAAAAAGTTACACAAAATGACTCTATCACAGATTTTTATTTTCTATTATAATTTGCTTTTAATTTATTGACCGAGCGAGCGAAGCGAGCGAGGGCTATAATTCAAGTTGGGGCGAAATCACATTGTTTGTATGTATGTATGTAAGTAAGTAAGTATGTATGTATGTATGTTTGTTCCGCGATAACTCTCGAACCGTTGAATTAATTTTGATGATTTTTAGAATACGTGTAGCACCTATCCATAGAATTTTTAAGTTCGTTGCGCAACAAAATCGGTTCAGCCGTTTTTGAGATATACGCATTTTTATGTCGCGAGGTCTAAGTTCGCGGCGAACCACTAGTTTATTTATAAAAGAGAGTTGGAAAAGCTAGTCGTTAACTTTCTATCTGTATTATTTTTAGGTTAATTGACCGAGCGAGCGAAGCGAGCGAGAGCTATAATTCAAGTTGGGGCGAAAACAACATTGTTTGTATGTATGTATGTTTGTTCCGCGATAACTCTCGAACCGTTGAATTAATTTCGATGATATTAAGAATACGTGTAGCAACTATCCATAGAATTTTTAAGTTCGTTGCGCAACAAAATCGGTTCAGCCGTTTTTGAGATATTTTAAAATAATAATCGCGAGGTCTAAGTTCGCGGGGAACCACTAGTAATTCAAATTTACTCTAACTAGGTACATTAAAATTAAGACAAGGTAAAAAAAGGGCAAGTATTTTTCAATGGTGTATCTATTACTGATATTACTTCTTACTTATTTTAATTAGTGCAGTAAAGTTTAATAAATTAAATAAGAAGAATAAGGTAGGTAGGCACCTATAGTTTTCTTTATTTTATACATCTTTTTTGACTATGTATATTGCACGAAGAGTAGCTTTTGTAGACTTGTTTACTAAATCCAAATGTCAGTTCACGAAAACACATTTGAAAAGGTCGATGGTACGAACAGAACAGCTACCGTTAATCATAGCAGTCATTTAACTGCCATGACTCCACATTTTCTAAAATTTACGACGTGTCCCTTAAAATCTTGGCCTGAAATCGTCATTCGACACTCACTTAACGACACAAAATTGTCTTGAACTCTGACATAAGAAGCATTGAAGCCAAAGCTAGGTAGATAAACCTAGCTAGCTTCAGCTTAGCACCGATATTTTAGCACCACCTAGCGTTCGCTGACGTCAACGCTTTCCCGCGTGAAAAAACCGGTGGCGGCGCAAAAATTCTATCGCAGTATGTATGTATGTATTTATGTATGTTTGTTTGTTCCGCGATAACTCTCGAACCGTTGAATTAATTTCGATGATATTAAGAATACATGAAGCAACTGTTACTATCCACAGAATTTTTAAGTTTGTCGCGCAACAAAATCGGTTCAGTCGTTTTTGAGATATACGCATATTTTTAAAACAATAATCGCGAGGTCTAAGTTCGCGGAGAACCACTAGTATATTTAATTTATTTAACCTTTAGCTTATACAATTATTTCAGGCTAAAGATAACTAAATGTCGCAGCGCATCCATCCATCGAACACTTGAGATCCTTTTTTTTTATCGCCTAGCCAATATCATCAAGCAAGTATCTGGGAGATGAATGAGTATCCATACTAATATTATAAATGCGAAAGTTTGGATGTGAGTTTGTGAGTTTGTGAATTTGTGAGTTTGTGAGTTTGTGAGGATGTTTGTTACTCAATCACGCAAAATCTACTGGACGGATTTCGATGAAATTTGGTACAGAGGTAGATAATGACCTGGAATAGCACATAGGCTACTTTTTATCCCGGGAAAAAGCACTGTTACCGTGGGAAATTCACGCGGGCGAAGCCGCGGGCAAAAGCTAGTAAAGAATATAAATCAAAAGCAAAAGAGCTCGGGGCCCTATTTTTGAAAGTGTGACTTACCAAAAAAGCGTGAGCCGAATGATTTTTCATTCGATATCTATTATGCCGTATTTTTGAATTATCTATGTCGAATAATTCGTATGATTTGGTAGTCGAACGTTTTTTACGTCAAAGCTCGAATGACATAGACAACCGGATACGGATTTGGAATTTTCATTTTTGCGTCCCGTTTAACGCTTCCGTTCTCTTTGATTAAAAATTTGCGAACATTTTTTTACGTTTCATTATCGATTCGGTTTTCGTTGCGTAGAATGGAGTAGAAATTGTTTCTCGCATTATTTTCATATCACTGGCAACATTGCTAGAGGAGTTATTTGAAAAATACGGCTTTTATGTTTTTTGTGACATAATAGGACGAGTGCGACATAATAGTCTATTCGTTTTTGGCGGTATGTCACACTTTCAAAAATAAGGCTCTCAGTAATAGTCTGAAATATATGGTTTATTTTCAACAATGACGGTCAACATTCATTGTCCATTTACACCGCTAAAAATATAAGGCTAAAACAATTTAGATAAAAAATATTATTAGAAAATGGTTTCGGGCCAAGACGTGAAATAGACTTATTCGTTTTTATTTTGAATGAATGAACGAAAGTTGCGAGTCATCGCGATGAATGAACGATGTTCCATCCCTGTAAATATTGAATCGCATTCAGCTTGTTTTCCATTTAAAATTTGATTAAAAATGCTTATTAAATTATCACTTCGGTTACGTTTATTGAATTATAAATATAGTACCTATTACATGAAAACCTGTTGCGATTTTGTCATAATTATATACTTATTTTACGAGTAATTATGGTAATTATGGTTATGTTTTGCATACTGGAGAGGGAAATTTATATTTTGTTTTAACTGCATGTTAAATTATCCGGTATTTAAAATAACGATGAATTAGCAAACAATGCGTTTAACTGTGCCCAAATCATGTTTAATCGGTAACCTATCACAAACTAGATTTGTTTTTCTTCGATTTTTATTTGTTCGAAAACGGTACAACGAAGTTTTAAATGCCAAATGGGTTCTTTACCATATTTTCTGCTTATATAAATTCAATAAATAAATTTTTCGTCTTCTATAAAAACTATCGACCGAAAATCAAAATATGTAATTTTTATTTAAAAATTTATTTGGTAACAAGAATTTTATTTTCTAGAAGTATTAATGATAGAAATAACTTCTTCCAAATTATTATTTACACAGATTTTCAATAACTTTTATTTTATTAACAGTAATTTTGTACATGCAGGATTAATATATTATAATAAATAACACTTATTTAAGTAACAATAATATAAGTAACAAAATTTTATTTTCTAGAAGTGTTAACAATAGAGGTAACTTCTTCTAAATTATTATTTATACAGATTTTAAATAACTTCAATTTTATTAACAGTAATTGTGTAGATGCACTATGTATTTAAACATTACGTTTTTGGATAATTTCTATATCACATTTGAATCTTGTGACAGAGCGCTATAGTTTCAGGTTGCGGCGGGGTGGCCCTTGGGCCTCCCCAAGCCGCACAACATGAATACACACAAACACAAATGTGTTTAAACCTACTTATTAAAACAAAAACCTTGTGACAGAGCGCTATAGGTAGGTTCAGGTTGCGGCGGGGTGGCCCTTGGGCCACCCCAAGCCGCACAACATGAATACACACAAACACAAATGTGTTTAAACCTACTTATTAAAACAAAAACCTTGTGACAGAGCGCTATAGGTAGGTTCAGGTTGCGGCGGGGTGGCCCTTGGGCCACCCCAAGCCGCACAACATAAAAACACACAAACACAAATGTGTTTAAACCTACTTATTAAAACAAAAACCTTGTGACAGAGCGCTATAGGTAGGTTCAGGTTGCGGCGGGGTGGCCCTTGGGCCACCCCGCCGCATACATGAGGAGATCCGTAGGAGAACTAAAGTAACCGACATAGCCCGCAGAATCGCGAAACTTAAGTGGCAGTGGGCGGGGCACATAGCTCGTAGAACAGATAGCCGTTGGGGCAGAAAAGTTCTCGAGTGGCGACCACGAACCGGAAAACGTAGTGTTGGCAGGCCTCCCACTCGGTGGACCGACGACCTGGTGAAGGTCGCGGGATGCGCATGGATGCGGGCAGCGCAGGACCGGTCGTTATGGAAATCCTTGGGGGAGGCCTTTGTCCAGCAGTGGACGTCTTTCGGCTGAGAGAGAGAGAGAGAGAGATATACTCTGTATATATAAACATTTTGGATTTCAAAAATATGATTTAAATTATTTGGTATTTGTCATGTTGTATTTTAATAATAGGGATTTTATCCATGGGAGGTTTTGCCGTAATCGCCACGCTTGGCAGGCGGGTTGGCGATCGCAGTGTGATGGCATTGTACGCGGAAAGATGCTGCTGCCCATCCTCCGATGTTTTAAATCCCTTAGTCGCCTCTTACGACACCCACGGGAAGAGATGGGTTGGTGCTATTCTAGGGCCACACCACAGGCCACTTTCTCAAGATATTTCGAGAAATTTCTTGAGAATTTCATTCCTGAGAAAATTTTCAAGAAATTCTCAAAAAACTGAAATTTCTTGAGAATTTCATTCCCAAAGGGCATGTTGCAGAGCAGGCTATATCATGAGCAGTTCCCCAAAAATCAGAAATAATTTCAAAAACCGATTAAGACCATCATATTTGTTTTTTCGTGATCTTGTTATGGTACAAAAATACATTTAATATCGCTTAATATCGTATAATGGTGATACTGACATGGCGCCCGTATGTATGTTCAGAAATTATGATACAGAAAATCAGATACAATGCTCGATATTTTCATTATATTATAGAAAATTAATTAAAGTAAATGCTCCTAACACAAGTTTCATGCAATATCACAAAAACATATGTGTATTTCACATAAATAGATGAATAATAAATAAAATAAACAATTATTTCCCGCGGGCAAGTATGTAATAAAAGTACATTTTCGAACGTACCGGAAATCGGATCTGTCAAATGAAGCGCGTCAACGTCAAATCATAATGGGTGTCGGCCATTTTGGCGGAACTCGCGGTAACCTATCACAAACTAGATTTGTTTTTCTTCGATTTTTATTTGTTCGAAAACGGTACAACGAAGTTTTAAATGCCAAATGGGTTCTTTACCATATTTTCTGCTTATATAAATTCAATAAATAAATTTTTCGTCTTCTATAAAAACTATCGACCGAAAATCAAAATATGTAATTTTTATTTAAAAATTTATTTGGTAACAAGAATTTTATTTTCTAGAAGTATTAATGATAGAAATAACTTCTTCCAAATTATTATTTACACAGATTTTCAATAACTTTTATTTTATTAACAGTAATTTTGTACATGCAGGATTAATATATTATAATAAATAACACTTATTTAAGTAACAATAATATAAGTAACAAAATTTTATTTTCTAGAAGTGTTAACAATAGAGGTAACTTCTTCTAAATTATTATTTATACAGATTTTAAGTAACTTCAATTTTATTAACAGTAATTGTGTAGATGCACTATGTATTTAAACATTACGTTTTTGGATAATTTCTATATCACATTTGAATCTTGTGACAGAGCGCTATAGTTTCAGGTTGCGGCGGGGTGGCCCTTGGGCCACCCCAAGCCGCACAACATGAATACACACAAACACAAATGTGTTTAAACCTACTTATTAAAACAAAAACCTTGTGACAGAGCGCTATAGGTAGGTTCAGGTTGCGGCGGGGTGGCCCTTGGGCCACCCCAAGCCGCACAACATAAAAACACACAAACACAAATGTGTTTAAACCTACTTATTAAAACAAAAACCTTGTGACAGAGCGCTATAGGTAGGTTCAGGTTGCGGCGGGGAGGCCCTTGGGCCACCCCAAGCCGCACAACATGACAAACACACAAATAGAACATAACTACAAAGTATATACTCTGTATATATAAACATTTTGGATTTCTAAAATATGATTTAAATTATTTGGTATTTGTCATGTTGTATTTTAATAATAGGGAAAATAATTTTTAGGTTAAATAATTATTTTCTTTATGAAACATATAGAAATAGTATCATCGGTTTAACGTTAGGTTGCAATACAAAGCATATACCTTTCAAAAATATAACAATCGAAAATCGGAATTTCAACCAGATGGAATAAGAGATTTCGGTCAAATGAAAATATTGAAAATAAAAAAAATTACGAAACGTTTTTGGTATTTTCAAATTCGTAACTAAAGAATTCTAGTTTGTGATAGGTAACCTGTTAAATCTCAGAAACGCTACAATATCTTGCTAGCAGACAGACAATATGTCTTGTAATAATACGACAGCACTGGAGTATATTCGAGGGAATACACCACAAATTCTAAGGGTCCTGGAATTCCGGGGATGTAATTGTTTACACATATGCCGTTGCTTCCACCTGGTTATTGAGTTAGGAACGCGAATGTAAGAAAGATTCGAATACCCATGTTACTAAGTTGAGTATTTGACCAATAGTGGAATACTTTGCCCATATGATGAAAATCAAATATAGGATTACTAGCTTTTGCCCGCGGCTTCGCCCGCGTGAATTTCCCACGGGAACAGTGCTTTTTCCCGGGATAAAAAGTAGCCTATGTGCTATTCCAGGTCATTATCTACCTCTGTACCAAATTTCATCGAAATCCGTCCAGTAGATTTTGCGTGATTGAGTAACAAACATCCTCACAAACTCACAAACTCACATCCAAACATTCGCATTTATAATATTAGTATGGAAGTATGGATGCAACTCATTATCCAAGGCGTTCGAATCATTCGCCATTTTTCGAACTTCCTTATCTTCACTATCCTTAGGTAGAAGGAGCGGAGAAAAAGATGCCAACCTGGCCCATGATTCTTCATGTTACAAACGTACATATTATTTATATCGTGCCACAGTTGTGTCTCAAAAGCCACGGGATGCGTATCCGCTCCATTTAAAAAACACACCAGGGCCGTTGAAATAATTTTTTGGGGCGGCCGGGGCCGATAAAGCATTTTTTTCCAACGGCCCCGTTCCTTCGAAAGTAAATATCATCATCATGCTATCCAACCTCGTTTTGGAGCCATCTGACACAAATATCATAATATTTTTGTAGAATACGTTTCATATAGCTCTTTGTTACATATACCACTGTCTTCTTTATTACTAAAACTGTATATTTCGTAGGTAGTAGTCCTTGTTGAATACCCCGGGTAAAGACTACTGCGACGGTCATAAATTAATGTCCCTTTACTTCCGAAATCCTTGGAATCATCTTTCGGAAATATTAAACCTCTTTTAAAGAGTAATTTTGAAAAGGGGTTTAATATTTCCGAACTTGAGAAGCCGGTCGAAGGCCTCCTGAACTTAATTTGTCGTAATTATCTGAAATTGGGGAAGGTGTTAATTATTTTATTTGCCGTCTTCTCCGGTGTTGGGACACAAAATACTGAGATCATAGAGATAAATAAATTAGAGAAGGTTGGCGTATAAAAAGGGAGGCCTATGGATAGCAGTGAGCGGGAAAAGACTGATGATGATGATAAAGTATTGCTTAAGGCCATACCCAATCAGGATTTTCCGAAAACGTACCGTCTTTAAACGTCAAGTGTGGACCTTAGGCTAGAAGTACTGCAGCAGGAAAAATATCCCGTAAAGAAAAAAATACTAAACTAGAATTATACTGAATCAAATTACAAATTAAATAATATGACTGGATAAAAATAATAATACATAATCCTGTTTTTTTTTTCTTTATCGTCGAAAATCACCGTAATTGAAGCGATAACAGTAGAATTGTTTTGAAGAATTAAATAAAGAATACAATTACTTAAAACGATACGGCTTATTTTCAACCGACTTCCCAAAAAAGGAGGAGGTTATATGTTTCGATGTATGTATGTTTTTTTTTTATGTATGTTCGCCAATTTCTCCGCCTACTGTGGACTGATTTCCGAAATTATTTTTTTATTCGAAAAGGTCTATTCCCAAGTTGGTCCCATTTTAACCACGTCAGTATCTGTTCGGTAATTTTAAAGATACCTAACAAAATATGTAAATACAAACATTGGATTATAGAGCAAAAGCCCGCGAGAGCATGCCCTTCGTTATTTTATGAAAACTCAAGATTCTCTTTGCATGTCCCCAACACACAGAAATAGCGATTATCGACTATAAAAGTTGCATCATGATTACTTAATCAGATAATTTGTAACAATAATATTTTAAGTGGTAGCTCAATTTCCTCAAAGTAAAAGTTTTTATAAGATTTTATTCCGAATAATATCAGAAATCATGCCCTCCATTGCTTAGCAATTGATGCAGATATAAACCCCTGCCAGACATTGTAACTTTACTGAATTATAGTTATATTTGTTTTATTATAAAAGCTGAATTTAATGTTACTTTGAGAGGTCCCCAAGGGTGCTTTTTATACCTATAAAAATCACTTTTGCAATCCATATTACCTGCATAAGCAACTAAGATCCAAACTTCATGCCTAGTCGCTAATCATTTTTATCCGTATATCCCACACAGATAAATATTCAGCATTTGTAAAATAAGAACGGTTTGGAAGTCGCAGGCTCTTGATCTATTTATGTGCCAAAAATTCCCTGGAATTCTGACATATTTTGACATTTCAAATCAAACTGACATAAAAAGTTTCTATTTCTTAATTTTCGGCCAGCGATTAAATAAGTTTAAGTTTTCATGACAACATGAAAATAGGTTTTATAGGTGCACTAAAAATGATAAAATAAAAATTTTTTCAAAAAAAAAATGAACCGACTTCCATTATAATACTGAAAATCATGAAATAACTTAATAGGCAGATTAATCAAAAAGAAAAATGTATTGGCATGCTACCTACTGAACGAGGTGAAGTCGGTGCCAAATTAAAAATTAAATAATCTAAATTAGCTTAAGAACCATGTAGTATAAATAAAATGCCTAACTACACAACTACATAATATCCTTACTCCTGCACTTGGCACCGACTTCACCTCGTTCAGTAGGTAGCATGCCAATACATTTTTCTTTTTGATTAATCTGCCTATTAAGTTATTTCATGATTTTCAGTATTATAATGGAAGTCGGTTCATTTTTTTTTTGAAAATTTTTTTTTAAAATATATTTAGTGTTTTATCATTTATAATTCAATTAAAAGAAAACCTCTAAAATAATTACCCTGTGAGCCTAACGAAAACTTGCTAGCAAAAACACAAATTATAGAAAATTCGAAAAGTAACCGCATAGTGTCTGCTTTAAGGCGGAGCTTACGTACCGCCCCTCACCCCCTCTGATTAGCCTTGTGTCTCGCCTTAAGTGTCCCATCACAATATGGACGCAAACTTAATAATATAGTGCTCTTACTAATGAATGTGAGGATTTGTCCTACACATTCGCTACAAATGCGAAATTTTAAATGTTTGTTAACGATTTTTGATGTTTGACACGTGGGTTGAAGTAAAACTTGAATAGGGGTTTATCCCGAAATTTTCACGGGCGCGAAGTAAGTAGGTAATAAAGTAAAAACTCTTTAGTTTAACAAACATTATCGACAAAACTTGTAACTAAACTACAGGCGATGCGTACAATAGGCGGCCTTATCGCTAGTGCAATCTCTTTCCCCCGAATTTATTTATTAAATCGCAACCCCCCCTTCCCCCCCTTGGGCGAAGCTGAGATTTTTTATCTTTTTCCCACGTCAAAGTTTGTAGAAATCCTATCCTAATCCTATCAAAAATTATAAATACGAAAGTGAATTTGTTTGTTACCTCTTCACGCTTCATCTACTGAACCAATCTTAATGAAATTTCGCATTCATATAGTTAGAAGTACTGAGAAGGACATAGGGTACTGTGCGCAGAGATTCCGGACAAACCAAGTGGCGGGAAGATTCTGTACCGAAACTTTGCCGGGAAAAAACCCACCGGTAAAAATAAGTACCGGGAAAAAATCTCCACGCGGCACCACGTTTGTCCGACTAGACCCTAACTAACTTAAGCTATACGCAGACTGCTACCACCATAGTTAATAACGGGAACTACAGAACCCTATATATTAAACCTAACTTAATAACTACAACTACCTACAAACTCAAGGTTGCACTTACCAAACTGAATCTTCTTGCTCTTCGGATCCAATCTTGAATGTCTTCGGAAAGGGGGGATCCCTAATCACCCTACCTAACCCATGAGATCTCAATTCCCCAGAATAAATACGTAGGTTTCTTCCCGAAGGTTCACTCGGGAACAGCTGGATGTGAACAGCCAGCCACGTTTCACATCTCACAAGAAAAAGTCACAATAACAGGTTTTTTCACAAACACAAACGTAATAGTTATTTAACAAAAAGGAAATTCACAATTATAACTCAAACTAATTAACACTCAACGTGGTTTAAGACAAAATGACGCGGGACCTCTCCGCGTATTAAAAACAAACCGATATAGCACTGGACAATGGCGGTCGACCGCGACGCCATTCACGAGCAGTGTGAGAACCCCGGCCGTCTCGCGACGCAAGCCGGGTCCTTGCCATGAGAACCCCGCGGCCGCCTAGCGGCAGCAATGCGAAACGCCCGCGTTTCGTTCCAAGCAATTATATTACAAAGATCCCCCCGTCCCGGTCTGAGAAGCAGACCGCTAGCTAACTCTACGGGAAGGCGGGCGAGAGAGGTCACACCTCTCCTTAAAATCGAACCGTCGACCAACACCTCAGCCACACGCGGAGTGCCATCTCCGCCAAGAATCAAACGTAATATGCGAGCTCGTCGCCAAAGCAATGAGGGCAAATTTGCCTCTTTTAACAATACTAAATCACCCTCCCTGGGAGGCTCAGTCCTGTCTGTCCACTTCACTCTTTGCTGTAGCAAATGCAAATATTCAAGCGACCAGCGACGCCAAAAGTCCTGGCTCATTTGCTGCAACATTTGAAAACGCGACAACCGATATACTCGTTCGTCCTTCCACGGGTATTCGGGCAGGGCATTCAAAGGCCCTCCCACCAAAAAATGACCAGGGGTGAGAGCTTCCAAGTCATTTGGATCTGGAGATAGCGGACAGAGAGGACGAGAGTTGAGGACCGCCTCAACTTTACAAAACACTGTGGCCAGCTCTTCAAAAGTTAGAGCCGTTTCTCCGATAATGCGGCGGAGGTGGGTCTTTGCGGATTTCACAGCCGCTTCAAAAATCCCTCCCCAATGGGGGCAACTTGGGGGACTAAACTTCCAGGTTATTCCCCTTTGGGCAGCAATTTGACTTAAACTAGTACAATTTTTATCCATAAACACAGAAACATCCTTAAGATAATTTACAGTTCCCTTATAGTTTGTGCCATTATCAGACCTAATAAGGGAAGGTAGACCTCGACGCGAAACAAAGCGATCCAACGCGGCGACGAAGGCCTCCGTAGTCAGAGCCGATACCACCTCCAAATGGACAGCCTTGGTGGCCAAACAAACGAATACACACAAATAGCCCTTCACAATACGGGCATTACGAAAGGGAGAAGCCTTGATCGAAAAGGGACCGGCAAAATCGGTTCCAACGCCGTCAAACGGTCTCGAAGGTCGGATTCGATCAGCGGGCAAATCACCCATCTGTGGTTGCATCGTGGATGCCTTCAACCTATAACATGCAATACATCGAAACAGAACACTACGGATTGCTCTTCGGGCAGACAAAATCCAAAATTCGCGTTGCAAAATAGCCAGCAAAGCATTGCACCCAGCATGGGCGTTACGAATGTGTCGATCAGACACCAAAAGCTGCACCAAGGGTCCGCCCTTGGGCAACAACAGAGGATGGCGAGTCTCATATGGAAGATCCGCCTTCCGGAGCCTGCCTCCAACCCGAAGAAGCCCATCCGAGTCGATGTACGGGTTCAAACGAGCGACCGCGCCCTTCAACTTAGCGCGTGCGTCGCGCAAAATATGAAGCTCTGACTCAAACCGTCCGGTCTGCACGACACGGACCCAATGCAACAATGCGCTCCGGCGCTCTTCTGCACCTGCAATCGGCTCCAACCGCTTTGCCTGTGGGTTTCTACAATTATGTATGAAACGCTTAATCCAACTGGTAACACCCAGAAGCTTATCCAAACTGCTATACCGAGCAAGTAGCCAATCCGGCTCCGACGTCGTCTCAGCGACTACAGCATGTACACGAAGCCCAGTCAAACTCAAAGAAGTAACATCTGTCTGACAGACAGGCCAAGATGTTTCTGATCCCATCAGCCACTCTGGACCCCACCAGAGCGGGTGTGACACCAATTCTGGTGCCGTACAACCTCGGGAAGCACAGTCCGCTGGGTTAAGCTCTCCCGGCACATGTCTCCATGTTATATCAATTCCAATATTTTGAATTTGGGAAACCCTGTTTCCAACAAAAACCTCCAAGGTATGTGGGGCCGCGCGCAACCATGCAAGCGCGACCTGGCTATCCGACCAGGCGAAGATGTCTCGTATCTCGACCGTGGCCGCCAGCTCACTGGCAACGTGATGCAACAATTTAGAGAGAAGGTGAGCTCCACTCAACTCAAGCTTGGGAATAGTCAGCCTAGTCCTGATGGGGGCGACCTTGCTCTTCCCTAACAAAAGCGAGACATTGACCCGGCCATTGGCGTCAACTGTCCGCATATAGACTGACGCGGCGTAGCCTCGCTCCGACGCGTCACAAAAGCCATGCAGGCTGGCTCGATATTTCCCGGGGGCAATATTCGACGAGGCAAGGCAATCCGATTGACTTCCTTAATCGATGAAAACAACTCGAGCCAATCATCCAATGGAGAGCCAAACAGCGGCTCGTCCCACGAGACGCCCAAAGTCCAAAGTCTCTGAAGAAGACACTTCGCAGAGAATATCACTGGACTGATCCAACCGCTTGGATCAAACATACGAGCTATTACGGACAACACCGTTCTCTTAGTCCAGACTTTTGGTATTTCCAAGTCCACTTGGAATGTGAAAATATCGGTTAGCGGCTGGTACTGCATGCCCAGCACCGCTATCCTGTTGGGATCATCCACATCCTCAAACAGGTGAGGGTTCTGTTGGTGATCCTCCGGGATCCCTTCTAGAACTCTAGGCTCATTGGACAACCACTTACGTAGCTCGTAGCCACCTGTCTTCAATATTTCGATCAATTCATCCCGCAGTAGGAGGGCCTCCTCAATACTTTGGGCTCCGGTGCACACGTCATCAACATACAAGTCACGTGACAGCACGGAAGCCCCACGGGGAAAGCGGATCCGTTCCCGCTCTGCCAATTCAAGCAATGATCTGATGGCGATATAGGGACTAGATTTCAAACCATACGTGTTTGTGTTGAGTTCATACACCGTCACAGGATCCTCAGGGCGCTCACGCCAGAGTATCAACTGGAATCGCCTGTCCTCAGGATGTATGACTGTCTGGCGGAACATCATCCGGATGTCCGCACCAAAAACCACTTGATGTCTTCTAAAGTTAAAGATGATGTCAATTATGTCCCTATGCAATTTGGGACCCGAATGCAAACACAGATTCAACGAAACCCCGTTCGAAGTGGGTGCGGACCCATCGAAGACGGTCCTCAATTTGCCTGTTGAGGCCTTCACCACCGCGTGGTGGGGCAAAAAATAATGCTCAGTTGAGCTCCAATCAACTCGAGCCGGAGACATGTGACCCAAATCCTCGTACTCGCGCATAAATTCAATATATTTATCGCGAAGTACGTGGTCACGCTGCATGCGTCGCTCCATGGACAGCAGTCGTTTCTTCGCAAGCGCCCTACTTTGCCCTAGGCTAGGACGAGAGGCAACAAAGGGTAACCTAGTTACAAACCGACCGGAGGGCAACCTCTCCGTGGTCGATCGAAAAAGGGCTTCGCACTCGGCGTGTTCCGGATCCATCCTGGAACTCATAGGTGGCTCCTCCACCTCCCAAAACCTTTGCATGGTCTTGGCCAAGGACGCAGATGCGACGACCGGTGGCTCCTCCACGGTGCTATTATCAAACACAGGGCCCATCAGGGCGAAACCAAAGATAGTAGACACTGCCATCAGTGAAGACGAACCCAGAGCTTTCTGGGTACCCAAAATCCAACCCAATACGTCCGAGCCCAGGAGCAAGTCCACTGGGCCGGGATGAAAGACAAAGGGGTCGGCCAAATCCAGACCCGAAACCAAAGACAACACACCCGGCGGTATGTCTGTCGAGGGGTGCCAACCCGCAATGGTATCCATTACCATAGCCGAAGTCGTGATCCTCATTGTGGAGGACTTCAGCGAAGAAAAGGTGACAAGTGTCTGGCCCGTCAGACACTTCACTTGTATGCCACCAACTCCAAGAAGTGGCACAGGCGAGTCTTCCACGACTAAACCTAACTGGTGTGCCACTCGAGTGGTAACCAAACTGCTTTGAGCCCCTGAGTCCAACAGAGCTCTCAAATTCATGGCTTCCCCCCCACGACCCCATACGCGGACCACCGCGGTAGGGAGCAGAACCGTCCGCGGCTCTGTCCCAGCAAGGGAGCAAACTAGTTACGGGCTCCCCACTCTCTCCAAACCAGGGGCGCGCCACTGACCCGGATAATATGGCGGGCGAGTGCACATCCCCATCTGAGGGGGGGCATAACCCGCGGCCCGGCCATACCTATGGTACGGCGGGTGGTACTCCAGCCGTGGGTACTCGTGCAGCGGCGGAGAAAACCGCTGCGGCTGCATGTGGTGGGTAGTGGTAACCCGCGTGGAGGGGGGTGTCCCCACTCTCACGTCCGATCTAGGGCCCCCGCCCATGGGGGCCCTATCCGGGGCCTGGCCAGCCACATACTGGCCATGACCTTGGGGCGCGTGGTCCCGGTCCGCCAAGACCCGCGCAGGTACGCGACCCCCCTCCCGAGGGGGGGTGCGACGAGCGAAGCCGCGTCCTCCGTCCGATGGTGGAGGGCTTCGCGCAGGAGCGCCCCCGCCCATAGGGGACCCCTGCCTCAACATCCGGGGGCCATCCCCGTTCCGGTTCATGCAGAGCATCGCGTGGTGCAGCCCACGGCATGCACTGCATGGTATGGCCCTGGGACAGTCACGTGCATAGTGACTGCCCAAACAGTAAAAGCATAGTTCATGCCGCCTTGCCATGCGGCGCCGATCTTGTACTGGCAGTCTCTGCCAGTCCCTGCATTGCAGCAGGCTGTGGCCCATCCGGCCACATTGCAGGCAGTCCGCGTCCCCCGCGTTTGCTGCCGTGTGTGCAACCCGCACACCAGCTCCACGCGGTGGCGGTTGCCGTCCCTGTTGGGGCCTACGTTCAGGCGCTCTGGATGGCGCTGAGTCCGTCATGGTATTCTCAGCAGCCCGTGCCTCAAACTCCAAAAACTTCACCAAGTCAGTGAATGTTGGTAGGGTGGTGCTATCCCGTTCCGCATTCTCGCGCTCAAACCGCGAGCGGATGTCATTGGGCAATTTGCCCAATACAATGTGCACCAGCAAAAAGGACCATTGGTCCACCGGCAGCCCCAGTGTGCGGAGCGCGTTACAGGCCACTGTAACGGGCGTGAGCAACTGCAGGCGCAACTGTGCCCTGTTGGCCACCTTGGGCAGGGCCATCAACTGTGCGGCGTGCGCATCCGCTAACAAACGTAAATTTTGGTAGCGGGAGTTCAATAACTCCCAAGCCGTATCGTACTGGTCGTCCTCCACCCGGAGGTGCTGGATGAGCGACCGCGCTTCATCCTCCAGAGTGGAGAGGAGGTAGGCCATCTTCTGGGCCTTCGACAAATCCTGTCGTGCTACGACCAGGGACTCAAACATATTTTTGTAGGCTACCCACTCCTCCATCCTACCCCCAAAGTGGGACAGCTGAAGGGTGGGGAGCCGACCAGTAACCGCTGGTCCTTCCTGTCTAACAGGTGTGCGAGGGGTGGTCCGCCAGCCTGTCTCGCCCTTATTGCGGCCGCCGCCTCCGCGATATCATCGTGGAGATTCAGGATCTGGTCCATGTCCGCCATGTGACCTGTATAGACCTCCGCGGCAAGTTCGGCTTCGGTAAGCACCGCCATGGCCGCTTCCGCGCTACTCAATCGTGAGTGGAGGTGATCCGCTCTTAGCAGTGTGGCGCCCTCCCTGTCCTTCCGGGACAGGAGTCCTCCGGCCGTCACAAACCATCTCAGTTCGTTGGCGAGTGTCGCCTTAGCATTGGAGACCTTCGCCATCGCGTCAAGTCACAACCAAAATAAAAAAAAACAATTAATTATTTTTTACAAACGAACAAATAGAGGGTAGAACAACTACGCTCTGCTACCAGAAAATGTGCGCAGAGATTCCGGACAAACCAAGTGGCTGGAAGATTCTGTACCGAAACTTTGCCGGGAAAAAACCCACCGGTAAAAATAAGTACCGGGAAAAAATCTCCACGCGGCACCACGTTTGTCCGACTAGACCCTAACTAACTTAACCTATACGCAGACTGCTACCACCATAGTTTATAACGGGAACTACAGAACCCTATATATTAAACCTAACTTAATAACTACAACTACCTACAAACTCAAGGTTGCACTTACCAAACTGAATCTTCTTGCTCTTCGGATCCAATCTTGAATGTCTTCGGAAAGGGGGGATCCCTAATCACCCTACCTAACCCATGAGATCTCAATTCCCCAGAATAAATACGTAGGTTTCTTCCCGAAGGTTCACTCGGGAACAGCTGGATGTGAACAGACAGCCACGTTTCACATCTCACAAGAAAAAGTCACAATAACAGGTTTTTTCACAAACACAAACGTAATAGTTATTTAACAAAAAGGAAATTCACAATTATAACTCAAACTAATTAACACTCAACGTGGTTTAAGACAAAATGACGCGGGACCTCTCCGCGTATTAAAAACAAACCGATATAGCACTGGACAATGGCGGTCGACCGCGACGCCATTCACGAGCAGAGTGAGAACCCCGGCCGTCTCGCGACGCAAGCCGGGTCCTTGCCATGAGAACCCCGCGGCCGCCTAGCGGCAGCAATGCGAAACGCCCGCGTTTCGTTCCAAGTAATTATATTACAAACAGGTACCTTTTATCTCGGGAAAAAGCACTGTTCCCGTGGGAAATTCACGCGGGCGGAGCTACTAAAGCTAGTAATAAATAAAAATTAATAAATTAATTATGTTTAATGATTAAATTTGATGACCAGATGAAACAAGCAACTTAGCGAAGTTAACAGAGTGGAATAATAACTTTGGTTTAATTTTTTCACTTCATAATTCTTTTCTGGTATCATTAATATTTTGTGCAGTTAAATTTTTACGCTTTGAATAAATTATCGAGGCTATATTTTAATTAGAAGAGGATAGGGTGTCAAAGTGATGGGCGCGATAAACACGGTGAGTAAAATACGCCTTTGAATTTATTTTTAAGGTGAATTTGATGAAAATATCAAAACAACTTAACATCATTACCAAGATACTAGCTGTGCCACGTGGCCCCGAAATTCCCATGGGAGTCACTGGGAATTTCGGGAATCAGGATAGCCCATAGCCGTCCTTATGAATGTGGCTATCAATCAATCAATCAATCAATATCATCTATATCAATACCATCATCAATACATACAAAAAAATTGAAACTAGTCTGTGTCTGCACATAGAGCTATCTAAGAAAAAACATTATAAGGCTAATAGAAGTCAAATCTTTTTTTGTAGAATTTTTGTCTGTCTGTCTTCCTGTACGCGCATCACGCAAAAACTACTGAACCAAATTTGATGCGGTTTTCACTGTTGTATTAAAGGAGGTCTAACTTAAAATCTGGTGTAGGTTTCATCTTGACATACACAGCTTAGAACCGGGGAAATTAACAATAGTAAATTACTCGCGGACGAAATTCGCGGGCACATGCTAGTCATACATAAAAATCCTACTATATCCTACTATATCCTACTATATTCTACTAATCCTAGAATCCTAATAATCCTAACTAATATTATAAATGCGAAACTGAGTTTGTTTGTTGGTTGGTTTGTTTGTTTGTTAGCTCTTCACGCTTTATCACTGAACCAATCTTCCTGAAATTTCGCATACACATAGCTGGAAGTACGGAGAAGGACATAGGGTACCTTTCATCCTGGGAAAAAGCACAGTTCCCGTGATAAATTCACGCGGGCAAAGCCGCGGGCAAAAGCTAGTAATATTATAAGTGCGAAAGTTTGGATGTGAGTTTGTGACTTTGTGAGTTTGTGAGGATGTTTGTTACTCAATCACGCAAAATCTACTAGACGGATTTCTATGAACTACGTACGTACGTATACGGGTAGAAAAATACCGGGAATAGCACATAGGGTACCTTTTATCCCAAAATTCCCACGGGAGCGAAGCCCCGGGCCGCAGCTAGTAATATTCAAAGTTGGAGTGGTAGTTCAAGAGACAAGTGCGTTCAATCAAACAAAGATACAAAGAAACTTTAGCTTTATTGTATACCTGCACTGAAAAAAATAATGGCTAAACAAGTAACAATCTTGCTTGATTGAAAAAAATATGACTGAATCGATCAATAAAATGTCAAAAACAACAATTGACTTTTTTTTGTCACAATAAAGCTAAAATGATTGAACGTCTATCAATTTAAATGTGTTGAATTTAATAAGTTTACTTTATTAATATCGACACCTCTCTCTCAGCCTAATGACGTCCACTGCTGGACAAAGGCCTCCCCCAAGGATTTTATCCATGGGGGGTTTTGCCGTAATCGCCACGCTTGGCAGGCGGGTTGGCGATCGCAGTGTGATGGCATAGTACGCGGAAAGATGCTGCTGCCCATCCTCCGGTGTTTTAAATCCCTTAGTCGCCTCTTACGACACACACGGGAAGAAAATATATAAAAATATCGACACCTATCATCAACTTATTTAGATCTATCAAGTTGCTTTATCATTATAACTCACTACAATTAGATAATCTCAAAAAGATTTTTATTAATTTAAATATTAAACCCATTTATTTCAATAATTATAAAATAATTGATAGAATAAGTTCCTTAATTTATTCGATCACCAAACTTTAAGTTAACGAACACGCGCTTTTTTAATTGTAAGGTGGTAAGTAGACATTTCAAACAACATAGCGTTTTCGTTCATTCATTCAAGTCCTAACGCGTTCATTTTAGGTTTGGCCGCGCGCTGCGCTGCACGCACGGCAACGCGAGTCTTGATTTTTTTTTTTTTAATAATTGTTTGGTTTTAAGGTTTTACAATCAGTGCAAAACGTATAAATGGAAGAGGTGATGGATTTGTTGAGTGCCTGAGCACTCAACAACTTTGGCTCCCATATTATAAGTTTATGGGGCTCCCGGAGCTGGGACCTCTTTTTGCGCGTAAGTACCTACTTAATTAGGTATTTTTTTTTCTGTGCCTAGTTCAGAGTAGTCACGCCGCGTGACTACTCTGAACTAGGCACAGAAAAAAAAATACCTAATTAAGTAGGTACTTACGCGCAAACGCGTGATTTGGTTCATTTTATCAATTATCCTCCATGAAAAGGAATAAATAAGTTAGAATGTTAGTTCTGTGTTAGTTCTATAGAAATAAATGTAACTCGTCATTTGTTCTGCTTTTTTTTTAAAGATTTTCGCCCCGAACTGTCGTCGTCAGCCAGCGATGTACTTTTTTATTACGCGTTGTAGAAATATAAAACTGGTGTCAGCCGTTAGTTCTATGAAAGATCTCACTATTTATGTACTTTTATTCAATATAATCTATAACATTACAAGAATAAAAGTTCGAAAAGAAATGTTGTGCTCAGCGATGTATTTCTAAAATTCGTAAAAAATATAACCAAATTAGACGTTATACCATAGTTCTTTATCAGATCAGTCTTAATATTTTAGTTTTGCGTAGTTATATACATACATAAATAAATAAACCACTGCGAAACATATTTCTTACTCATTTGTTAGCAAAACGTAAGAAAGTTCACTTTAATTTAGCTCTTATTGAGTATATACATAGGGACGAAAATAGACTGGCAATGATACTTACTCGATGATACTTTATACTTTAACATAAATACACCAGATATTCACATCACCACCGCTGTAATTTTTGATGTACCTATCATATACAAATAGACGGCCAGTCAAAAAGTGTCCGAGGCAAAACTTTGATCGGTCAAAGTATCATCGAGCAAGTATCATTGCCAGTCTATTTTCGTCCCTATGTATATACTCAATAAGAGCTAAATTTAAGTGAACTTTCTTACGTTTTGTTAACAAATTAGTAAGGAATATATTTCGCAGTGGTTTAATTATTTATTTGATGTATATAACTACGCAAAACTAAAATATTTAGACTGATCTGATAAAGAACTATGGTATAAAGTCTAATTTGGTTGTATTTTTAACGAATTTTAGAAATACATCGCTGAGCACAACATTTCTTTTCGAACTTTTATTCTTGTAATATTATAGATTTTATTGAATAAAAGTACATAAATAGTGAGATCTTTCATAGAACTAACGGCTGATACCAGTTTTATATTTCTACAACGCGTAATAAAAAAGTACATCGCTGGCTGACGAGGACAGTTCGGGGCGAAAATCTTAAAAAAAAAGGCGGAACTAATGACGAGTTACATTTATTTCTGTAGAACTAACACAGAACTAACATTCTAAGTTATTTATTAATACATAGAACAATGTCAATCGCTGGGTACAGACACACCAGCATGAACAATGAGGGATACCGGGCCGGCGGCGCCGCAACGCCTGTGTGAACTAATGTTCGCACACGGTATGCAGATACTATGGATATCTGCTTTTTTAAATTGGATGAATATTGTTTAATAAAAAAATAAATTCGTTTAAATGTTAAATTAATGTGTTTTATTTTTTCGATTGATTCTAGATAAAACTCAATAAGATCAATCAAGATACTTGTTTAGACTAATAAATTATTTTATTTAGGTAAATATATGACATTGTATCAGTCATCACATAATTTTATTAAGATTATCACGTCTTAGTAAAGTGCACAAAGGGCAGTTGATATAAATAACTAGTCGTTCGCTGCGAACGTAGACCTCGCGACTATTAAAATACAATATTTATTTTCACAAAAAATTAAATATCTCAAAAACGGCTGGACCGATTTTTATGCCCAACGAACTTGAAAATTCTATTGATATTTCCTACATGCCTACCAAATTTCATCAAAATCGGACCATCGGTTCGGCAGTTATCGCGGTACAAACATACATACATACATACATACATACATACATACATACATACATACATACATACATACAAACAATGTGTTTCGCCCCCAACTCGATTTAGAGACCTTCGCTCGCTTCGCTCGCTCGGTCAATAATCATACTTGATTCAGCCGACCATTACTTGTTTGAATGTGCTATGTCTGCTTGTTCCGTTTCTCAATCAAGAAGACTTGATTCCCGGGATCACTAAACTTTATGCGCTCGTATATAAACAAATGACTTGATAGCAATTATCATTTTTTTGATGTGTGTGAACAATTTTTTTTTTCAGTGTGGTCTTGTTCCCTGATGATGCCGGCGAATTTACACCAATACGAAGATAAATGCTTTCTAAAAAAAAATATATACTATAACGAGATGATTAAAATTATGATTTAATAATTTAAAAAACAATATCGATCAGTCACTCAAAACTATATATGAAACTCAAATCATAAGTTTCAATTTAACATATGACCTTCATCAAACATATGAATTTATAATACCTACGACTTATTGACTTTCGGCATTGTGTGGGTTGTGTCAGTTTGCTATGAGTGTGTGTGAATCGAACCACTTTTAAGGGTCGTGCAAACCCTGTAAATGTTGAAGAGGGACCTTTTAACCCCTGAACTGTTGCTTTGTTAGCTTGAAGACCCTTTCTGAATAACTAGTTTGAGTATAATTTGTTTTACATTAGAATAGATCTGTTTTGTGTATTTGGCCAATGAATAGTAATTATTTTAGTTGTGAAAGAGTAACAGACATATGGACAGACATACTCTCGATTATTGTTAGAATTTACTTTGCTTTCGAGGTATGATGAATATAAGCGGCTATTTGGATAGGTTAATGTGCTGTTGTCAGTACCATAGAAGTAGTAAGTACTTTGTACAAAGTACTTATTACTTCCATGGTCAGTACATAGTTATTTGATACGATTTATCTTCAATCTATGCAACGTTAAAAACATCAAACTCCATTGTCCATTTACGCGGAGTAGTAAAACATGGAAAAAATTAAAGCAGTAAAGGAGATAACAGAAAAAGCGGGACGGCACGAAGATAAAGTATAATTTATGAGGCTTTTAGTGCTAATGGCGGAACCTTTACGTTCGTCATAAAGTTAAACAGAAGGTGCCATTGAGGTGCCATGTCTGTGTCGGCTTCCGATCGTGTTTTTATTGTTTTCTCGGATCATACAGCATTATTGTTAGATCGTTTTATGTTAGACTAGCTTGGGCCCGGGAATTTGTTCCCGTGGGAATTTCAGGAAGTCTTCTCTTACTGCTCCCCTACATTTCCTAAGGAACCTACATGCCAAATTTCATCTTCCTATAAATAAATAAATAAATATATATGGACAAATCACACAGATTGAGTTACCCCAAAGTAAGTTCGGGACTTGTGTTATGGGATGCTAACTCAACGATACTATATTTTATGACAAATACATATATAGATTAACATCCAAGACCCAGGCCAATCTGAAAAAGATCATTTTCCATCTTGACCTGACCGGGGATCGAACCCGGGACCTCCGGTGTGGCAGTCTGGCGTGATAACCGTTAGGCCACGGAGGTCGTCGCAAATTTATCTATGCCCAATCGTTTTGGCTGTGCGTTGTCTATCAGTAATGGAATAAACTTATAAACTCTTAGAATTGACTTTGATGGCAAACTGATAAGGTACCTTACATTATCTAGAATGCTAGATATAAACAAAATTATTTTGGAACCATCGAGATATTAGTAGTTGTATTTCGATGTTTGGAACATTTTTTTCAGTTTTATTCGCAATTCACATGTAAGTTTAAGACTTTGCGGGGCGGTATAAGGCTATAGCAGTACCTAAGAACAATGAAAGTTCTTCTGTGTCTCGATTACCGCACATTCATTTGAAAATCACTTATTTTATGAGATTCAAGATGCCGTCGTCGCTTACTTTCTCATTTCTGTGGGATGCAATGCACCACGAAAATGAGAGCTCAAATATCATTCCGTTTCTAGAATATTACGAGACTCGAACCCTCACTTTGTAATATCGAACTCGTTTAGTTCGATATTGAACTGAGGGTTTTAAAGTCATCAAAAGATTGCGCTTGGAAAATGCATTTTTTAAATTTAAACCTTAATTTTATTTGAGAAGTAATTCAACTCATTACAATACGATTGCGGATCTTCTTAAAAAGGGAGATACGAGTAATATCTCCCTTCCAATTGAACAATAACATAAAAGTGTACTAAATACTATTATGTTATTTTGATAAAATAAAATTAAGGTAAAGTAACTAAAGTATACTATAGTATTATAATAAGCACCCAAAACCGGCGAGCTTGATGAAGAAGGTAATGAGTGTAGAGGAAGAAAGATCTGTAAGGATCGTAGCAAGTGGAAATTCATAGTCTTAGCCTTCCCCAGGATATACAGGTATGTATTGTATATATTTGTAATACTAAAGATGATTGAAATTTGTTTAGTAATTTTTTTGTGAGAGCAATTAGTAGGTATATATCCGACTATAACGTCCGACCTCACAAACTTTCGCATTTATATTGAAAAGAGTAATTTTGTCTCATCCAAAACTCGATATACTTACCTAAACTTTCCAGCCAAATCGGCATATAGTTTAGTTAAAAGTTTTATGATAAAACTAAATAATTTTAGGGAAAGTAGGCCACCGCTCTTAATAGTCCACTTTAGTGGGTAAATAAATTTTGTTGCACCTCTGTTGCATTTTAATAGAGACTTAGTTGGGGACACAACTCAAACGTAAGTAACGTCAGCAAAATATATTTAATAATATTTTAGTATATTTTTTAATACAAGATGGGTTTGCTCATGACCACAAAAAACATTGTAAATAGTTAATTAAATTCGTATTATTTGTTTACTTGGCAATCTTTTAAATAATCATTATAAAATATTATTAATATTTGACAATATGTATGATATACAGATATGAAATCAATTATAGAATACTATTACAGAATTGTAAAATATTGCATATCATTTTATGCGTACGAAACTCAATTTTACAATTTATTTTTTAATTAAACAATTTTTAATTATTATAATTACACCGCACGAGTTCCTATTGAATAGTAATATTAATTGTAACAAGAGATTGACTAATTTAACGGTTTATAACATTTGTAATTTAAGTAACAATATGAAGAAGAAAAAAGGGTGTTCAAGCGTTCAAGTATACATGAATAAGAGTGGTGCTGAGTCAATCAACTTTTGCCTTTGGCAGGATTTTCTTAGGGATAAAATAATAAAAAATATGTTTTTCTGACCGTCATCCGAGGACTCTTTTTGGTCGTCCGAAGCTTTGCGTTAATAAAATTGTTCATTACAAAATACACAAATAAACAAACAAACATAGGGTACATCTTTCTTTCTATCTTTGGGATCGTCGTGAATGCTGCACAAATCTAAACCTACGGGAAATTTGGATGTTATAATTTTTGTTTAACCAGTGTTAACGCAAAATCTATTGGATTTGGATCTAATGAGCCTGCGAGATGGTTTTATTAGTTAAACTAAAAGTCTAAGCACACTATTTAGAAACTTCTAAGTAGATAATAATTCGTAATAAGTGGTATGATAATCAAAAATGAGATATAAATATATTCCCGTATTAAACCGACCGGGAAAGGTCGAATATCTGCTGTAAACAAAATCACAGATATAATTTTTTGTCTTATATCATGCCACGGGACAAACAATAAGATTTTTATCATTTAATTGGCTTCAGCTTGTAAACTTGAAATAAACATTTTAGCCGTAGGCCCTATAAATCCTAATCTTAGGTGGTCAGATGAAATCAGAATGTCAGGAATAAGTAATCCAAAAAAAAAGAAAAGACTTAAAACAGAATCATCACCACCCGCCTAACCCTTGTCCCGACGTGAAACACTTATCTTATAGTTACAGAAAAATAGGCAAAAATATATAAATTTGGGGTTAACTCAATCTGTGTAATTTGTTCGTATATTAAATATATATTATTTACTATATATATTTATTTACTCGTTTTTGGTAAAGGAAAAAATTGTAAGGAAGCCTGAACTCTAGTTCATGATTTATCAGCTAATAAGAAATAGAAAAGACAATAATGGCAAAACCATTCCATTAACATTGCCAAAAAAGGTGGTTACGCAACAATTGTTACATTTTACGTAAAGTCGTTTACACTAACGAGCAATAGTAGCTAACTATTGACTCAAATAGGAAGTATATTTACTTTTATCCTATCCTAACTAATATTATAAATGCGAAAGTGAGTTTGTTTATTCGTTACCTCTTCACGCTTAATCTACTCGCATACCGACACTTAGTTAGAAGTACTAAGAAGGACATAGGGAAAAAAGCACTGTTCCCGTGAGAAATTCACGCGGGCGAAACCGCGGGCAAAATCTAGTAAGCGACAATTTTGTACTTAGTACTTTATCTTACTTATTAAGTTGTAATGTTATCTAAGGAGGCTCACAGTTAATTTCGTCTCTAATACGAGCATTAAGTTTGGAGTTTGCGGATGTCGCTGTTAATCCAGATTTCCCGGAATCTGCACCGAGATGACGTCTTAAGGGGGAGACCTAAATTACTGGCGACTATTATTTACTAACTCATGACTCATGTCGATACCAATGTTAGTTTTCATCGACCACTACTTGCTTCCAGTGAAGGAAAACATCGTGAGGAAACCTGCACTCTGGTTGATGATCAACTTGTGTGTGAAATGGAGAAGGCAATGGCAGACCACTCCATAAAAAAATGCCAAGATAGTTGTTGTATGTGTTTCATTCTATATAATGATCACGACCCTCAGTCATGAGGAAATACGACTAAAGAGATTATTAATAAGGCTTAGGGAATCAAAGTTAACAGTTACGTACAGTTTACGTTCTGTTTTTACTATTTGACATCTGGGTCAAATCACATTTTGCCTAACCGATACTAACGGTTAGGTCTAAAAGGTTTTTAATGGTACACATTATACTCTGTGCGCAGAGAATCCGGGCAAACGAAATGGCGGGAGGGTTCGGTACCGAAAAAATTACCGGGTAAAAAAAAATACCGGTAAAAACCTCGACCCGGCACTACGTCTGTCCGACTAACCTAACCTAACCTATACGCAGTCTGCTACCACTATAGCTTATAAAGGGAGCTATAGAGCCCTATGTACTAATAACTAAGTAACTAAATTTATTATGAAACTCACCAAGTTGACTTCTTAATCCAAGTTGGGGTGTCTTCGGAGGAGGTGGTGTTCCCTAAATCACCCAACCTACCCCATGAGATCTCAATCCCCAGAAAAAATACCTGATCCGTCTAGCAGTTCCACTCGGCAACAGGTTTCGGCGTCTCCAGGCAGCCACAGGTCACGTCGTTCGCAACAAACAGTCCAAGTAAAAGGTTTCACAAACACAAACGTTCCATAGTTATTTAACAAAAGGAAATTCACAAATATAACTCAAACTAACCAACAATCAACGTGGTTTTAGACAAAGGGACGCGGGACCTCTCGCGTATTTAAACAAACCGATATCACAGGACAAAAGGCGACCGTCCGCGACGCCATTTTCCGCGAGCAATGAGAGAACCCCGAACGCCTGGTGGCGACAATAGGAAACGCGTGCGTTTCGTTTCACGCAATTATATTACAAACATCCCCCGTCCCGGTCTGAGAAGCAGACCGCTAGCTTACTCTACGGGAAGGCGGGCGAGAGAGGTCACACCTCTCCTTAAAATCGAACCGTCGACCAACACCTCAGCCACACGCGGAGTGCCATCTCCGCCAAGAATCAAACGTAATATGCGAGCTCGTCGCCAAAGCAATGAGGGCAAATTTGCCTCTTTTAACAATACTAAATCACCCTCCCTGGGAGGCTCAGTCCTGTCTGTCCACTTCACTCTTTGCTGCAGCAAATGCAAATATTCAAGCGACCAGCGACGCCAAAAGTCCTGGCTCATTTGCTGCAACATTTGAAAACGCGACAACCGATATACGCGTTCGTCCTTCCACGGGTATTCGGGCAGGGCATTCAAAGGCCCTCCCACCAAAAAATGACCAGGGGTGAGAGCTTCCAAGTCATTTGGATCTGGAGATAGCGGACAGAGAGGACGAGAGTTGAGGACCGCCTCAACTTTACAAAACACTGTGGCCAGCTCTTCAAAAGTTAGAGCCGTTTCTCCGATAATGCGGCGGAGGTGGGTCTTTGCGGATTTCACAGCCGCTTCAAAAATCCCTCCCCAATGGGGGCAACTTGGGGGACTAAACTTCCAGGTTATTCCCCTTTGAGCAGCAATTTGACTTAAACTAGTACAATTCTTATCAATAAACACAGAAACATCCTTAAGATAATTTACAGTTCCCTTATAGTTTGTGCCATTATCAGACCTAATAAGGGAAGGTAGACCTCGACGCGAAACAAAAGCGATCCAACGCGGCGACGAAGGCCTCCGTAGTCAGAGCCGACACCACCTCCAAATGGACAGCCTTGGTGGCCAAACAAACAAATACACACAAATAGCCCTTCACAATACGGGCATTACGAAAGGGAGAAGCCTTGATCGAAAAGGGACCGGCAAAATCGGTTCCAACGCCGTCAAACGGTCTCGAAGGTCGGATTCGATCAGCGGGCAAATCACCCATCTGTGGTTGCATCGTGGATGCCTTCAACCTATAACATGCAATACATCGAAACAGGACACTACGGATTGCTCTTCGGGCAGACAAAATCCAAAACTCGCGTTGCAAAATAGCCAACAAAGCATTGCACCCAGCATGGGCGTTACGAATGTGTCGATCAGACACCAAAAGCTGCACCAAGGGTCCGCCCTTGGGCAACAACAGAGGATGGCGAGTCTCATATGGAAGATCCGCCTTCCAGAGCCTGCCTCCAACCCGAAGAAGCCCATCCGAGTCGATGTACGGGTTCAAACGAGCGACCGCGCCCTTCAACTTAGCGCGTCCGTTGCGCAAAATCTGAAGCTCTGACTCAAACCGTCCGGTCTGCACGACACGGACCCAATGCAACAATGCGCTCCGGCGCTCTTCTGCACCTGCAATCGGCTCCAACCGCTTTGCCTGTGGGTTTCTACAATTATGTATGAAACGCTTAATCCAACTGGTAACACCCAGAAGCTTATCCAAACTGCTATACCGAGCAAGTAGCCAATCCGGCTCCGACGTCGTCTCAGCGACTACAGCATGTACACGGAGCCCAGTCAAACTCAAAGAAGTAACATCTGTCTGACAGACAGGCCAAGAAGTTTCTGATCCCATCAGCCACTCTGGGCCCCACCAGAGCGGGTGTGACACCAATTCTGGTGCCGTACAACCTCGGGAAGCACAGTCCGCTGGGTTAAGCTCTCCCGGCACATGTCTCCATGTTATATCGATTCCGATATTCTGGATTTGGGAAACCCGATTTCCCACAAAAACCTCCAAGGTATGTGGGGCCGCGCGCAACCATGCAAGCGCGACCTGGCTATCCGACCAGGCGAAGATGTCCCGTATCTCGACCGTGGCCGCCAGCTCACATGCAACGTGATGCAACAATTTAGAGAGAAGGTGAGCTCCACTCAACTCAAGCTTGGGAATAGTCAGCCTAGTCCTGATGGGGGCGACCTTGCTCTTCCCTAACAAAAGCGAGACATTGACCCGGCCATCGGCGTCAACTGTCCGCATATAGACTGACGCGGCGTAGCCTCGCTCCGACGCGTCATAAAAGCCATGCAGGCTGGCTCGATATTTCCCGGGTGGCAATATTCGACGAGGCAAGGCAATCCGGTTGACTTCCTTAATCGATGAAAACAACTCGAGCCAATCATCCAATGGAGAGCCAAACAGCGGCTCGTCCCACGAGACGCCCAAAGTCCAAAGTCTCTGAAGAAGACACTTCGCAGAGAATATCACTGGACTGATCCAACCGCTTGGATCAAACATACGAGCTATTACGGACAACACCGTTCTCTTAGTCCAGACCTTTGGTATTTCCAAGTCCACTTGGAATGTAAAAATATCGGTTAGCGGCTGGTACTGCATGCCCAGCACCGCTATCCTGTTGGGATCATCTACATCCTCAAACAGGTGAGGGTTCTGTTGGTGATCCTCCGGGATCCCTTCTAGAACTCTAGGCTCATTGGACAACCACTTACGTAGCTCGTAGCCACCCGTTTTCAATATTTCAATCAATTCATCCCGCAGTAGGAGGGCCTCCTCAATACTTTGGGCTCCGGTGCACACGTCATCGACATACAAGTCACGTGACAGCACGGAAGCCCCACGGGGAAAGCGGATCCGTTCCCGCTCTGCCAATTCAAGCAATGATCTGATGGCGATATAGGGACTAGATTTCAAACCATACGTGTTTGTGTTGAGTTCATACACCGTCACAGGATCCTCAGGGCGCTCACGCCAGAGTATCAACTGGAATCGCCTGTCCTCAGGATGTATGACTGTCTGGCGGAACATCATCCGGATGTCCGCACCAAAAACCACTTGATGTCTTCTAAAGTTCAAGATGATGTCAATTATGTCCCTATGCAATTTGGGACCTGAATGCAAACATAGATTCAACGAAACCCCGTTCGAAGTGGGTGCGGACCCATCGAAGACGGTCCTCAATTTGCCTGTTGAGGCCTTCACCACCGCGTGGTGGGGCAAAAAATAATGCTCAGTTGAGCTCCAATCAACTCGAGCCGGAGACATGTGACCCAAATCCTCGTACTCGCGCATAAATTCAATATATTTATCGCGAAGTACGTGGTCACGCTGCATGCGTCGCTCCATGGACAGCAGTCGTTTCTCCGCAAGCGCCCTACTTTGCCCTAGGCTAGGACGAGAGGCAACAAAGGGTAACCTAGTTACAAACCGACCGGAGGGCAACCTCTCCGTGGTCGATCGAAAAAGGGCTTCGCACTCAGCGTGTTCCGGATCCATCCTGGAACTCATAGGTGGCTCCTCCACCTCCCAAAACCTTTGCATGGTCTTGGCCAAGGACGCTGATGCGACGACCGGTGGCTCCTCCACGGTGCTATTATCAAACACAGGGCCCATCAGGGCGAAACCAAAGATAGTAGACACTGCCATCAGTGAAGACGAACCCAGAGCTTTCTGGGTACCCAACAAAATCCAACCCAATACGTCCGAGCCCAGGAGCAAGTCCACTGGGCCGGGATGAAAGACAAAGGGGTCGGCCAAATACAGACCCGAAACCAAAGACAACACACCCGGCGGTATGTCTGTCGAGGGGTGCCAACCCGCAATGGTATCCATTACCATAGCCGAAGTCGTGATCCTCATTGTGGAGGACTTCAGCGAAGAAAAGGTGACAAGTGTCTGGCCCGTCAGACACTTCACTTGTATGCCACCAAGAAGTGGCACAGGCGAGTCTTCCACGACTAAACCTAACTGGCGTGCCACTCGAGTGGTAACCAAACTGCTTTGAGCCCCTGAGTCCAACAGAGCTCTCAAATTAATGGCTTCCCCCCCACGACCCCATACGCGGACCACCGCGGTAGTGAGCAGAACCGTCCGCGGCTCTGTCCCAGCAAGGGAGCAAGCTTGTTACGGGCTCCCCACTCTCTCCAAACCAGGGGGGTGCCACTGACCCGGATAGTATGGCGGGCGAGTGCACATCCCTACCTGAGGGGGGGCATAGCCCGCGGCCCTGCCATACCTATAGTATGGCGGGTGGTACTCCAGCCATGGGTACTCGTGCAGCGGCGGAGAAAACCGCTGCGGCTGCATGTGTTGGGTATTGGTAACCCGCGTGGAGGGGGGTGTCCCCACTCTCACGTCCGATCTAGGGCCCCCGCCCATGGGGGCCCTATCCGGGGCCTGGCCAGCTACATACTGGCCATGACCTTGGGGCGCGTGGTCCCGGTCCGCCAAGACCCGCGCAGGTACGCGACCCCCTCCCGAGGGGGGTGCGACGAGCGAAGCCGCGTCCTCCGTCCGATGGTGGAGGGCTTCGCGCAGGAGCGCCCCCGCCCATAGGGGACCCCTGCCTCAACAACCGGGGGCCATCCCCGTTCCGGTTCATGCAGAGCATCACGTGGTGCAGCCCACGGCATGCACTGCATGGTATGGCCCTGGGACAGTCACGTGCATAGTGACTGCCCAAACAGTAGAAGCAAAGTTCATGCCGCCTTGCCATGCGGCGCCGATCTTGTACTGGCAGTCTCTGCCAGTCCCTGCATTGCAGCAGGTTGTGGCCCATCCGGCCACATTGCAGGCAGTCCGCGTCCCCCGCGACTGCTGCCGTGTGTGCAACCCACACACCAGCTCCACGCGGTGGCGGTTGCCGTCCCTGTTGGGGCTTACCTCTCCATGAGGGTTCCAAGGGCCTACGTTCAGGCGCTCTGGATGGCGCTGAGTCCGTCATGGTATTCTCAGCGGCCCGTGCCTCAAACTCCAAAAACTTCACCAAGTCAGTGAATGTTGGTAGGGTGGTGCTGTCCCGCTCCGCATTCTCGCGCTCAAACCGCGAGCGGATGTCATTGGGTAATTTGCCCAATACAATGTGCACCAGCAAAAAGGACCATTGGTCCACCGGCAGCCCCAGTGTGCGGAGCGCGTTACAGGCCACTGTAACGGGCGTGAGCAACTGCAGGCGCAACTGTGCCCTGTTGGCCACCTTGGGCAGGGCCATCAACTGTGCGGCGTGCGCATCCGCTAACAAACGTAAATTTTGGTAGCGGGAGTTCAATAACTCCCAAGCCGTATCGTACTGGTCGTCCTCCACCCGGAGGTGCTGGATGAGCGACCGCGCTTCATCCTCCAGAGTGGAGAGGAGGTAGGCCATCTTCTGGGCCTTCGACAAATCCTGTCGTGCTACGACCAGGGACTCAAACATATTTTTGTAGGCTACCCACTCCTCCATCCTACCCCCAAAGTGGGACAGCTGAAGGGTGGGGAGCCGACCAGTAACCGCTGGTCCTTCCTGTCTAACAGGTGTGCGAGGGGCTGGTCCGCCAGCCTGTCTCGCCCTTATTGCGGCCGCCGCCTCCGCGATATCATCGTGGAGATTCAGGATCTGGTCCATGTCCGCCATGTGACCTGTATAGACCTCCGCGGCAAGTTCGGCTTCAACACGAACAAATCAACGACGAACCCCCCGTCGTCACATGGTGGAGGCGCCGCGACCCTAGGCGTGCAAATCGCGAATTTTTAACCGCATAGAGTCGTGAAAGTATTTTCGTATAGGACGAAATTTTTTAGATTGAAAAAAGACGAGTCCAATGGAAAAAAGGATCCAATTTAAAGATGAGTATTATTTATTAAAACACTATGGCGAATTTATTTAGTGGATTGGGAAATCAATCCGTCGAGGAGTTTGCTCGACAATTTCGTGTGGTTGCAGCTATTAATAAATGGCCGGAAGAGAGCAAAGCTCTAATCTTAGGAGCATATTTAGAGGGTCCTGCCCTAAGTTTTTATAAATTTGCCTATAAAGATGGTATCACTATCACCGAAGTGATAGAATTATTAAAAAATGAGTTTCCGGAGAGGAGCGATCCTGTTGAGAAATTTTATAACGCCAAAGCAGGCGATCAAGAGGATATCATAACGTATTTTTATAGATTGTCTGAACTAGCTCACAAAGCAAATATTAATAATGATAATATTTTTATTAAAGCATTTTTAAAGGGCCTACAAGTTGCAGATAAACAAATTTATGCAAACAGGCTGTATGCGTCGAAAAAAGAATTGAGAGATACTCTCATACAAGTAAAGGAAGTTTTTGAATGTGAATCGTCTGATTGTGATAATATTAAATTGACTCATCCAGGTAATGTAGAAAAATTTAGTTACCCTGGACCGTGGTTGTCAACGCCACCGAGAACGATGCCGATTCCGTCGACAGCAGAATATATACCTTTGTCCTCACCGCAAGAATTTGTTACCCCGAGATATAATGTACAACCGAGGCCGTATGACAATTTTGAACTTAAAACTAATATGTATAATGCTCCACAGTAGCAGCAGCCACAACAGGCTGTCCAAACAATGGATATGATGAAGGAGTGTAAAGCTGTGTCTGAAGATAGGTCACTCCCTGACAGTGATAAATCCGGTCAGTCATTTCCAATTATTGAGCTAGAAATCTATAACAACAAACAGATTGCGTTAGTAGATACGGGCGCATCAATTTCATGTATATCGGAAAAACTCGCGGGTGAATTAAAGATGAATGTTGATAAAAAGTTTTGCAATGAGAGAGGATGTAAAATCTATTTCGGGTTCGTATATGGATGTACTCGGAAAAAAAAATACGTATGTTATAATGAATTCGTGTGCATTTAAGATTGAATTGTTGGTAATGAAAAATATCAAGCATGATATGGTGATTGGAATGGATTTTATGCATAGAAATGTTGTGATAATTGACATGAAACATAAGCAAATGATTTTGAAGGAACGCTTCAAAGTAAACTTTTATGATAGAAACTTATTGAATAGTGGTGAATTGTCAAGTTTGCCAGCTTGTCAAGATTCTGTCAGTGAAATGATAACGGAAAGTCAACATGGAATTTTGACCAAAAATGAATATTTTGTAAATAAATCGAATGAAAATGAAAATGAATTATGCGATTTTGAGGAAGATAATATATATATTGTGAATTCTTTGAATATTAATCCAAGTCTTGATCTTGAAGATAAATCTAATTTGGTCGAAATTTTACATGACTATCGTGATTGTTTTGCATTTACTTCGAAGGAGATAGGGCAATGCGATGCGGTGGATATTAATATCAAAACAACTGACGATATCCCTGCATATACTTCTCCAGTAGTATTCGTTCCGAAAGTAGATGGCGATAGTATATGCCGATTCTGTGTAGATTATAGGAAAAGAAATCTGAATAAACTAGATCTTTTATTAAAAAGGAACAAAAACAGGAAAAAAGGTTAGGTAATTATAGGTAGAGACGTAGTGCATGTAAATAGATTAAAATCTTTTTATTTTCGGTTATGATTATTTATGTTTATTTTCACAGAGTTTTAATACAAGTATCCTATGTCTGTGGTTAATATTTGTGTACTTTAAATAAATTCTCTTTTTCATGTTTCTTCGGGGATCGGAGGCGGTCCATAAGCAGATGAAGTTGTAAACGGAGGAAGAGATTCCAATGAAAAAAGTTTTAGTCCGTTTACTGTTGTAGCTCTATGGTGATTGTGTCTCGCGTGATTTTTGAGAATCTTATTTATTATAACTTGCATAAATGATATAAGTCATAGCAAGTGTGTCTGATTTGGGCACATATAATTAAATGTTTTCTCTAAATGCTGGATCGTTAAGGTTATGAAATTAGCATTTTCACCCATAGAGATAGCTAAATAATATCCATCTCTTCCTCTGTCGTATTACGTGTGATGACGTGTTACCACACTGTAAGGGCTTTGATGCTATTCAGTTATATTGTAATTGCCCAATTAATCCCTTCAGGAAGGATATTAAGTTTTGTTAATGTCGTTGTGTAGTGGACAGTCTTGGTTCTTTTTGCGGTTTTGTTCCAAGAAAGTTTGAAACTGAAATTGATTGAGTTAATATTTTTGGATTTGCATATTTAAACTCTGAGACCAGTTTCCAACTATCCCAGAGTATGGGACTGTTTTGTAGTTAGTCAGTTCCGCACTAGGTAGGTAGTTAGAAGTTACCACTGATGTTGTATCCAGGTTGTTGACCTAGGATCCAATCCAGGGGCGTAGCTGATGTAGAGGTTTGATGTTTCTATCTCTGGCCAGTTTGGCATTCGATCAATATTTGAATGATTTAAAGTATTGAAGAAGAAGTTTGATAGATGGAGAATTGAAGGGTCTTCTAGGGATGAAACATCAAGTCACGATTATAATTTGTAATTTCTAAAAGAAATTAAATAAAAACGATTTCCCAAGTACCGACGTTTAAATCAACGACGAACCCCCCGTCGTCACAATAAAGAACAAAATCAAGCAACAACACGAAAAACCGCGGTAGGTATGAGAATGGCACAAACCCGGAACGCACGGTACAAACCGCAAACAAATACAAAAAGGTTACAAATATTCTTATACAAACAAACTAAGAAAAATCTAATAATTTTTACAAACAATTAATTATTTTTTACAAACGAACAAATAGAGGGTAGATAAACTACGCTCTGCTACCAGATAATGTGCGCAGAGAATCCGGGCAAACGAAATGGCGGGAGGGTTCGGTACCGAAAAAAAATTACCGGGTAAAAAAAAATACCGGTAAAAACCTCGACCCGGCACTACGTCTGTCCGACTAACCTAACCTAACCTATACGCAGTCTGCTACCACTATAGCTTATAAAGGGAGCTATAGAGCCCTATGTACTAATAACTAAGTAACTAAATTTATTATGAAACTCACCAAGTTGACTTCTTAATCCAAGTTGGGGTGTCTTCGGAGGAGGTGGTGTTCCCTAAATCACCCAACCTACCCCATGAGATCTCAATCCCCAGAAAAAATACCTGATCCGTCTAGCAGTTCCACTCGGCAACAGGTTTCGGCGTCTCCAGGCAGCCACAGGTCACGTCGTTCGCAACAAACAGTCCAAGTAAAAGGTTTCACAAACACAAACGTTCCATAGTTATTTAACAAAAGGGAAACTCACAATTATAATTCAAACTAACCAACAATCAACGTGGTTTTAGACAAAGGGACGCGGGACCTCTCGCGTATTTAAACAAACCGATATCACAGGACAAAAGGCGACCGTCCGCGACGCCATTTTACGCGAGCAATGAGAGAACCCCGAACGCCTGAGTGGCGACAATAGGAAACGCGTGCGTTTCGTTTCACGCAATTATATTACAAACATTATACTCATATTCATTTATTTTCCATTGCATCACATATGTACCTCAATTTTAACTATAAACATAATCATATTATGTACCTTGTCAAGCATTGCAATGGACGAGATAGGCAGACTATGCAAATATTTAGGTATACGCATCGAGGTATTGTGCGACGGGTTATTCCCAAAGTACTCCAAAAAATGTTCCCAAACTAATCCATGAAAAACATAATATTTTAAATTAAGTTTCTTTCTACTCCGCGGTAATATTTAAATGTTCTCAAAGTACTCCACGCGATTTTAATATCAAAACGCATTAATTAGAATAAAAAGTGTAGCTGACGTATAGTACAGTCAGGCTCAAAAGCTTTGCAACAAAATTCTTGTGTATAAAGAAAATTTTAAATAAAAGACTTTACAATTCAATAATCAACATTTGTATATCAACATTTATATTCAAAAATAAACAATCAAAAACATTTTCATAAATTAACTTTTTTACATATTTTCCACCAAAGAGATTCATGATTATTATACACTAGCTTTTGCCCGCGGCTTCGCCCGCGTGAATTTCCCAGGGGTACACGGCTTTTTCCCGGGATAAAAGGTACCCTATGTCCTTCTCCGTACTTCTAGCTAAGTATGTGTATGAGAAATTTCAGGAAGGTTGGTTCAGTACATGAAGCGTGAAGAGGTAACAAACAAACAAACCAACAAACAAACAAACTCACTTTCGCATTTATAATATTAGTTAGGATATGTAGGAATTCGGCTTGAGAGAAACTCAAGAAGTAACTGATAAAATTACATTTTTGAAAAAACTAGCAGCTAGGTTGCGACTCACATTCGTTCGTACATCTATTATAATAAGCTAACATGCACACATTTTCAATTCAAACTTGCTTTCAACTTTTTCTCTTTAATTTTGAACTTATTCAGAACTTTAAACAGAACTATATTGTTTGAACGATTTTGTGACTGACTGTACATAGTGAAATATTTTATAATTATTTAGATGGAGTAGTTTGAGAATTGATATCAAATAATCTGCGGAGTACATTGAGAATAAATCAAAATACCTATGGAGTACATTGGGAACAAAATAATAAGTATTTTTTAATAATAATAATTTCGTGGTGTAACTTGGGAACTCATGTATGAGGGTCTTATCTTTTTAGAACAAAAGAATGGAGTACTTTGGGAACAACCCTGTGCGACGGAGTGGGTTATTCTCAAAGTACTCCAAAAAATTTTCCCAAACTACTCCATGAAAAAAATAATATTTTAAATTAGGTTTCATTTTACTCCACAGTAATAATAAAATGTTCTAAAAGTACTCCACGCGATTTTAATATCAAAAAGCATTCTTTTTTATGTACATATAAAGACAATTTTAAATAAAAACTTTACAATTTAATAATCAACATTTATATATTCCCTATAATTCAACAATTAAACATATTGTTATGTAGTAATAACAGATTTGTTAAGGAAATATTAATTTATTTATAATGAAGTAAAAAATACAGTTTAAGTAAAAAAAACACTGAGGTAACGCGGCACAGGGGGTATTGGGGTAACGAAATAAGGTAGGGTGAGGAATTTGGACGAGGACACGGGCAGCACGGCAGAGTCATGACAGGCGGTAGGGAGCCTTGCCTTATCCACAACTGATGGCTCAGTAGGCACGACAGGCAGGTAGTAGGTGACCTTGCCTTATCCACTACTGACGGTACAGCAGGCACAGTAGGCTGGTAATGGGAGCCCAATGCTCTCGGCCGACGGGTAATGAGAGCCGGCTTCGGTCCTCAGGTCCACAGCAACAAGGTCTTCAATGAGGTTTTAGATTTCCTCACGGTACGGTACGGTCCTCGCGTCCACAGAAACAAGGTCTTCAATGAGTTTTTTTTAGATTGATGTTTTTACGACGCGAAGGCTTGCAGGGTCCCGGGGTCAGCAGGCCCCGGGACAAGACCTTATAGTTCGCTCCGTTCTGATTTCTCAGAAGATGAAGACTGACCCGGACTGACATTCAGTGTCTTTATATAGGCCTCGATTTAGAATTTCGTATTGCTTCATAATTTTCAAATAAAATACGAAATTAGAACATTTGCGAAAAGGTTTACATAGAAATTTATAGAATTTTAGAAAAATAAAATCTGACATGCGACAACGCTTGACAATCATAGTTGTTTACAATGAAAATAACGCAAGTAAAAATAAACACAATTTAAAGAATTAAGTATAAAAAAATGTGGAAATAAACACGAAATATATGCTGGAAAAACCAACATATCATAAAACAACCAAAAATTAAGATATAGCGGTAAGTTTAAAGAAATATTCCCTAGCAACGTAGAAATTTTACAATAGAAAGTGTAAAAAAGAACATTTTGAGCTAAATAAGTAATTATAATAGTAAAATAGACAAGAATAAAAGTAAAAATAAACATGAATACACTACAATATTCAAAAATTAACAATCAAAAACATATTCATAAATCAGCTTTTTTACATATTTTCCACCAAAGAGATTCATGATTATTATGTAAATGTAGGAATTCGGCTTGAGGGAAACTCAAGAATTAACTAATAAAATTCTATTTTTGAAAAAACTTAAAATATTTACATGAAAAGAAACATCCAATTTCCGTCTTAGCGGCTAGGCTACATTCGTTGTATATCCATTTTGACAAGCATACAAGTAAGACACATTTTCAATTCAAACTTGCTGTCAACTTTTTCTCCTTAATTTAGAATCTTATTCAGAACTTTAATCATCACGATATTGTTTGAACGATTTTGTGACTGGCTGTATACATAGTGAAATATTTTATAACTAGTGGTTCTGTGAGAACAGTAGACCTCGCGAGCCCTTCCACGAAATAACCGATATTTTACCGTGTCCCTGGCTTAGAAGAGTTTTGAAACCAACCTACCAATGCTGGAAAGAAAGTAAAAAGTTCTTGTGGTTGGTCAATACCACAAAAAAATTGACTGAGACCTGCCTTTTCCGCCTCGAAATAATATAAATAATATTAATAAATATATACGGACAAATCACACAGATTGAGTAAGTTCAAGACTTTACGGGATGCTCATTTAACAATACTATATTTTATAACAAATACATATACCAATGTATAGATAAATATCCAAAACCCACGTCAATCTTAAAAGATTATTTTCCATCTTGACCCGACCGGGGATCGAACCCGGGACCTCTATTGTGGCCGTCTGGCATGATGACCGTTAGGCCACGGAGGTCGTCAGTCGTCAGAAATGCATGGTTTGACCTATTGGTTATAGGTATGTATATTTATGTAATTTGCGCAACAAAATTAAAGTTCAAAAAAGGAAAGTTCAAATTGAAATCGAATCTATTATATACATATACGTATATATTACTTTTTTAAAATAGAATTCTAATCATACAATGAAGTTTTTTGATATCAGATTTATTTCAAGTGTTCAAGATAATTCCACCAAGCAAAGCAATCCACAATACAATACTATTAACCAAATAAATACTTGAGTTTTTTAGTTTGCGTGTACCACCCTAGATCTCATCTATGCTTCTCATCAGGCAAGATAGAGGTCAAACGCACTCAGTTTAAAAAAAAATACACGCAATTCAAACAATCTCATTTTAATCAATAAATCAAGTCACTCTTAAATGAATTTGCGAGTATTAAAAGCTTTGCTGCGCCATCTATTGATTTTTTTGTGAACTATCGTATAAGAATTTAATATATGGATTTATAGCGGTTTTATTAAATTTCACTATGTTGTTCATACAAAAAAGTTGCGTCTTAATAAGGATAACAAAAATGTCTAATGACATTTTTGAAATTTTTTTTAAATAGCTGAGATATAAGGTTTTTTTTATATATTATCGCCATTTTATAAAATTTTGAAAAACTGGCTCGACTAAAAAATTCTATAAAATTAACGAACCTGCTCACAAAATTTCATAAGAATCGGTTCAGAAATGCGACCTGTAGGCGATAACATCCGGACAGACAAAAGAATTTTCGGCTAGTGGAAACTGAGACGCTTCGCTCGCTCGGTCGATTATTTAGATGGAGTACCTAGTTTGAGAATTGATATAAAATAATCTGCGGACGGAGTACATTGAGAATAAATTAAAATACGAGTATCTATGGAGTAGAATGGGAACAAAATAATAAGTATTTTAAAATAATAATAATTTCGTGGAGTAACTTGGGAACACATGTATGAGATTCTTATCTTTTTAGAACAAAAGAATGGAGTACTTTGGGAATAACCCGACGGAGTGGTGGGGATGATTTATCAGGTGCTCTTTTAGTATTTTGTAAAAAAAATATTGTTTAATTATTTTTTTATATTATCAGGCAACTTATTATATATACTTTCACAGATAGGGTAGGGCCCTGAGCTGTTAATGCTAGCTTGGAGTCTACTTGAATTACCTAAGTAATTTGGCCTACGCGATGGATTGCGACGTGGAATGCCACCCATTGTTTGATTGTGATTGTTTGTTACAAGTTAAGGGTACAATTAGTGTTCACGGGGCCTATAGGCTTTTAGGCCTAAATTTTAAGCCTATTGATTCTTTTTTAAGGCTACGCTAGTAAAGCAGGGCTATAAAAGGCTGTGCATTAAGAATAATAAAAAGGCCTATGAATCTAAAAAGCCTTTAGGCCTTTTTGCAACTGTTGGCTTTTTTCAAGTCATAGGCTTATATTAAGGCTGTAGTCATTTATAGACCTTATGTAGGTTATAATATGAATTTATGAATTTAACACCCATTATAATTTTTCATTGATTAAACAAAATAAAATTATATTCATATTTCACTTATGTATCGCCAAATCAATTTAGCCACGATGAAATGCAATATCTAAAGTTATAATTTTGATTAGAAGCCTAAAAGGCTAGAAGCTTTATAGCCTCTATAGGCTTAGGCTAGACAGATAGGATAGGATAGGATTTTTAAACCTACAGCCAAGCAGACTAAATAGGCCTAGCCTAAAAGGCTATATAGGCTTTTAGCCTATCAAGCCTCTAAATTAATAGGCTAGCCTTAAAAAAGGCTAAAAGCCTATAGGCCCCGGAACACTAGGTACAACTGATCCTTTACTTCGACGGGTGACTTCCCCTTAAATAGTCAAGTGATCTAGAGGGTGACCATAGCCACTTAGAAGTTACTGCATGCATAGAGATGTGGCTCCTTCGAGAGCATGTGGCTAGAATTTAATTTGTGGACTAAATTAGTTGTGACGGTACTCATGACTCCGATTTAATCTTCTCGCTAATGTTATATTAGTTATGAAGATAGATCGTTCGTATTATTTCAAACAAGTAGTTCTTTGGATTTCATGGTCGAAGAAAGGACAACTCTAGAGAAAATATCTGTGATATTTTGCATTTTTTTAATCTAGAAACTATAAATGATAAAAAATATATAAAAAGTACGCCATCACGGGACACCTGGGAGATTTAAAACCAACACACAACTGTGAAGTAGTGAATAAGGGTATCCCGATAGTCCAGCGTGATGGTTTGGCTTCTTCTTCTCTCAGCCGAAAGACTTCCACTGCTGGACAAAGGCCTCCCCCAAGGATTTCCACAACGACCGGTCCTGCGCTGCCCGCATCCATGCGCAACCCGCGACCTTCACCAGGTCGTCGGTCCACCGAGTGGGAGGCCTGCCAACACTACGTTTTCCGGTTCGTGGTCGCCACTCGAGAACTTTTCTGCCCCAACGGCTATCTGTTCTGCGAGCTATGTGCCCCGCCCACTGCCACTTAAGTTTCGTGATTCTGCGGGCTATGTCGGTTACTTTAGTTCTCCTACGGATCTCCTCATTTCTGATTCGATCACGCGGTTTGGCTAGGACTCTCATATTCTGGCCCTAGTCAAGTGTTTTTTTTTGTGAGAAAAATGTAAAAACCTTTTAAACATTGTAGATGGTTTGGCTGGAGTCTCATATTCTGGCCCTAGTCAAGTGTTTTATTTTTTTTTGTGAGAAAGGTGTAAAAACCAGTGCTTTAGTGTACTAAAATACGGTGCTTTTAAACATTGTAAATGGTTTGGCGAGGAGTCTCACATTCTGGCCCTAGTCAAGTGTTTTTTTGTGAGAAAGGTGTAAAAACCAGTGCTTTAGTGTACTAAAATACGGTGCTTTTAAACATTGTAGATGGTGTGGCTGGAGTCTCATATTCTGGCCCTAGTCAAGTGTTTTTTTGTGAGAAAAGTGTAAAAACCAGTGCTTTAGTGTACTAAAGTACGGTGCTTTTAAACATTGTAGATGGTTTGGCTGGAGTCTCATATTCTGGCCCTAGTCAAGTGTTTTATTTTTTTTTGTGAGAAAGGTGTAAAAACCAGTGCTTTAGTGTACTAAAATACGGTGCTTTTAATCATTGTAGAACCTCTTTCTCACGCAATGCTCAAAAATAGGCACTAGGTATTCCAAAAACTTTCTGTGTCGGATCATAGGCAGCAAGTGCGCAAAATTGGCTGACTGCCCTTGAGATTGTCTTCTTCAGGCACGAAGAACGACCCTCATCCAGCCCAAACTTGGATCGATTGAATTACAAAGTATGGCAATATTTCGAGGAGAAAGTCCGAGCTAAACCTTATCAGAATTTGGAGTTGCTAAAGGCATCCCTGATTTAAGCAGATGCTTCTATAGACTTGGAAGTTGTGCATGCGGCGATTGACGGCTGGCCTCGGGGGTCAAAAGCCTTTATTTAAAATCTAGGAAGGCATTCCGAATAGTATAATAAAAAAATAATATACTTTAAATGACCCTTCTTTTCTTATATAAATTTTAATACTAACGTTAAATGCCACACAATTTATTTAATAAAGTATTTGTGACAGAACTTATGACCCGACCTAGTATATATAATAGATAATATAGTTTACTAGGTTCTATAGGAAGCCTCAATAATATATCCTCTTAGGAACGAATGAGATAAGAACTAAGCCAAGGCCTCGATAGTTGTTCAGGGAGTGAAGTTTGGAAAACTTTGCAGTTGTTTACTTGGGGGAAATGACTTTGCTGTTACTTCTTGTGGTCTAAGTATAATAATAACATATTCATCAGCTCTCGTTTTATTAGGACATAGATTAGATAGATAGTTCTTCTAATTTTCAATTATGTTACTACGTTATTCTCCAATCAAAGTACATCCTTAGTATTTAATACAAAGAGTACCAATTTGACCGTTATTTCGTTCCGTTGAATTAATTTGAAATGAAATTATTTTTATTTATATTGGCTTGAAAATAGCACTTTTAAATCATCATTTCAGTCATATATATTTAGTTGACGTCAGAAAAATAAATTAAAGTTAAGGTTACTCCGCCTCCAAGAGGCGGCGCAATACGACCATTTGTACATAATTTTTAAAATTTTGTGCAATAAATTCCAGTGCTGCGTCATATCCAACTGAGGCCAACTTAATTTACCCGAATTACATACGTTATCAATTGAGGTAAAACGCATGCATGCATGTACGTGCTTCTAACCACAACCAGACATGTCCATTTTGTCCATTGAGTTACATTTTTCTTTTATTTCTCTTTCAACTTTCATAAAATTAAAGTTCCGATCAAATTAATTAAAACGGATAATTCGATGAAAGAAAATCCAATATGATTGCGAATTTTAACGATACCGGTACAATACTGAAGTGGTTCTCAACTGGGATAAATTATGGATGCGGAACAATCAACAAGTTCCCATTGAGGGGTTAAAATGGCGGCTCGGATTCAATATTGGAGTTTTGGAGTTGTAAACCGTCTTTAATTTTTTATTTGCTAACTTTTAATCGTAGCCTTCGTCGTTCTTGACAAAAATATAATTTTTCTATTAAATACTCAATAGTATGTACATAGTTTTAATATATTACGCGTTACATGAGATGGATATAGGATGTATTTGTTAAAAATAAATGTAATATAATTTTGTGCAATAACACATATACATATTTATAAGTAGATATTACACTTACATATAGTACATAACATTTTTTTTTATCTACATGTGGCATGAGTGTATTCTCACGCCATCCAGAAAATTTTATTTGATTATCACAATTGTCCGAATTTCAGACAATTCCTAGTTTTTACAAACTCAAAAAATTCCTACTTACAATACAATTATTATAAAAAGTTGCCCCACCTGCAGCTATAATCTATGTTGAATGGATTGAAAGGGACCAAATCGCATTTCTAAGGCGGCAAAGAGCGATCATGCTAGTAGGAATCCCGCATAGTTGAACTAAAGAGGTTTTTACATAGTTGAATTAAATGTAAAAAAAAATATTAATAAAACTAAGGGAAAACTAATCTATATAAGAAAAAATTACACGTTGGACAATGATTGATGATGATAATTTTCACCATAGAGTAACAAGGACTCTTCTCCGCGCGCGGAAGATGTTTCTCGAAGATTTTTTATTTATCGAATGATAATTTTTGCCGAAACCCAAAAGGCTGGCGTATAATACCGTAAAACATAATATCCAGCCAAAGCTGAGATATACCCATCAGATAATGTTCACCCATAAACATCATCGAAATCCTACAAAATCCGTCCAGCTTTGCGCTCCGCAAGACATCACTGAAAAACTTTAAAATCACTTCCCGTGTGCCACTCCGATTTACTTCACTCATTTTTCAAACTTGGGGTTGCTTTAGAATAGATTAATCTGATTTTTAATATTTTTTTAATTACAACAGATTGAGTTCTCTTTCCTTTTCACAAATTTACTAAAATTATAACTCTGAAATGCATTTTAATTTTGGGGCAAGTGGGTTCTGGCGCTTCGGCGGCCGCTGCGCTGCCGCGGCACGCTCGCTTCGCTCGCTCGCCTCGCGCATTTTGGTTCATGTATAAACTAATGCTCGTCGCTTCGCTCCTCGCAACCTATACTACCTTTTTCAGCAAAGTCTCTTTTGAGTTTTATCCATTCTAAAGCCAACACTCAAACTATTTTGTGTAGTTTGGTCTTAACTTATTTCAGTTTAACCAAAATAATAAAATTAGGTACAAAAGGAAAACAATTCAATTTCGTTGACAGCATTAACAGCTGATGTAAATATGTTTGATGTTGCCAGACACATCATAAGTTTTAGTTCCTGGGACATTCATGTCACGAACGACTTTATAGACAAACTGTAATAATGTTCAGTTACCGTTCGATCGATAACAAATGCCAGTACTATTGAGATCGGTCGCTCGCTGAATGTGGAAAGTAAATCCCTTGAGCAAGATGCATTGGACAGGGATTCCTGGAAACGTGACGAAGAATCTTATCTGTGAAACGTTAGTGGTTTTCATAGTAGAAGGAGATTTAAAAGACAGTTTAAACTTACGATGAAATACTCAAACGGTACAGTCACGAGGAAAAACATATCAAATTGTCTTTACGTGATATTTTGTTTACATAGACATACTTAGTGAATAAGTAAAAAAATATTTTGTTTGCTTTTTATGTTGCGTCATATAAATGTAAGAGAATTCTCAAAATGAAACACGAAATTGTGATCAAGCAATTATTATATTTTTTCTTCGCAATAATTGAATTAATTGTGAATGAGTTATCCTACAAAATTTAGACGTTTTTTGTATACACATAATACATTTTTGCAAGATTACGTCTAATATAAGGCATCGCCCAATCCGCATAATAAATATTGACAGAAATAATAGGAGCACAAAACATTACACTTACTTGACTGTTTGGTTATGAGACGATGATTTTCATTAGATGGTAAATATAGCTCATTCATATCGCCGGTTCTTAATGAGTCGTAGTGTTAACAACAAAAATAGACCTTTAGCAAAGAAAAAATACACTACGCCTTTAGTATACAAGAAACTACAAGAAATTACGCCGAAAATATCACGCTTATAGCCTTATATGTGATTCCCTAGAGCATCATACGAGTATTTCAGTCAAAAGGCTGGGAAAATCCACTGAGCTTTCTCCCACGCCTGAAAGCAGGTGTCTTCACACGCTGATAAATTACAAACTCAAAATAAGTCTTTGGAGAAGTTGCCTAAATTAGGCTTGAGGTCATCAGTAAAAATTGGATTTGAATTATAATTTGAGCTAATTGCTTAATGTATATTTAACTAATTTATTTATTTACAAACTTTATTGCATAAATTACAAAATTTATGTACAAATGGTAACGCCATATGGCATTCTCTACCAGTCAATCATTAGACTAAACAGAGAGTAGTAAGGTGGTGCGATAAATTGCAACGAAATACTATTAAATACGAAATAATAATAATAATGTATAATAATCTATAAATACATACATACATACTAATATCATCATCATCATCATCATCGGCCCTTATTTATTCAATTTTTGGATGTAGGCCTCCTCCATTCGACTCCAACGTTGGCGGTCTCGTGCCTTAGCCATCCAGTCTGGGCCCGCGTGTCGCCGGATATCATCGACCCATCTTGTCGGTGGCTTTACTGGTGCTCTGGTGTGGGCTCGTGGTCTCCATTCTAGAAGCCGTCGCGTCCATCACTGAGTCTTCATTCTAGCGATATGGCCCGCCCATCTCCACTTACGTTCCGCAATTAAGGCCACAACATCTCTGACTTTGGTTTTAGAGCGAATCCACAGGTTTCTCTTCCGGTCAAGCAGAGTTATACGGAGCATGGAACTCTCCATGGCTCTCTGCGCTACCCGGATCTTCTCTGCCGATGCTTTAGTCAGGGTGATGGTTTCTGCCCCATAAGTGAAGACAGGTAGGACATACTAATATATCTTTGATAAAAACACAGTATACAAAATAGATCGATTCTGCATAAAAATCAATTATGTCATAGAAAAAAACCTACCTTTATGGATTTAATAACAATTTTGTGCGGATTACGTTAGTTTTTTTAAATAATAATAAAAAGGAATAAAACACACAATTATATTCTCAAAAGCCTTTTGAACACTTTTTGTAACCATATCTTTTTTGTCAGTATTCGATAATATGTTTATATTCGTAGCCATGTTTTATGAATTTAGCCTGGGGCGTTTACCTTACATGTTTGAAAATACAAGCTTTATTAGCTACTTGTCAGTTTTCTGTGAAAATCTTTTGATTTCTTTGAACTAATTAGTTATTATTAAAGGTAGAGGTTAATAGTTTAACAGCCCTTTAGGCAGCTGTCATCCTGTCACCATTTATCTAAATTCAAAGTCGCTATACGCTGATTCGGCTTCTATTTACTCCGTGAGAGATAAACGTGATTTTATATAATAAACTAGCAAATGCCTGCAGGAATTGTACCTCCATTAGTAGTATTCATTTATTCAGTCATGACTGAGGGTCGTGGTCATTAAGTCGAATGAAAAAAACACAACACTATCTTGCCAATGTTAATGGAGTGGTTTGCCATTGCCTTCTCTAATTCACTCACTAGCTGCATCAATTAGAGTGCAGGTTTCCTTACGATGTTTTCCTTCACCGGGAGCAAGTGGTGGTCGATGAAAACTACCATACATGAGTCAGATTGTAGGCGCAAACTCATGTAGCACGGGCAGGATTCGAACCTGCAGTCACACGCGGGCGCTCTACCACTCGGCCACCACCGCTTCATGAATTATATACCAAAACTTTAATCATGGACTCCGTATATTGGACAAAACCACATGAAAATCCCTTCAGAAGTTTAGAGTTTTTCGCGAACAGACAAACAGTCAAACGCGGTGTTGTATAATGGTATGTATAGTGACAGTGACTAAATAAATAAATCTAATAGTCAATGTGCAACCAGCCTAAAGGCTGGTCTAAATAGCCATGGCGCTATAAATAGCGCGGTTCTCACAAAGTGATCCCCGATGCATTCGCTGATAATGCAGTTTAACATATGCGCGCCAATGCAAGCGCTAGTACATAACAGCAATGGCGTGCTTTCAGGCGAGAAATATGAGGGGAACATCAGTTATAGAATAAGGATGTTGTGAAAGGAGAGATGAATTATAAAGTAGTACTTTCTGAAAGTATTTCTTAGCAAGTACAGTCGGGTGGAGATAACCCTCTGAACGAAGATTCGTTGAGGTCGAGAGAGGGTCAGTTTTATCTGTCCCCGACTGTATTAAAATTTTGACACTCGTGTTCCAAATTTTATTTACTTTTTCCGTTATTTTTAGGCGTTTCATTATCTCTAGTCGTACTCGATATGAGAGGGCCATAGTCATTATATGGAATATAACACATATCCTAACTAATATTATAAATGCGAAAGTGAGTTTGTTTGTTGGTTTATTTGTTTGTTTGTTACCTCTTCACGCTTTATCTACTGAACCAATCTTCCTGAAATTTCGCATACACATAGCTGGAAGTACGGAGAAGGACATATGATACTTTTCATCCCGGGAAAAAGCACTGTTCCCGTGGGAAATTCACGCGGGCGAAGCCGCGGGCGAAAGCTAGTAACAAATATCCTGGAGTAGTTTACCACACATTTCACGATGTTTTCCTTCACCAGATGAAAGTTTTATATATGAAAACTGAAACGACTAGATAGATAGAGGCATAAGTACTTATGGGGCACGAGTTAAATTCCAACCTAGGACCTTTCTATAACAGGTTGAAGTCCGTTATATTCTACTAAATTCCAATCTAGGACCTTTCTACAACAGGTTAAAGTCCGCTATATTCTACTACTATATCATCACAGAGATATACCGTTCAAATCTATGCTTATTTATTTGTAAAATGGAGGAAAACAGTGAAAATGATATTCTATATTTTCAGTATAAATGAAATTCGAGTTCAGTTATCATAAATTTCATAGCTTTATTTTCATTTAAATTTTGAATGCGTCATTTTCGTTAAAACAAACGCTGGAGAATACTAAAAATACTTGTATTTTTAGCGTGCTTTTTGTTGCTTGTATTTTTTGTTGAATAGTATTTCTTTCTCACTATTAACTTAATGAAATAATAACGCGTCTATATATTTTTATTTAAATTTCAGTCAAAATCAAACGTTTAACTAAAACTCTTTTGCCGTTATGGAACGCGCTCCCTGACTCCATCAAAACATATTAGCTATATATATTTTATACTTTGCACTATTATATATATTTTATGTTATACTTATTTTTTGTCTCCCCATTTCGTTTTCCAACAATCCCTTTATTAGACCCACTTAAAGTTCTCTTTTTACACTAAAGGTCGACTGTAAGAATATAATGCTTTTGCATTAAGTCCACCTATTGTGCCATAAGTATTGTCTTTGTGCAATAAAGGTTAAATAAATAAACATTTATTCAGAAAATAAACTTTAAAATATAAACTTTTAAATTTTAAATGATACAATATCAAAATCTCAAAGTTACGAACTACTGGAATTTAAGAACAACCACTGCATAGGAAACGCCAAAAAATATTCATAAATCAGTAGTTTATCTATACATATAATAAAACAGTAAAAATATTTTGTCTGTACATTTAACTGAAATGGATAGAGGGACACTTAAAAAGAATAATAGAAAGCAAAAAAAAATTTTTGGAATTTCTTGTCTGTCTGTCTGTATGTATGGACGCGTTTCACGCAAAAACTACTGGACGCGGATTTGAATGAAACTTTTTTTGTTGTATAGCTATTAAGCCTGGGCAATATATAGGCTATAATTTATTTTGAAAACTGGAACACCTGATGAAGAACCTTCAACAGAATGGCTAAACTATAAGAAATATAGAAATGGTGCACGGACAAAAAAGCTCGCGGAATTATTTTTGCATCAAGAATATTTTTATTCTCAGAAATCTTGTTTTAAGTTAAATAAATATGTGCTTGAGGTAACAAGAATATCTCAGCTCAACAAATATGATATTCTCCATGAAAAACAGTATTATTCTTAGTAAATTTACTAAAAATAAAACAATAATTTTTAATTCAAGTGTTTTAAAGCGTTGGCTGAATAAAAATTACTGTCTTAAATTAAGATTTTCATGAGTTTTAATACGAGGGGGAGTTGTTTGGGTTCAAGAGCCTTACAGTTTTGAACCAAAAGTTGCACTTGTTGACTTAAAGCTAAACATTAAAATTTGTTAACTGAAGAATATATTCTTAAAATAAAATCTATATTTTCTCTGATTTAATAAATTTACGTTGCTTTTATCCCAAAATTAGGAAGTTTTCAAACAAGAAAAAAAATTTTTGTTGAAGAAAGTTAGTTTTTGTAATCAAGAAAAAAATATTTTTGGATAAGTAAAGTTAGCATTAGCGTAAGAATCCAACTTATTTTGACTGAAGTCGTTCAATGTTTTCAAACAAGACTTTTTCGATTTCTGAGAATAAATTATATTGTTCAACTAATAATATTGATATTTCAAAATTAAGAAAAATGATGTTTCTTTATAAGAAGTTGTAAAGTTTGTATTAAGAAAAAAGTATTTTAGATTAAGTACAGTTAGTATTGGCTTGAGAATCCAAATTGTTTGAACTGAAATAATTCAATGTTTTCACACAAGACGTTTTCGTTTTGTGAGAACAAAATATGATATGCATCTAAGAATATTATTTTTTCTAAATAAGAAAGAATAACGGTTCTTCATAAGACGTTTAATTGTTTGGGCCAAGAAAAAAATATTTTAGTGTAAGTAAGGTTAGCATTAGCGTAAGAATCCAAATTATTTTGACTAAAATCATTCATTTTTTTTATATAAGACTTTTTCGTTTTCAGATAATTAATTATATTGTTCAACTAATAATATTAATATTTCAAAATGAAAAAAAATTATGTTTCTTTATAAGTTGTTGTAAAGTTTTGATTAAGAAATAGTATTTTAGATTAATTACGATTAGCATTGGATTAAGAATCCAAATTGTTTGAACTGAAATAATTCAATGTTTTCACACAAGACGTTTTCGTTTTGTGAGAACAAAATATGATATGCAACTAAGAATATTATTTTTTCTAAATTAGAAAGAATAACGATTTTTCATAATACGTTTAATTGTTTAGACCAAGAAAAACATATTTTAGGGTAAGTAAGGTTAGCATTAGCGTAAGAATCCTAATTATTTTGACTGAAATCATTCAATGTTTTCAAACAAGACTTTTTCTTTTTTCTGAGAAAAAAATTAGGTATATTATTCAACTAAGAATATTGATATTTTAAAATTAAGAAAAATGGTGTTCCTTTATAAGTCGTTGAAAAGTTTTGCATTAGGAAAAACATATTTTAAATTAAGTAAGGTTAATCGTAAGAATCCAAATTGATTTAAATTAAATAATTCAATGTTTTTACACAAGACGTTTTCGTTTTGTGAGAACAAAATATGATATGCAACTAAGAATATATTTTATTTTAAATAAGAAAGAATAACGATTTTTCATAATACGTTTAATTGTTTGGACCAAGAAAAAAAATATTTTAGGGTAAGTAAGGTTAATTCGCGTAAGAATCCAAATTATTTTTACTGAAATCGTTCAATGTTTTTAGTTTTACACATTCTGATTATTAATTTAGTATATTGTTCAACTAATAATATCAATATTGCCACCTCGGCGCAGTAGCAAGCACTTATAAACCCTCAAAGAGTAAAATTAAAAGCAATGATACAGAGTGGGCTGTGAAAAAAGGCACTTCCGATGTGCAAGAAATACACCCCAATAAAAGAAAATGCAACTTATAAAAAGAAGTGAAATGTAAAATGTTGCCAAGACGAGACCATAAAAGTTATCAGGGGGGTCTAAAAAGGCCACTTTGACGAATCATAATATGATCCATTTCCCATTTCAAAAATATTTAAATATGAGCCTTAAAAGACCACACATACGGTTCATTTTAAAATGTTTATCACTCTGAGACGTAAAGATGATAAGTCTCATAATCATGCGCCGACAACCATAACCTGGAAATCGGAACAAAATATGCGAATAAAATGAAAATAGGTATGCGAGGATCACTGCTTCGCGAAAGAAATGGATGGTGGTAGGGACTTCCACAGACGAGCCCCCTTCACAAAAAAACTCTCCCACAAGCTATATCTACCATATCTACAGCTTTTTTGATGTTATTATTAGGTATGTCATTAGATAACGTAGATAACGTTTGTTATCTACATTTCTACATTAACCTACGTACTTATACCTACCTATTTTCTTGCAATTTTGCAGGCTGCAGAAGAAATTTTCAGCCTTTACGAATTTTTAAAAACGAATACAGTGGGAGTCATATTTGGTACCTACTTTACTTACATAGCCTCTCAAGCGTGGAAGCAGTTTACCCCACTTTGACGTATGTGTGTTACCGGCTCCCGGTATAGACACACACGCGGTCACTAGGTGCCAAAATTTCATTTAAATTGAAATATCTTTTAATTAACTAAGGTTTCTACACAATTCTTTTTAAAATATTGTAGCCAACTAAATTCTTCATGTAAAATTAATTTATCACGTCTAAAAAATATTGTATTGTACCTAAAATATGACTTCTAATATTAGGTCCCATAAATTTTTCTTGTTTTATGAATTATTTTAAAAAATAAAACAACATTTGAGTCTTATGTATTGTTTTATTTACAGTTTAGTTCCTTGTAAATGATATACAACCCAAACATCGAAGGTCACCATACAATTTTTAAGAAAACCACAAGTTTAAAAAATTTCAGAAAAAACAGGTACCAGCAGATGTCATCAAAAGTGGGTGTCATATTACACCAAAATAAAAAATGACTAATGGCATTACGGCTCACCATTGTATGTTTACAGCAACTTGAACTTATCAGCAATAAGCCAAAACAACTTCTCAAGTGGTAGGAATAACACATATCGAGTAACATGTAAACAAAGATGGTACTTAAACTTGGCCCAAAAATTAGTACTCTATTGAAGTAAAGATTTTTGGTATAAATATAGTTATTAAGAAAAAGAACTATATTTTTTTAAGAAGATCAAAGAGTAAGGTACCATATAAACACAAAAAAGCAGGTATGTTTCTAAGAAAAATTTCAAGCACGAAGCTCACAAAAACAGGAAAAAAAATAGCATTTCGGTCCCATTAAGGATAGAAAAGTATGGACATGACTTTCGGTGTGATTTTATTGTAGGCATGTTTTTGTGATTTTATTCAAAGCATTATCTTTACAATGTACTAATAATTTATTAATTGCTGCAAATATAACATACAATAAATATAAAAATAAATATAAATATAACATTACGATTATTTTTAATTAATTTATGTCGTATCCATATTAAGTAACTGCTATTAACCGAGCTGTCAAACCGCGTGTGTGGCTACACCGGGTCCCGGTATGCGAATACCTTCGCTTATTTTTAGTGAAAAATTTAATATTTCTGACACATTTAACTACTTTATTTTATATATAGGAGAATCACAAGACTTTAATTTCTTATATTCAAAAGCACCTTCTTGTTTTAATCATGTATATGGTCTAATACGACAAAAACAAATCGTGTTCATGGTTTGGTTCAGAGTAAGGTCATAAGTTCGTAGCTACTTTTTTCAATAAAAACTCGATAGGCCTACATTATTTGTAGTTATAATAATGAAATACAACTCACCCTTCCATATTTCTAAAAGAAATTGCTTCTCCGCAACAATAAACACGAAATTTTCATAAATCAAATACGGCTATGAGCGCGTAGCACAGTCGCCGAATGACTGGCGTGTATGTCGGATTTTTCTTCTACAAGCTCAATCAACTGTCATTGATTTGGTAGCCTGTTCTTTCATTCACATTTTACCATACGATAGAAAGAGCCAGGTATACAAATAACGTTCATATGGCGCGAAAACTGCGACCCACTTGTCTATACCGGCTCCCGGTACCTTACACACATACGCCATAAACGTCATATACCGGGAGCCGGTATAACCACACCTGAGAGGATAGGTAGGAACACTAACTATGCGTAATACTCTTTTTACATTATAAGTAGATACCTAGCAATTTTAGCTTAGCATAGGCATGTAGTAGTTTGCGGTTCGCCTAGAACCGATCTCATGATATGATACGTTTGAAATAGCTAGTAGCTAGCTAGGTAGGTACTTATTAGCTTATCTCTAATGTGTAGTAGGTAGTAGGTATTTAAAAGTAAGAAGGTAGGTACTTACTTCAATACCTACTTAGCTCTCTTAAGAGAGAGTATCCTGTCAAGAAACAAATTCTTAGTATAAGATAACGAAAACTCTTGAATCAAAATTGTGTTTGTTGACTGTTAGTCAAGAAATGCAATTTTAATCTAAGAAAACTTTTTTTAAAACATTACTATCCAAGAATTTAAGTTTTAGATTAAAATTACTTTTCTTGACTGACTTTCGATCGTCATTGGTTGGTTAGACGCCGAGCAAACGGAAACGGAAGAAACGACTAACATTGTGTGTTACCATCACAAAAAGGTTGAGTACTCCTCGATTTTGGGGATATTTCAATGTTTGTAACGACGACTAAGTATTAAGCTGCGCGACCTTTACAACGGAATCGGAGCGAACGATGCGTACGGATCTTTCACTTGTATGGATTTCTATGACTTTAGCTATAACTATATCACACACAAATCTATACAAATGACAAATCCGTAAGCATCGTACGCTCCCATTCCGCTGCAGTGGGCGCGCAGCTTTAAGGAATAGCAAGTAATTAGGTTGGAACGGCGGCGGGCGGCAGTAGCGGATGTAGGGGGGGCACGGGGGCACGTGCCCCCAGACTGTTTTTGTGTACCTACTGTGGAGAGAAAATTCCATAACAGTGCATATCAAATAAATCAGGTCCTGCATAGTGAGTACTGCTAGTGAGTAGTTTTAAGGCGGGCGGCAATTTGTTGCACCCCCCCCCCCCCCAACGTGCATAGTCCCCGCCACGATCCTTGCCCCCACGGGGTGCCCCCCCCAGAAAAAAATCCTGGATCCGCCGTTGGCGGGGCGACCCACTAAGGGGGGCCCCGCGCATCGTCACCGATGCGCCTCCGAAGCCGCTCGCGCATTCCACGCGAGATAAGACCCTAAATTAGTAGGTATGTTTTTTTTGTTATTTTATCTAAGAACTTTTTAGTTTCAAGTCAATCGCACTACGCGAAAAAATTCCCGTACAAACTTTGACATCCCTATGCACCCATATTAAGGGTAGTTTTGAAAAACTAAAAACGACATTTATGTTTAATTATTTAGAAATATTTTTACTTTGAGTTTGAAATACATCGCACGTTAAAAAACTCCCATACAATCTTAGACAACCTTTTATCCTATTATTAAGGGTTGTGTTCAAAAACTCAAAATGACATTCCTATTTAATAGTTTTTGGGGTTCATGTCTTATAAGTTTCAAGTTCGCAGGTTGAAGGAATACGATTTTTCATACAGACGTTTTCAACCCTTTTTACACCCTTAGAGATTCAATTTCGTAAAATCGTTTTTTAGTACACGTTTAAGCCCTAACACCTAAGTACACCTCAAATTTCAAGTCTCTACGACCAGCGGCTTAGGCTGTGCGTTGTCTATAATATGTCAGTCAGTAAGCCAGTTAGGACTTTGATTCATATAGTTATAGATAGTGATTAATTTGCACTATAAAATAAACTGTAATTTGTTCCATCAAATACTGTGTTTTCTTTTTAATATTTTAAATGTGGAAGGAAACACGGTATTTTCGAAATCTGCTCTGGCAACACTGTGTCTGTCTCTTTTTCAACCACTGTGGCGTGTGGCGCAGTGGCGCCTGCGTCGCAATGTGACGTGTGTGATCGGACCGTGCGTAGGTAGTGATTTCCATTTGTAATTGTATTCTTTTTTTCTGAGATTGAGCGAGGCAGTGTCTTATCATAAGAATATTAACCTGAGTGCTAATAAGGTAAGTGATTAGTTGGAGTTATTGCATTTTATGGTGCCGTAAAAATCGGCAAATTGCCTGCTGAATGTTTATCCTACACGGCTGTTATTTGCATAGGTACCTACCTAGTTACTAGAATAATCACTAAATTATGTTCTGTCCATTTGCAGATTTAAAGAACTTAACAATGGAGTTGCTTTTAAAGGAATGGAACATCCCACAGGATATAATTACAAATTTCAACGGTAGGTGAATATTTAGCTAAACATTTTATATGGAAAAGGCCATCAAGTGAGTATGCCACTGAACTAATAATAGGTTTTACTATTCCATGTGCAAAGTTGTTAATTATATAATAAATAGTAGATATAGTAGATACATAGTGTTATGAATTCATCAAAACACTATTTTAATGTGTTATTGAGGTATATAAAGATACATAAGCATCAGGGCTTGTTCGCAAGTTACAAAATTTAGGTACCTAATTAGTATTTTGTATAAACTTTTCTATTGATTAAGGGAATTTTTGTTTTAGAAAATGATGTAACTGTGGATCAATTAAAAGAAATCAATGACAATATCCTGAAAGAACTGTGTCCAAAGATTGGACTAAGAATAGAACTTAAAAAAAAAATAGACGAGTATTTAGTAGCGACCAGCACAGTAAGTTTCCTACCTACCTATTGCATATTCTGTTTCTAATGATGATAATATTTACATGGTTTTGACAGGCCTCTCAGTCAGCTCATTGGCATGGTAGTATAATAGTAGTTTGACTTCCTCCCCCGCCGAGGGTAAACAGATGTTTGTTCGGTGTCTGGACATTATATGTATATTTATATGTATACATAAGTAATTGATTGAGTGAGTGAAGCGAATGAGGATGTTCATCAACTTGGACAATTTGGCATTGTTGTATGCATGTATGTAAACTCCATTTATTCTTACCAGTCCTATCATGTAAACAATCTTACCATGTCTTTTTATGATTTTACAACAATATAAATTAAAATAGACTTTTTAGGAAATTACTTTCGTGGTTAATAAATGTTTTACTTTAGAATGTTTAGGTTTGAACTAATATTTGATTTATTTTCAACAAAATTCATAAAAAAGTGCTGTGAAGATTGTTTACCTGATAGGACTGGTAAGAATAAATGGAGTTTAGGTATGTGTGTGTTTGTCAGCCCATAACTTTCGAACCGTTTATCCGATCTGCATAAAATTTGATAAATCAATGAGAAATTTGTTTTTCATAATTTACTTTAACTTTCATCAACATGACTCGTTGTGTTCAACACATTAGTATCAATTTACTGGTAAGTAGGTACATATACGAAGTTCAATCGGATAAGGGGCAAAAAACTAAAAGTTACACAAATGATTCAAGTTAGGTGTCATTCATACGGGCTTTGTTTGTTTGTACATTTCAGAAAAATATTTACTTTTTCACACGCGGTTTTTAGATTATGTTGAAAAAAATTGGGTTATCGAACGATCCAAAACCTCAAAGCTCATAGAGTTTTGTTGACAGCATAGTTTTTAAGTTGGTAGACTAGTTTGCTTACATTACAAAAACTGGTTTGCTTACAATAATTACTCAAGGGCCCATCTGCTAACATGATCTGTAAAGATGAGTGAATATAAATATTATACAAAAAAAATATATGTTGCTTATTAGACACAAAATTTTACCTAGTATTATTATAGTTAGAAATAATTCTAACTATAATAATACTAGGTAGGTACGTTGCGTGTTTTCTATGTATTCAAAAACATTTTGGAAGAGGAATACGCAATGCTCGAGGAAGCCAGGCTTAAATTTCGAATTTTTTCAGACGAATACAATAACTAATAGCAGCATCACTGCTTCTAATCTTTTCACGGACAACGAGGACCTTGAGGATTTACAAGATATCCTTATAGACGATATTTATGTTCGACCAAATTTCCCTGATTTTGACCTCAAGACGCTTCTAACAGTGACACCATGTGGCAAGAGCATATTGACTTATTACTCTGCCAACAGTACCTTGACAAACAAACACCGAAATCAACTAACTGATATCATTGTTAGACATCTCTTCACACGTGTCGTAAATTAGTAAGTACCTACGAGCATATTCATTAATGTTCCCACTATAATTTCATGAAATCATCATCAACATCATAATTTCATGTGGTTCTTTGAGCACAAACTGAGGGATGCAATAAAAGCATTGCCCTTCTTTCGATGGACCTTGTGGATGGAGAGGGCCATCATGAATTGTGGTAAACGGGAAGACAGTATGTGTTCACTGGCTGATGATGATCATACTATGTTTTATGCTTGCTGACCTGCAATGCACGAACTTAATTTTTGTATAATTTTTAGATTCCGAAGTTTAACAAGGAACCCTTACTTTTATTTTTACCTTTTTCAGTAAAATAACATTTGAAGAGTACAACATTTTAACCGCGAAAATAATAGCTTTATTCCCATGTGAAAACACTGGCACATATTTTGTCCCACCAATTAAAAAAAGACAGTCCATATCTGGTAAACCTTCATTTGCTAAGGGCAAGTTGGTCGATAAAATTCGGAATACCCTGTATAAGTCTGGTGAAAAGAGAAAAATATCAACACCATCTGAAAATAATGTCATTCCAAATAAAACAAAAAAATATGAGGAGTTGAAAGGTTTTAAATGATCACTTGACCTACTTTGATATTAGATATAACTTGTAGATTTAGCTAGACACTCTGTAGAGTAGATGTTCATCTATAGGTGAGCACCGATGGTGGTCTAACCAGTGGTGGTTTGAATCTGGTTGGACTGAACAAATGGATTTTTTTATTAAAAATATATGTGTGCAATATCAGTAGTATTTTAGAAGCAGCGATGGGCTTGCAACCTGTCATGTATGGAATACCAAACCAAATACTGAAATTGTGGATACTTTACCTACATGCTAAATTATGTTATAATTTGGATATACCAACCCCTTAGACAGTCTCAAAAAATATCAAGTGGGGACTTGGCGTTAAGAGATCTGAGAGGATATTCTAACCTGGGGATTAAAGTTGTGAGGCTATTTTTTCCATCTTTCAATAACTACTTATTATTTTATTTTTATTTCTTAGGAAAACAAACTGTTCTTAAATTCTAATTTATAACTTAAAAAACATTGACCGTTAAAAAGTTTTTGCATAGTAAATCTATAAAAACTTGTTAATATTACATGAAAAAGAAGAAACAATGAGTAAGATTATGTAACGAGAGAGTATGGTAGACAAACTAAAAAATAAAATGTAATTATGTAGAAATAACAATTCAAAACAGAAAAAAAACTAGTAGGTATGTATTATGTAGTCGGTAGTTATGTACTAAGATAAATTATGAGGTAAGTATATTAGTGCTTTGTCAGGTAGTCTTAGTAGTACAACCAATTTATCTGTCTTACGTATTGGCTAACATAATATTTTCATGTTACAGAAGATCACATAGACCAAATCATTTTTCTAAAGAATAACAATGAGCCATGGAGTCAAATCATTAACTGTTGGAACGAAACATTCAAAGTGAGGCAGAGTAGCACCAACAACAACATTTCGGATTTTATTGATGAGTGGAACATTTTAAACGATCCAAGGAGTGATAGTTTGGTAAGTTCTTTGTGTGTGGCTTGTCCGGGGAAGTACTACCACCATGCCCATATTTATGGCGTGAAGCAGCGTTGCTGTGTTTCGGTTTGAAGGGTGTGGTTGCCGTTGAAATTACAGGCACATAGGTTTAACATAATAATATGTATACCTCAAGTTGATGGACGCATAGCAGTGTCGGTCTATCTATCTTTTATGTCGGTTTCAATATTAAGAAAATTTAAAAAAAACTGAAAGACAAAAAAAGTAAATGATTAATAATCAGATCTTTGCTTAGTTTGTTTATGTTTATTTTTAGATTAACATTTTCATTATTGTCTATCTTAACTTATTCGATGTTACACTGTTCACTAAGCAGCTTGTTCAACACCAGCATGCAAAATACTTTTTCATTACTCATACTCTGAAAGTAAGTCTGAAGTTGCCCGAGGAGTGTGGAGAAAGTAATACTTTTCAGCCCTAGGAAGAATCGTTTTCAACTGACAGCTGTCAAATTATTAAAAAAAAAACTAGTTCTATTTTCACGTTATTCTATTGAACCATATTCCAACTTCCTATACAGCCATTCAACATATTATGTAAAATGAAATAACATGAAGTTAAAGAATATATTTTTTTATAATATAGATTTTTTTATTATTTTTTCAATGATGGAACCAAATGAAAAGAATCTAATAGCTAAATAGTTGGTCGGCTACAGAAAAAAAATATGCTGGAAGCTAAAGCCGTAATCCGATCTTTTTTTTTTTCAAGTTTAGTGTTTTGTTTATGCTTCCATATAATTAACTCATCATTTCTTTAGCTCTAATTCATGTTTTTATTTTTACTTTCCTTGTATTCGTAATGAAAAGCACAGTGTTTACCTCGGATAAAAGATTTTTTTAAGTCCCTCGAACTATAGGCGCCCTCGCTACGCTCGGGCGCCAAACCCCGTCTCGGGACTCCAAAAAGTTACTTTTACCCACTCGTTAACAATGTACTATTCTTCTTTAAAATTGTAATGTTTATAGATTTGTCATTTATCAACTTTTGTTTCTAGATAAACCTGGACTTTGAAAAACTGTATCCTGAAAAAACAACATGCTTTTTCAGGAATTGGAAATGGTTTATTAATAAAATCATCAGCCTCAAATATGGTGAATCGAAAGATGACTCATTGATTACTTTATATGAAAGTATTCAAGAGCAGCCTGATGATGGTAATTATGGATCTAAAAGTGTCAGTTTATTTTCGTTTATTAGGTTTATGGTTGAAACTACGATACTAACAATTTATTACTTGTTAGTCTGACTCGGAGTCTTATAGGCCTCGACTAAGTTTCTTATTTATTAACCGACTTCAAAAAAAAGGAGGTTCTCAGTTTGACCTGTATGTTTGTATGTATGTATGTATGTTTGTCCGCGATTATCTCACGTTTGACTGAACCGATTTTGATGCGGTTTTCAGTATAATGTTTGTCACATTTAGGAGAAGGTTTGGGTAGACTGATTTGAAAATATTTTTTTCGTTTGAAACACATTTATCGGGATTTAAGTATATTTTTAGTGACTCCTAAATTTGAGTTTTTGAACACTAAAAAGGGTAAAATAAATCTTAAAAAAAAAATTAACCGACTTCAGTATTGCATTGAATACTACACTCAAAATCGTGAAATACTGCTTGAGTAGAAGTCGGTGCCAAGTATAAACGGAAAATCGGGCAATTTTTGCTTGCCCATCCTTGGCACCGACTTCTACTCAAGCAGTAGGTATCTTTATTATTTCACGATTTTGAGTGTAGTATTCTCTGAAGTCGGTTAATTTTTTTTTAAGATTTATATTATTATTATTTACGTTACTAGCATCTGACCATGGCTCCGCTCGCATGGTACTTTAAAATAAATCACCTGTTTTACATTTCAGATCTAAAAGTGCCAGATCAAGTAAAACTGTTGGCCTACCTGATTCCCCCGAGAGGACGACTAAACAAACGCAGAAAATTTTCCACATTAGAATGCGTAGAGAACTTCATTATTGACGTCGAGGTAAATATAGTGTACTATTTATTGTTGAATGGTATGGTATCAATATCTATACCTTGCGAGTTCACTCGCGGTTACTTAATTTTATGTTGTTTTGGTTTTTTTCTGGATAAAGAGTAACTGTGTTTATCCAAAGTTTAATTTAAATTCATACCAAATTTCATCCAAATCTAATTTACCTTTTCAGAGATGGAAGTGGAAACAAACATTCACACTCGATTATAAGCTTTCCCATTTATAACATTAGTAGTAAACGCGCGTGCTTTGTAGGTACCTATCTTTATCAATTTTGCAATTTTTATATGTTTGCTATTGTTTTTAGAATCCTGGAGATATACAAATGAAAATTGATGAAGTTAAAGAAAAGGCTCTTCTCAGCAAGCAAAGCGTTCAACCGTACCTTATTAAATGTAGTGCTGGCGGTGATGGTAACGAAAACTATTATTTAATAATAGATAAAGTAATGTACAAGTTTACCTCGCCAATTAAAGCTTTTGACACTTTGTTCAAATCGTACCACGCGCTTCACGCAACGTATCCAGCAGCTGCTGAGCATTTATACGTACTAATTCAGCGTTGTGTATATCAAATAGAAACAAAATATGATAAAGTTGCACCATACATCGCAGATTTGTTGTCGCTTGCGAAAATGTAAACAAAATTGTCGTTTAATCTTTTTGAAATACTATTCCAGCAGCTGCTGAGCATTTACCATCCATCGCAGATTTGTTGTCGCTTGCGAAAATGTAAACAAAATTGTTGTTTAATCTTTTTGAAATACTATACTATTATTGCACGATGAAGTGCCTTGAATGTCGCAACGAATATCAAGATTTTCAGCAATACTTTGTGCATTTACGTTACGCACATAATATTGTCAATTATTTTAAATGTCCTGAGGAAAATTGTGCCAGGTTATATCACTCTAAGAGTGATTTAAAAAAGCATTTAACTCATTATCATGAAATCTTAAGTAGCAATCTTGTCTCAAATGCCAATGTATTTGATGTTAGAGGTAAAGCCAACTGTAGTTCCGGTTCAACGTCTGAATTAACACCTTTGAATGAAGCCCCTAAATTGAATAATAATACTAGGAATGAAACCTCAAATTTATCGGATTATCAAATAGAAGTCGATAATGCGTTACTTACATTTATTGCAAAATTATATAACATGTCAAATTTGCCAAGAAGTGTCATCCAAAATATAATTGAAATCGTGTCTGAGCTGTTTATATCGGAGCCGTTTAACATTATTAAACAATCCCTAACAATTTCAAAGAATGATTTGAATACTGATAGTTTGTTAATGTTGTCAATACTTCAAGATTCGTTTAAAAAAATCAATACCGATTATAAAAGAATGGAACATTTCAAACAGTTAAAATCGTATGTCAAACCTATTAAAAAAACCATTGGTGTTTCTGAAGATAGCAATCGTAGGAATGACACAGTAGAAATGGTAATTAAAAATAGGTTTTCTTATTTTATACCTTTGCGTGAAACTCTTAAGGAATTCCTTGAAACAGCAAATACATTAGAAACTATAATTAACTACCAGAACAAAGTAAGCGAAGAGACAGATGTCCTTAGAAATATAATAAATGGCACATCCTGGCAGGATACAATAGAAAAATGTAATCATGGTACCATTTTACCTTTGACTGTGTATTATGATGATTTTGAATCTGGCAATCCACTAGGCAGTCACGCTGGAAATCAGAAAATAGGTGCTGTATATGTAACTATATCTACAATACCACCACAGTTCTCCAGTCGTTTAGATAATGTCTTACCCGTGCTTTTGTTTTATACACAAGATAGAAACACTTTTGGTAATGAACCTGTTTTCAGACCATTACTTAAAGAATTGAAGTTTTTACAGGAGGAAGGGATAAACGTCAAATTTAAGAAATCTAGTATATCTATTACTTTTTGTATAGCCAATATTTCTGGAGACAATTTAGGGCTTCATTCAATTTTAGGTTTTCACGAAAGTTTTTCTTCAAATTATTTTTGTAGATTTTGCACAGTACAAAAAGAGCAAACAAAAACTGATACCAAAGAACAATCTGAATACATTCGCAAAGAGGAAGAATATAATACCCATTATACTAACAAAATTGGCGTTAAAGAAAAATGCATATGGCATGATTTAAATTATTTTCATGCTTACAACAATTTCACATGTGATGTTATGCATGATTTGTGTGAGGGCATACACCGTTATGACATGTGCTTAATAATCAAATATTTTATTGACGGCAATATTTTAAATTTGGACAATTTAAATTCAAGAATAAAATACTATACTTATTTAAAATCTGAAAAAAATTGTCCTCCGCCTGTCACAAAACAAAACTTGTTAAATGGCAAAATAATGTTTTCGGCTTCTGAGATGTTGTGTCTTGTTCGTAATTTTAGGTACATTATTGGTGACTTAATTGCGGAGCATGATCCAGTATGGCAACAATATTTAACTCTGTTAGAAATTACAGAGATATTAACATCTCAGGTTTTCACTTTACACTTGATCGACTACTTGAAAACTTCAATCGAAACTTACATGGAAAATTTAATTCAATTATTTAACTGTACATTAAAGCCAAAACATCATTTTCTACTACATTACCCAAGAATAATACAAAAGGTTGGTCCACCAATATTGATAAGTGCCTTTAAATTTGAGGCTAAGCACAAAGAGTTGAAAAAAATAGCACAATCAATAGCTAGCCGTAAAAACTTACCACTAACACTTGCAACAAGACATCAATTGACGAATAGTCATAAGTTAGTTGATAACACTGGACTTACTGATCGCTATTTACACGGAAAAATATTAAAAGTAAATAATGTAACAGAAATTGGTGATGATGTTTATAATTGTGTTGCTTTTGTAGAGATTAATGGTGTAACATATAGTGATAAAAATGTTATCTTGTATAGGTATGAGCAAGATCTGCCATTGTTTTTGAAGATTGAACAAGTGCTATTAAACGAATCTGATAAGAGTAAAATTTACTTTAAGTGTAAAGTTTTTAAAACAATTAATTACTCTCCTCATTACATGGCATATTTGGTCAATTGTACAAGTAGTTTTGAAATTGTTTCCTTACAAGATTGCTATAGCACAACACCGAATATAATTCATAAAATAGGTATAAATCAGTATGTTGATTTGAGAAGTTGATTCTTGTATTATTGGTTAGTAACAATACAAATGGTACAATACGGCCGGTGGATTTTGGCGGATCTGAAGTTGACGACTGTCCGTTTGTACGAAAGTGGCCAATGACTGACTGAAGATTCGCCGAGATCCGGCGGCCGTAGTGTACCATTCCTATTGTTACTAACTATAAACGACATAAGTTGTTACAATTTTGAGATGGAACTAATATTTGTATAAGAGAATCTGATGGTAACCCACGCCAATAAAGCAACAAATCTTAATGGCGGCATTAATCTATACCTACCTCTCAAAAGTGTTAGTGAAAGGGAACTAGTGTCAGCAAATAATGTATAAGCAAGATTAGTTTTTTTATTGACGTGGTTTTTCATAGTAAAGCTTACTATGTGTAAATAATATTCAGGCATGGACATTTAAATACTAGATAAGGACTAGATAATGATTAAGATTCATAATATTATAATTAAGATTCATAGTTATGAAAAATCTAAAACCACTGCACTTATTTATGAAAAATTGCAAACAACAATTTTGTGTGTAATATTATTATCATTGCAAATATGTAATTTAGCAAAATATATATATATATAAGGTGGACACAAATTAACTACAAATATTTTCAGGGCTAATTACTGATATTATTTAGAAAGTATATCAGTGGTTTTTTCAATTTTGTACACGCTAGTTTTCGAGAAAAGTTAACGTTTATGTTTTTTGAAAACCGTAACATTATAACATCCTGTACACAGCTTTGCGTAAAATGACAATTAAAATGACACACACAAACAAAAGCCGCCCCGCCCACCGGTGGTCGCTGTCGTTTACGTATAATAAATCGCTTGACATCTCTGTCTTTCACGCACTTTTCCTAAATAAAGAGGAATACAGCAAATCAATTCAATTCAACTATTAATTGGTGGGAGGAGCTTAAAGAGGTATGAAGTCTACACATTTAACTACAGTATGATACTAAATGTCATCATTTAATAATATTTTTTTTGTTAGAAAAAACAAAAAAAAAACTAGCGTATCGATTTTTAAAATTGTATCTCCAATACGTTTATTTAGCCCCCTGGAGCCAGCCCTGAAAATATTTGTAGTTAATTTGAGTCCACCTTATATATATATATATCCTAACTATATACAGGGTGTTTTTTTAATCATTGGCATCCTTTCTACTGGTGAAAGGACTCATGAACATGAGCAACTTTTTGTATGGGACTGACTCAATCCGATGGAAAAAAAAATCTGCTGTTCTATACTATTTTCCAATACCTACTCACCCGAAATGTATGGAACAGCTGATTTTTTTTTCCATCGGATTGAGTCGGTCCCATACAAAAAGTTGCTCATGTTCATGAGTACTTTCACCAGTAGAAAGGATGCCAATGATTTAAAAAACATCCTGTATATATATAGTTATATATATAAGGTGGACTCAAATTAACTACAAATATTTTCAGGGCTGGCTCCAGGGGGCTAAATAAACGTATTGGAGATACAATTTTAAAAATCGATAGGCTAGTTTTTTTTTTGTTTTTTCTAACAAAAAAAATATTATTAAATGATGACATTTAGTATCATACTGTAGTTAAATGTGTAGACTTCATTCCTCTTTAAGCTCCTCCCACCAATTAATAGTTGAATAAAATTGATTTGCTGTATTCCTCTTTATTTATGAAAAGTGCGTGAAAGACAGAGATGTCAAGCGATTTATTATACGTAAACGACAGCGACCGACCCGTGGGCGGGGCTTTTGTTTGTGTGTGTCATTTTAATTGTCATTTTACGCAAAGCTGTGTACAGGATGTTATAATGTTACGGTTTTCAAAAAACATAAACGTTAATTTTTCTCGAAAACTAGCGTGTAGAAAATTGAAAAAACCACTGATATACTTTCTAAATAATATCAGTAATTAGCCCTGAAAATATTTGTAGTTAATTTGTGTCCACCTTATATATATGATTAGGTTTGAACCAATATTTGTATAGTGATCTGATGGTATACCCGCGCTAGTATAGGAACTAATTAGTGTTTTTTTTTTTGCTAAATTACATATTTGCAATGATAATAATATTACACACAAAATTGTTGTTTGCAATATTTCATAAATAAGTCCAGTGGTTTTAGATTTATCATAATGTTGAAAAGTACGAGTGAGAAGTTATTTGATAGTTATCAAATAACTTTATTATGATTATGATTAAAATTAAGATACTAAGGCTGAGTTTCACCGATTGCTAATCTACAGTTATGCATCTGTCAGTGTTGAATTTGTTGTTACCAATCGGTGAAACCCAGCCAAGTATTATATTTTAGATTATAATTATTGGTATGGACAAATATTTTGTATTACTATGTATAAGAATCTGATAGCATAGGTCCATTATAAAATAAACCTTAGATGGTGGTGCTAATTTATATTTCTCACGAGTGAAGATAGGCAGCTAATGTAAACAATAGTGTGCGAGTGAGAGGCACTGATTAGCGCCCTTATTATAATATAAAAAGTAGTTTCTCTATTGGCGTGGGTTATAGTATAGCTTAGCTTACTTATTGTGTGAGTAATAACTTATTATATTCTTAGGTAATAATAATTAACACCTGAAAAAAAAAAGGTCAATACGTTGTTTTAAGTTTTATTTTTGAATAAATTATTTCATACAGTTGAATTTATTGTATTATTTTATATTTTATTAGTTTGAGTACCTCCCACTTATTTACCTCTATTTTCAGGCATGAAATGGCACGCGGAGATCAGATTGGAAGATGTGACGGTGCATCAGGCTCGATATTTCTGTAAGTGAGTTTTAGTGCTTTTCTTGTTCATTTCATGTTTCAAATGGTACTCAATAATCATGATATTTTAGTGTAGGATTTTCAGTTCTATGCACAGATTCGAGAGCTTTGTTATATACGAAGTTGAGATTGTCTTATTTGTAGAATTACAAAGTCTTGGTTCAATGGTTACTAGTGGTTCGCCGCGAACTTGACCTCGCGATAATTATTTTAAAATATCTCAAAAACGGCTGAACCGATTTTGTTGCGCAACGAACTTAAAAATTCTATGGATAGTTGCTACACGTATTCTTAATATCATCGAATATGCGTTTCAGTAAATATTTTTCAGTTCATCGTTCGATTTATTCAAGCTAAAGTTTAGTCAGAATGGTACTAAACAAATATATTTTGACCATAGGTTGTTTTTAATTTACCTTTTTTTTTGTACGTAATATTTGTGTTAACATTTCGTTCTTTGTTGTATTATTAAGTTGTACTATTAATTTCTGGCCAACAACTTTAAGCAATAAAATGAGTTTTACAGTATAAATTTTAAATACTAGCAGGTTTCTATGAAAAACTTTCATTTCTTTGTTTACATTGTTGAGCGAGAAATAAAAATATAACTTATACTTGAACTGAAAAGTAGCTGAAATACAATGAAAATTATACCAATACAATTTATTTTCGTCGTATAAGACAATCTGATCTTCGTATGAAACATGCCATGAATTAAATCAACAACTGAAAATTCTTACAGTAAGATACTTGATTATTGAGCCAAGAGATTTCTGATCTCCGTATGAAACATGTAATGAATTTGATCAAGATCTAAAACTTCTTTACTGAAGTGCTTGGTTTTTAGATCAATAATAATAACATTATTCGTTGGAAACAATCTGATCTTCGTATGAAACATGACATGCATTGAACCAAGAACTGAGATTTCTTGCAGTGAAATACACTATTATTGAGTCAAGAGATTTCTGATCTCCGACTGAAACATGCAATGAGTTAGATCAAGACCTAAATGTTCATAACTGAAGTACACGGATTTTTCAATCAATAATAATGACACTATTTGTTGGAGACAATCTGATCTTCGTATGAAACATGTCATACATTGAACCAAGAACTGAGATTTCTTTCAGTGAAACACACTATGATTGAGCCAAAAGAGGTCTGATCTCTGAATGAAACATGCAATGAGTTATATCAAGAACTAAAATTTATTCAGTTAAGTACCTGCACGTTCTTAAATCAACAATATTAACATTATTGGTTGGAGACAATCTGATCTCCGTATCAATTGCTTATTGTTTTTGAATTAAGAATTGAACTTCTTTACTGAAATACGCATAAATATCGAATCAAGAACAGGGATATTATTCTTTCCAAACAATCTGATCTCCGTTTAAATTACATAATATTATTAAACTAAGAATAAAACTTCTTCACTAAAAATGCATTATCATTGAACTGAGAACATTGAGACTATCTTTTTAAGACAACGGGATCTCCAGAGAATAACTTGTTGTTATTGAACTAATAGTTAAAACTACTTCACTGGAAAGCATCAACTAGTAACTAAGATTGTTGGCATTCTTCACTACAGATAAATTATTCTCAATGTGAAAATATAATTAATTGATGCAAGAGTTTAAGCTGCTTGACTGAAATATGCCGAAGCATACAGATAAGTACATACCGTTCTACTTACAAGACATTTATTGTTCATACGGAGAAATTATGTTCTTGTAAGAAAACTCCGGGATCCGTTTGACAAAGTGTTCAACTGAGAAAAGCATTATTCTCAAAAATATTGTTTAATCACAAATATATAAATTCTAGAAGGAAGACAAATATCTTGACTTAACTATTTATTTACTAGCATTTAGAATAATTGTGTTTTGATACAATCATTTATTGTTTTCCCCGTATATGAATCACGGGAATTCTTGACCAATAGATATATTATTGATCAGAAACAATAGCATTTCTTGACCAATAAATATATTCTTGATAAGAGAGATCTCTTCATACTCGAGGGAAAATACAAGGGTAACTTCGAAGGGTACTTTTTAAATTTAAGACATAATTGTCTTTATTTTAAAAATTTAAAATTTTTGACTCAAGAAAAAAATTGTTACTTATTCCAAAAAAACGTTGCTTTCTCATTGCAAGAACAGAATATTGTCTTAGTTAGTGAGTATATATACTTGGAAGAAAAATGAATTACAAGACAAATATTTACTACTTTTAAGAATATAATGTTTTCCCCATATATGAATCACGCAATGTCTTGACCAAGTGAAATATTCTTAGTTTAAAACAATTTTTTTCCGTGTGCCTTATCAAAAGTCCTTCAACCTGATGAGCATTTTCTGATGACGTATAAAAATTGAAGATCTGGAACATCTGATGAAGAACTGCAAGAGACCAGCTACACTATAACATATATGGAAATGGCGCCTTATTAAAAGTCGTTCAACCTGATGAGCATTTTCTGCTGACGTATAAAAATTGAAGATCTGGAACATCTGATGAAAAGCTCCAAGAGAGATTTTTCATCTAAGCGAAACTCACGCGGGCGAAGCCGCGGGCGACAGCTAGTACTGATATATGAGTATTTTAGGTGTACCTAACCTCAACCTAACCTAATCTACCTAATATAGGTAGGTACCTCAGGAGGTACCTACCTATATTTTTCAATGATAAGTCTGCCTCAACGTCCGTTTGTGGCAGGTTTTATCGTAGATTCTAGATCTAGGTGAAATAGCTCTTATTTCCTCCGGGTGCCAGCAGATTTATACGCCTTTCAATCTCCCGTAATCCGAAGCTCACTGTATAAGTAAAGTTTATTTCTGCACACCGAACTTTTTATGCTTCTCTTCCCGCGCAGATTGTAAAAGTCAATCGGGGGAAAGGGCTTTAAACTGGGGATTCCTCCAATCATAGGTAATGGGCTAGCAACCTGTCACTATACCTGAATCTCCATTCCATCAGAGAGCCCTCTCTTCAGCGAAGCGTGGCCTTCGAGTCTCATGACTTTATATGTATTCTAGGTGTCATCGTGTCTGAAAAAAAGTTCGCCTTCCACACTGAGGCACTTATTCTATTAGAAAAAAAGTTATCGAACATTTTAGCTAAAATGTGTTTTATCTCGTTCTTTCAATGTCAAATATTGACAAAACATAATTTAACTAAAATGTACGGTAACTCCATAGAAGTAATAAGTACTTTGTTGTACAAAGTACTTATTACTTTTGTTGTACAAAGTACTTATTACTTCCATCCAACTCTTTTATGAACAAGATAGTAAATGTATCGTTTAGTTGTAACATTTAAGCTACTTCTTTTTCTTCTTATCGAGTTTGTTATTGCTAACACTGGTGTCAAATTTATTCAAGTCGCCTAAAGCCATCTGACATGACATTAACGACTACCACCTAAAGGTAGTAGCCATGCGCGGTTCACCTCCCACACTGGGGTAAATATTCGCAGTATGGGAGCACCTTTAGCTCTGGCTGGTATCCTCGCATTATTTTAAAAATATGCGTAGGTATATCTCAGAAACGGCTTAACCGATTTTGTTGCGTAACGAATCCGCGTTTCTATAGGCGACCGGACTGATGTTGGTAAACAAATCTAACAATAACATTATAATAAAATGTATGAATTTTTGTTTGATTTATAATCATATGATAAAAACTACTTACTAGAGAAATGTAACAACATCTTTCTTTATATTAGATATCTTTTAAAAGCTTTTATTCAACTTTCGTTCGGGTGGAATCTTATAAATCAATTTTGAAGTAGATATCTTCAAGCGATTGAGCTGAAATGTACACACGTTTATAAATAGTTCGGTTGACAATGCATGATATGGTATGTGACGTCATTCTAAATCCAATATGGCGGACCATCGAAGATAGCGGAATAGTTATTTGTACCTAATGAATTTCTACAATATGGGTACCAAATGAAAGGGTTTGTTGAGAGTAAAAATAGTTTGTAATATTTTTTGTGGCACAAAACTGAACATATGCATTTTTTTGTATTGCTGCCTATGTGTCATTCACACTACTGGCCGGATTTTAATAAAATTTGGTACATGGCCAGAATAAAACCTGAAAAAGTACTTGGACATTTTTCATCCCGAAATTTCCACTGGAGCAGAGCCGTGGGGCGCAGCTAGAATTATTGCAATTGCAAATTCGGATTTATTATATATTCCGTCGATTGTGTATCGAATAAACATCTATTGAATGTTAACCTTGACTTTGGCTGTCTTTGAAGCGCAATCCAAGCCTTCTGAAGGGAGGCGCCGTATCAATCATCCTGAGGGAAGACCCTTTGTCTGCAAAACAGAGACGGGACATAACAAAAATCAATGTTATCGAGGTCTTGATTTCAGACTTGAGGCCTTTTAGATAAGTATAAATTCTATATTAAATTCTAGTATTGTCATCGGCTTAGCACGCGTTAATTTAGCTTTTCACTAATTTCACAACCTTTCTATGTGTATATGAGCATAGCTAATTATGCTCATATACACATAGACATGAATAGATAAAGAACCCTTCTGCATCGAGTTTCTTCGTTCAGTTTCGTCTCTGCGTTGATATACTAATTGGTCAGCGGTCAACGTCCAATTTTATATTTATTTACAAATTACTGTCCAACTAGTAAATAATCTTAAGAGAACGATGCGAGCATTATCTTTATTACAAAAAAAATACATTATTAAAAAAAATATACAAGCATGTGCTTTATAAAATACGATTTCAAAATATTTTGATACGTTATCAAAGATTATTTATTCTTCTTCGAATTCCTCTCCTATAGGCTGGACAGCATCATGGCGATTTTTACTTTCGAGGTCGCTGCACTAAACAGCGAGGTACTGGGGCCGAACCAATCGCCTGCGCTTCTTTTTCCTTGGATTTTGCCCTGGATGCTAAATCCTGATTTATTTATTATCTAACTCCTCTCTATTGTTTTGTGTCAAAAATTGAGTATAATTGTTAACTGACATGCCAATCGGATAATTAAGTTCAAACACCAAGCCTCGTTTGCATCGCATCCCTAGTGGAGTTAACCGTGTTATCTGAATTATGGCTGCGCCCACTACTTCAAGTTATCAGCGATGTTCTACCACTCTAATGTTTATTCAGAAATGAGACCTTTAATTATTTATAGGTAGTATTAGTATAGTAATATTTAATTTATTTATTTTTAAGAAAATAATGTTTGACCAATTTTTAAATGTAATATCTATCTTATTATACTTCAATAAAGTTTAAAGGATCTTTAATTTATATAAAACTAGCTGCTCCCCGAGGCTTCGCTCCTGTGGGAATTTCGGGATAAAAAGTACCCTATATGTTATTCTCGGTATTTTTTACATGTATACCAAATTTCATCGAAATCCGTGCAGTAGATTTTGCGTGATTAACTAACAAATCCTAACTTATAAATGCGAAAATGAATTTGTTTGTTTGTTTGTTACCTCTTCACGCTTTATCTACCGAACCAATCTTCCTGAAATTTTGCTTACACATAGCTGGAAGTACGGAGAAGAACATAGGATACCTTTTATCCCGGGCAATAGCTAGTATCCTCATAAATTCGCACGCAAACTTTCGCATTTATAATATTAGTAGGATGTAAAAAAAATGCTAAGAAATTACAGATTGATAGTTAACCATCTTCACGAGCATCGCAAAACTCAATAATATGGACATGAAAACTTGCAAACCTGCTCTCGACATACCTAGGTACCAGTTTGAATATTTTGAGTTGGATTGCACCGTCGCACTTTGACAGTAACAGTCACTTTAACCAGTGGTACGTAGTACTTATATTAATTCTGTGCCAGTGGTGTTTGCTTAATTATCACTAAAATCAGTGCTCAAAATTATCCATTTTAAGATGCTGTGGTTCCAAAATCATTATCATCTCAGCCTTTTTCTGTCTAATAGACTTCTTTTTTGTTAGCCATCCTACTCTGTCCTGTATTCTCTCATTCATGTTGTACGAATACGACAAACTACTTTCTTTCTTATCGATTGTTATTACTAACACTTATTTATTGAAGTCACCTAAAGGCATCTTACATGACTTTTACGACTACCGCCATCTAGTTACAAAACTACTTTGATTACCTATGTCATCCGCCCAACTCATTGCGGGTCGTCTGACACTTCTTTCCCCTTAACACAGGGCGGGCGCTTCATAGAAACGGCGCGTCAAATATGCCTACTACTACTACAAATGAAACTGTATATCCGTGAACACGTCAGTAACACGTCAATGTGTGCGTTTTCATAGTCGAACGACCCACAGTTACACAAGAAAGGGGGAGAAGTGCGGAAGGAGCGGGGGGGTGCCATATTGCGGGAGGGGCAGGGAGTTTCCTTTCTGTACGTAGTACTAATATTAATTCTGTGCCCTTAAATAAATGTTAGTTCCGCCCATTGAACTATATTCCGCCATTCTTCCCTAACTTGCACCACACACAGAACACTTTATGCCACCGTCGAGCGCTGCGCGTCGCTTCCGACGGGTCGCCATGTTTGCTTGTCCAACACTGTAACACTAAAAATCGACTTTAATATACGTCGCTTTGTTTACTAGTGTACACTGGTTGTAAATTATTTCAGTGTTAGCTATTTTGGGTTAGGATTTTATAACTAGGGGTTTTAGGTTATTTTGTCATGACTTGTTTCTGAACTGTACACACCATCGAGTTATAATCCTGATGGAGGGTACACACACCCAATACATACAAACGGATAAAGGGAGTTTTATTTTAACTTATTTGTCCTACTTAAATAAATAGAATATTTTCAAAGAAGCGAAGCCACGAATTCCAACTCATGAATATTTCCGTTTAGATGAAATACTTGAGAATTGCGATGCACTAAATCGAAACTAGTTTAAGTTGGTTACTGGTGTGAGTCGTAAACTGGAGACTTGCATAACATGATATTTTTATGGATCCAGAATGAGGATGTTCATGAAGGATGTTTGATATCTAAGGATGGGTTTTATTTAAAAGTATTCCTTCTTTTCTCCATGTGAGTCGGTACCCACTCGTACCCTAAAATTCGCCCCTGGAATAAAAGTTGCAGATTCGGCCCCTATAAAGGTACCCATTCTTCACCCGGCAGGGGACCAGTTAATTTTAACAATACACGAACACGATACACGAACGAACATTCAAAGTCAATTGTTTTTATTTAAATAGGCTTAAAAATAGCACTTTAAATCGTCATATTCTTGATTTTTAGTTAGTTGACGTCATAAAATTACTTAAAGCTAAGGTTACCACCGCCTCCAAAGCGCAAGTGGAGAAGAGGCGGCGGGGCGCAACAAACTCCGCTGTTGCATTTTGTCCAATGACGTCACTTTACAACAAATGTCTTACAATTAAATGACTATCTATGTGGACGAATATACATTAACTGAAAAGTCTGCTAACTAGCAGGTATCCTAACAATGTTTCCATTCACCAAAAGCAAGGAGTGGTCAATGTAATGTAGTTGATAGTAACTAAATATTATCTCAGGGGATCAGGTTAATCTGCTTCCGACTGTATTTACTTGTAAACAAAAAGTGATTGATACCCGAAACGCGTCCAGACCGAATGACATGAGTCAAATTGATCTCTCAGAGGTTTGTTTGTAGTATCTTTATTGTACTAAGGATACACAGTGAACTTAACATAACTAAAAAGGTAAATATACAAAGGCGGTCTTATCCCATGAAGGGATCTCTTCCAGGCAACCAGCGATAGACTGAGAGGATATATTTACTCAGTAAAATGGGTAGAAGTAAGTACGTACAAACAGAAGAAAAGGGTAAAGAGAATTAGTATATATACATAAATATGATATATAAATAATATAATAATACATTTTCAATACATATGACTACTTATGGAAAATTAGTAAAGGAATAAAGAAAAGACTACCTAGCTTAAATGTTGGAAGTAACATGCGAAGATTTTAAAAGTTTTGATTTGAAAGAAGATAGGGAAGGAGCCATTTTAATATCTTTAGTAAGTGTATTCCAAAGCTTAACTGCCAAAACTGCAAATGAGAGGTATGTCGGGCGAGCCACACCTGGAATTCGAATCTGCACCCTTTTTGACGTAAGTCGAGCACCAACTGAGCCACAAGCAATAGATAAATAATAGATATGGACAGGTGAAATTAAACAAAGCTTGTAAAGTAAACATTTTTTCATATCAACGTCACTGGAACATGGCAACACTATTTATAGTTGCATTTGCAATGCAATTTCCGCGCAGGTATGAATGTTCCGTGCTTTCCTAGCTGTCTATAAATGCATTAACTTTTTGCCATATCTCGCGTGTTATTGAACGTTCCTGTTCGATGTGCCTATTTTCCAGGTTATAAATTATACTGGTTTTTTTTTTTATGGCAAATCCTGCCGGTGCTTTATGATTTTGTATACTAATCTGACTGTATGATAGTTTTCATCGACCGCCACATGCTTCCGGTGAAGGAAAACATCGTGAGGAAATCTGCACTCTGATGATTATCAGCTAGAGTGTGAAATGGAGAAGGCAGTGGCTAACCACTCCATTAAAACATTGCCAAGATAGACGTTCTGTGTGTTTCATTCCATATAATGACCACGACTCTCAGTCATGAGGAAAACGAATAATGGAGGAAGAATATGTTACTGTGTTTTTATTCAATGTAATCTGTGATACACATAAAAAAAGATAACGAAATTGGAAGAAATCGCTCTGAGATAAGTCCGCCATTGGACACCCCTGTATGTCACTATTTTTACACGACTGACCAAAAAAAGGGATGTTATGTTTTCGGGGTTCGTAAGTTTCTTTATTCCAGCAGAAGTCTTGAACGGCTTAACAGATTTTGATGAGGTATTTCCAGATTCCTTGCATTCCTTCGAGTGACATAGACTATGTGAGTTGTCAATCGTGTTTTTTATTTTTTATCAATTGTACCTAAGTCTCTTATTAATTTCTTACTATTTTTGTACTTTTACAAACTGTAGGTACTTTCGTAAAAGTACAAAAAATAGTATCAGACAAAGTGTACTAACACAACAACTGGATAATTTTCATTGCGAAAAAGGCTATAAAACCCTATTTCTCAGAAACGCTTGATATCAGAGAACTGTAAAAAAATTGTTAATTAAATTCGATTAAATTGCTTTTTTTTAATTATCTTGTGATAATATTTCTGTGAGAGCAATTGTTTTATTCCCATAATTTGTTTTTCCAAGAAAAAAGCTTTTTAGGAATTCTTATGCAAAGTCAAAATCTCTCACCTCAGAACTAAACTATGATTTAGTTCATTGTATCTTCGTATTTGCAATAAAAAGTAGCAATATATATGGCATTTATTTTTGGATTTTTGTGCATCTCGGATGCAAAGATCAGATGATCTGGTCGCGGGTTAAAGTCCTGCTCGCATGGAATTTTTTCACCATATCTAATTTCTATATGAGAGTACTTTAATATATATGGTGTTTATATTAATAGAAAACCATAGAAAATTAACTTATACGAGTACAACTCGATTATCGATCACTCGCCGCGCCACTCGATTCGTGAGCTCGTAAACGGAAATGAAACCAACGCTTTACAGCCTAATAAAATGCGGACAATAAGGGATTTCAACTGCAGCTTCTTCTTCTTCTAAAGGTGCCTCTCCAACTAGTGAAGGTTAGCGATTAACATGCTCAAGTCCTTCTTGTCCTTAGCTCTGCGGAACAGCTCAGCAGCATTCGCTATCCCGGTCCACTCTCGGATGTTTCGCAACCAAGACTTTTTCCGTCTTCCGACCTTTCTCTTTCCAGCGACTTTGCCCATCATTATCAGCTGCAGGAGGTCGTATCGCTGATGTCTTAGAACATGACCTAGGTATGAGATTTTTCGCCGCTTAACAGTAGGCATGAGCGTTCGTTTTTGGCCGATTCGTTTTAAAACCGTGGCATTGGTCACCTTCTCGGTCCAGCTTATAGAGAGCATGCGCCTATAAGTCCACATTTCAAAAGCTTCTATGCGCCTTTTCAGATCTTCTTTAATGGTCCAAGCCTCACATCCATACAATACAAGGGGCCAGATATAACAGTGAAGCAGACGAGTGCGTAAACTGATATTAATATTACGACTGCAAAGGACTTTTTTCATCGAATTGAAAGCACTGCGCGCTATTTCAATCCGAGTTTTTATCTCTAACTCGCTGCTCCAATCCTCATTAAGCCAAGTGCCCAAGTATTTATATTTCTGAACCCTTTCTAAGTTTTGGCCTGATACCCTTATGCTGGAATTGCAGTCTGGTTTCCCAGAGATGACCATAAGTTTCGTCTTCTTTATGTTCATTGTAAGACCAGATCTTTGACTGCACTCCTCTAATCTCTCAACCATTCGTTGAAGGTCAGCTGTTGTAGACGCTATCAAGACTGTGTCGTCAGCGTAACGAAGGTTGTTAATATTACGGCCGTTGATCTTCACTCCACAGTCGAGATCTTGCAGAGCTTCCGCCATAATAGCTTCAGAGTAGATGTTGAAGAGAATAGGTGACAGAATGCAGCCCTGTCTCACCCCTCTTTGGATAACAACTTCGTTGGTCTCTTCTCCGTCTACTTTTACGGTGGCCAGTTGGTTACAGTACAGGTTTTGGATAAATCTGTGATCTTTATCGTCGATACCTATGTCGTTTAACAAATCAAGCAAACGGTTATGCCGAACTCTATCGAAAGCTTTTTCATAATCGATAAAGCATAGGTAGACATCCTGTTGCATGTCCCTGCATTTTTGAACCAAAACCTGTAAAGCAAATAATGCTTCTCTAGTGCCTACTCCGGATCGAAAACCAAATTGGCTGTCACCAAGCTGTTCATCGCATTTAACCCTTATGCGCTCGTGTATAATTGTGAGAAGTAGTTTCAAAACTTGGCTCATTAAGCTAATTGTTCTAAAGTCCTCACACTTCTTTGCATTGGGTTTCTTTGGGAGCGTAATAAAGACAGACTTTAGCCAATCTTTAGGAATTTGGCCTGTGTCATAAACCAAGTTCAGAAGTTTCGTTAAACCATCCATGTTTTCCTCATCCACCAGTTTAAGTACCTCTACATATACGTCGTCAGGTCCCGAAGCTTTTCCCGACTTTGCCCTGAGTAATGCTTTTCTGACTTCGTCTTTTAGAATAGGTAGACTAACATCAATACTGTTGCTTACATTGAAGGTTCTGGAGTCATCTGTAAACATATTTTTTATGTATAGCTCCCACATGCGTTTTTTCTCTTCAATGTCCAAAATCGGAGTATTGTTTTCATCTACTAGCTGGTGAGTGGGGCGCTTCTTTGCAACCATGGCCCTGATTTCTTTATGCAAGTTAAATGCATCATGCTTCTTATACAGATCTTCAAGACGATCACATTTACTAATACACCAGGTCTTACGGGCATAACGGACTTCCTTTCTAATCTTACGGTCTATGCTTTTATAACGCTCTGTGTCATTTTTATGGAGTCTCCTTTCTTCCATAAGCTGATAAATTCTATCAGTCATCCATGGCTCCTTTGCAGCCCACTTCTCTGGTTTCAGAATGTTCTTGTTAATTTTATGTACTCTAGTTTTCAAGTGGTACCACTGTTCCTCAACCGATCCATCAGACTGCTTAGCTTCAGACGCCCATACATTTAACTCTCTTATCACTTCCTGCCTACAGTTGACATTGTTGACCTTTCGTATATCTACTCTATTATTGTTCTGTCGTTTACGAAGTTTCTTTAGAACGAATGTCATGTCTGCAACAAGAAGGTTATGGTCTGACCTGATATCAGCACCTGGGAATGTTTTAGCACTCTTGACACAATTTTTGAACCGGCTGTTGATAAGAATATAATCGATTTGGTTGCGGATTATATGCTCAGGTTTATGTTTAGGTGAAGTCCAAGTATATAATCTTCTAGGTGGTAATTCAAAATAAGTATTTGTGACTATCAGATTTTGTTCTTGGCAGAACTGAACTAGTCTGTCCCCTCTGTTGTTTCTTGTACCAAGACCATACGTTCCAACCGTCCCTTTCACCTCTGTCTTTCCAACCTTGGCATTCATGTCTCCCATGGTGATGTTAATGTCATGTTTCTTGGTGATGTTAAAGAGTTCCTCTGTTTGTTTGTACAGTTCCTCAACCTCCTCATCTAAGCCGTCTGTTGTAGGCGCATAAAGTTGTATTATATTAAGTTTTCTGGGTTTTGTCTGGATTTGAATCATCATAGCACGGTTAGATTTGGGCACAAAAGAAATTGGTGTACTAAATGTCTTCGTATTTATAATAATGGCTACTCCATACATATTATTTGACTCTCCCGACCCAGAATAATACATGACGTAGGTATCATCAATCCGATGTTCCCCGTGATCCTTCCATCTAACGTCGCTTATACCAAGGATGTCAATCTTTAGACGATCCATTTCTTTACATAAGTTGTAAACTTTTTCTGGACTTTTCAGACTCCTCACATTCCAGGTTCCTATCCTAAATTTCCGCCCGGAGATTCTTTGCACCCCTGTCCCATTCAAGGGACGCCGGGCACTCGGGGCCATATTTTTATTTGACCTTTGCATGTTAAATTACTAGGGAATTGTAGTGCAGTGGTTTCCCGTTGCCTTCTGCACCAGTCATTTTAGGGGTAATTTACTCCCCTAGGCCGCTGTTGCCTCTTCTAACCGGGCTCGGTTAGGTGAGTAGTTATACCGCTACTGACTCGGTCGCCAGAGCCTCGTCTGTTATCTAGCAGGAAGCACCGCGGCAGATGTTGCCGCCGCCAGAAGGCGCGTGCAGGTGAGGTTGACAATTGGGCCGGTTTTGATGTTAGCACCGATCTCCCCTTACTCCCCATAACCCCCTTACTCCCCGTCAACTGCAGCAGTCACATTAAATTACTTGAGTAGCTGTATTTTAATACCTAAACCAAATTCTATCCTAACATAGTCACTGTTTTTAACCGCCCTTTTTGTTTTTTTTTTATTTAATTTGATCGTGAATTTAAAAGTGCTATTTTTAAGCCTATTAAAAAAAAACAATGAGGGATTTTCCGAGACCCAAATAAAAAAAAATAGTTCCAGATGACTTCATAGATGGCGCTTAAGTAAAAGGCGAGAGAAAAAGTTCCATACAAAAAGCAAAAATTCACGGGATTGGCATTTAAAAAAAAATTAAACCTAATAAAAAAAACATCTAAAAAGTATCAATATTGTGATTTGTGCAACTGTCAAACTGTTAGGTGATTTTTTTTCTGCCTCTGGTTGACAAGAAAAAGCGCGCCATATAGGTTCAGCCATTATTACGACTGCTTTCATAAAACGCTATCTGTTGAGACTTTTACATTTAGCTGTCAGAAAATCGCTCATTCATGTTATTGTTTTTTCACTGATGATTCTATTATTTTGAGATATTTTAACTGTCGTCCCCTATTATATGGATTACATCTCATTTGCTATTTGAGTTCCGATAGTAATATTATCGAATTCACATTTGGTCCAGCCAGAAATTATTGGCAATAAATATTAATATTATCATTTCACATCTTAATGGTGATATAAATCCCTTTTAGTGCCTGATATTGTTATTATCTATCAGAAATCTAACTACCAACATACTATTATTTTTAAAATAAATTGTAGTATTATAGCATTTGATATAACCATAGACATAGGGAAAAAAAATCTTTAAAATTATTTTTTTTTGCTAGCTCTATGATATAAACCGCATGAATAGGCTTGTCAGATATTAATTCATTCGAAATTTAGTACATAATACAAATATAATATTGCATTTTATAGTGTTCGTTATATTGAATATCTTGACATTTTTGATACTTTCTTTTTGATTGTTTGTTTGTAATATCTTTATTGTACTAAGGATACACAGTGAACTTATTAACATAACTTTAACTTTAACTGCTACTTTTTATTACATGATTACATTATTATTTTTTATTGTGATTATTTTTTTATTTTTTTTACAGCTATATAAGAGTTTATTCTTGCTGATATAGGACATTCTACTACTAGCTGCACCCCGCATCGCTATCATGGTAATGACTCTACTTTTCGGATTTAAAACTGTCTGTGTCTCTAAGAAAAACATTTTTTTTCTAGCTCTATGATATAAACCAATCGAAATTAAAACATACTAATAAAATCCATTTATTCTTACCAGTCCTATCATGTAAACAATCTTCACAGTACTTTTTATTGAATTTTGCTGAAAATAAATCAAATATTAGTTCAAACCTAAACATTCTAAAGTAAAACATTTATTAACCATGAAAGTAATTTCCTAAAAAGGCTATTTTAATTTATATTGTTGTAAAATCATAAAAAGACATGGTAAGATTGTTTACATGATAGGACTGGTAAGAATAAATGGAGTTTACATAATAATATATGTGCAGTCAGTTGCAGAGAAACATGTAGACTGTACATACTTAGGTGTATGTTGTTCTAGTTGGGATATTAACTCACATAATAGTTAGAAGTAAATAAATCCATTTTATATTGTACAAACTATTGCCCGCGACTTCGCCCGCGTTAATTTCCCACGAGAACAGTGCTTTTTCCCGGGATGAAAGGTATATTCTTCTCAGTAGGTACTTCTAACTATGTGTATGCGGAATTTCAGAAAGATTCGGTAGATAAAGCGTGAAGAGGTAACAAACAAACTTACTTTCGCATTTATAATATTAGTAAGGATTAGGATAGTTTTAAGAAATAAAATGAAACGACTGATTTATTTTTTACAAATATTAATTTTAATCGATCTATAGATATTTCATACGGAATGAAACTCATACATGAATCAAAAAAGCCATTTCGTTTCTCTTACGTTTCGACGCTAATTATACCTAAATAGAAATTGCATGTGGCTTCGCCCGCGTGAATTTTCCACGGGAACAGTGATTTTTCCCGGGATGAAAGGTAGATACCCTATGTCTTTCTTAGTACTTCTAACTATGTGCTAATGAAATTTCAGGAAGATTCGTTCAGTATATAAAGCGTGAAGAGATTACAAACAAACAAACTCACTCTCGCATTAATAATATGAGTTAGGATTAGTTAAGTATTGGGCAACAATAGAAAGGAAATATTTGACCTAAGTGCCTACTACATTGTGCTTGCTTTTTAAGTCTTTGTATTAATATATTAACATATTCTGTTACAAAGTCAGCAGCATAGTATTGATTCATGACGTGAAGTAATGTAGAATTAGATTCATTTATTTTATCCGAAACTTGATCACACATTTCTTTATCTAAAGTACGATATTCATATGTGATATTGTTAACATAAGAATCTAACTTTAAGTATTCTTTAATTCCTTTGTACATTTTCCATTCACTAAAATTGCAATTACCGCGAAATAAATGGTCATAATTTAAGATATTTTTGGACTCGGATTTAGTTTTCCATCCATATTGCAATCAAGTAACGTTAAAAACAATTTACGAAGATATTTAGCAAAAAACATTATTGGTTTTTTTGGATAGTCTACAATATAACCTGATTTGAATCTCGATACAAGTAACAAGTTTAAAATCAGACTTGGTAATGAAGCAGGCAGAATATCAACAGTTGGTTTATCGTACTGGTATCTGGACCAACCAGTAAGTATAATGCCTTTAAAATTAAAAACTTTACGCTCTCCTTCAAGTTTAAAATCACGTATTTCATTCAACCACAAGTAATTATTAAGAAACCTGTTATTTATATTAGGGAGCACATTTGTATTTCCATCAGCACCTTTGAATGCTGATGCTATCCAAATATTTGGAAATACCTTATGATATTTAGAAAGGTTTTGGAGCGAAAATTTGATGTTCTTTTTATAATTCCATATTACTGGTTCTGCTGTTATATTTTTCGGAGTAAAAGGTATAGTTCCAAGCATGTCGTCCCAGATTAACACATTTGTATGCTTAGAAATGTTTTTCACCATCGAAATCACTGTGTGGATATGTTGTATGTAAATGATTCTGAAATAAATAGAAAAATTAACGATTTCGTCTATGAAACATAAAGACGGACTAGCGCCCCGCCCCGGCTTTGCACGGGAGGTTCGTACATAAATTGTAGTCTATGTCACTCGAGCATAATGTAGTTTTCTATTGGTGAAAGAATTTTTGAAATCGGTTTAGTAGTTCCGAAGATTTCCCCCTACAAACAAACTCACAAATTTACAAACATTTCCTCTTTTTAATATTAGTATGCTGTATGATATAGAGAACGACAACACGCTTATTATTAAAAATAAATAACATGACTGACGAGTATAGAAACTACTCCTTTCAAAACTCTTCATCATGATAAATCGATTAGCTTTATCCATGATTTATCCATTTTTTCAACCTCTCTCTCTCAGCCAAAAGACGTCCACTGCTGGACAAAGGCCTCCCCCAAGGATTTCCATAACGACCGGTCCTGCGCTGCCTGCATCCATGCGAAACCCGCGACCTTCAGCCTAGTAAATTCAAAATCATTGGCACCTTTCTTCTGATGAATGTAGGTAAATGTACACATGAATTTTGAGCAACTTTTGTATGGAACCGGCTCAAACAGACCGAAAAATCTGCTGTTCCATAGTACTTATTTTACTAATAGTTTCTCGCCCAAAATGTATGGAACAGCTGATATTTTTTTTTCGATTAGATTGATTCGGTCCCATACAAAAAATTGCTAAAAGTCGTACTTTGACATGATTTTGAATTCACCTTGTACAATCCGCCAATTCGTTTTTATCATAATGTCACATGACTTATGTCAATCTGAAGAATGCAAGGAATCTAAATAGAACACATCAATAATTTTAAGGCGTTGAGAACCTCTAGGACTTCCCTCTCTCTTTAGTCGTATTTCCTCATGACTGAGGGTCGTGGTCATTATATGGAATGAAACACACACAACGACTCTCTTGGAAATTTTTAATGGAGTGGTTTGCCATTGCATTCTCCATTTCACACACTAGCTGATAATCATCAGCCAGAGTGCAGGTTTCCTCACGATGTATTCCTTCACCGGAAGCAAGTGGTGGTTTGTGAAAACTAACATGAGTCAGAATGGTATACAAACTCATGTAGCCCGGGCAGGATTCGAACCTGGTATTTTGTATTCACAGGCGGGCGCCCTACTACTAGGCCACCACCGCTTCATATTGGTTGACACTTACAGGACTTATGATGGATTAAGAAACTCACATACATACAAACATGAATCCTAAAAACATAAGACTCATTATTTGATCGGTCAGTCGGGTAATGGTATAATACCTCAACATTTCTTAACGAATTTAAAACTATTCAAAATTGAATTAAAACTAACAATTTAACATTAATTAAAACGAAAAGAAAAAAGTATTGATTTCGGAATTTTTTGTGATGGACTTACGAATTACTTTGTTGTCGTATTTTACATTCTCTGCATAAATTCATGTGGTACACTTCATCGCAACCAATATGGATATGCTGCATGGGAACCACGCTTTCATGGAACCTAATTATCTGAAATTAATATTAGTTATTCTCAATTCATTGGTATGTTTAGAATATAACAATCCACATTTTTTCAATTTTTTTTGCCCTATACCTTTTTTCTCAGGGTAGATTCGTTTGGCCCTATAGTAAAAGTTGTTATGATTGATTAGGATTAGCGTTTGGCATCGGTCTCAATTATTTTTTTGGGCCACCAGTCAAAGGAAGAGTTGCATTGTCTTTTAGCATACATGTATTGGGTCAAAGTCAAAGTAATTTTTTTTATTGAAACTTGACCTTCAAAGAAGGCTCTTTTTCACGTCGAAAACTAATTATTTATCATAATTATTATGTCTTAAAGCTACAAACTACTATCATTTCGGAACGACCACTGCTGAGAAGAAATGCCGAAAGAAACTCATGTAACAGTTTTGGTCGCCTAGCATGCCAGAGGGGCCATTTATTAACTCTATACATACACTAGATTGTGTAAACTCAAAAATAAGATAAAATATAAGAAACAAATATAAATATAATAAAACCTAATCTATACCTCTTCACGCTTTATCTACTGCACCAATGTTGCTGAAATTTCGCATAGGTACACATAGTAAGAAGTACTTACTGAGTAGGACAGAGGGTACCTTTCATCCCCTGAGAAAGCACTGCTCCCGTATGGGAAGTTTGATTTTAAATAATGGAATATCAATTACATTATCTAAAATCAAACAATCTGTGAGCTATCTTTACCACTAATTGCTTACGTCTCGATATGTAGAGATACGCCACACCACTAAAGTCTGTTTATTCATAATAGTCTTATTATGTAAACAATCTTACCATGACTTTTTGTCATTTCACGACAATATAAATTAAAACAGACTTATTAGGAAATTACTTTCGTGGTTAATAAATGTTTTACTTTAGAATGTTTAGGTTATATTTGATTTATTTTCAACAATATTCAACAACAAGTACTTTGAAGATTGTTTACATTATAGGACAATTAAGAAAAAATGGAGTTTACTGAGGCTGATAAAAACTAAAGTAAACCTGTGATAGCATATCGTTGATTAAGTTGATGCTTCCTGGTTTGCTGGGACAAATGGAATCTATGTGGTCTTCCTCTCTGAGGTGGCGGAACTTTTCGTATTGTAGCACGAATTGCAAATGGCCGAAGGTTTGAACTAGAGGAATTATCTCCAAGCTCAGATTTTTACTAGTTTCGAGGAAATCCATTAGCTGTAATTTATAACATATTAATAGTACCAGCCAGTATATGCCAAGTTGAAATTAAGTAATTTAAAAAAAATTATAATAATATCAATCACATGAATTCAAATCAGGAACTGACTAGAAGATAGGCTTGGTTGCATTGCCAAATTGATCACATGAATTCAAATCAGGAACTGACTTGAAGATAGGCTTGGTTGCATTGTCGAATTGTATGACAATGCTTAGCCTCTGGCCAAAAACTACCAGCTCTTTGGCTACGGAATATGTCCATTTAGATCAGTTTTTTAAAATAAAATTATACAGACTGATAAGCAGACCCCATGGACCCAATGATTCCATCCCAAAAGGCTCAAAATGTAGATTTTGCTAGGAATGAGATATTAGGACTTTTTGAGCCTCTCTGCTGCAGGCCACCAAGTCCAAGGCTGCAAACATGGGCCCTTCAGCTCATCAGCTTTATAAATTTATTTCCAAAGGAAGGGTCGAGGTATCCCGTGACCAGGGCTGGAAGCTTCTTTTTTGTTATAACATGTCTCACTCTGCTGGGCAAAGACCTCCCCACTTTCTTTCCATGTGTCCCTATCTCTGGTCTTCTCTATCCACCTGTCTTCTGTATTCTGTCGAATGGGCATTCCACTATCTTGTCTTAGGCTTTCCTCGCTTTCTGTGCCCATCAGCTGGGATCCAGGTGTCAAGTATATGAGCCCAACCTTCTGTATGCATACGGCCCATGTGATCCACATTTAGTTTATTTTTAAATTTGATTTAGTTTTTATATTAATTTTTATGATTTTATTAGAAAAATTAAAATATGTAGTCACCTCCTCTTTTGTGTAGCTATTTTTGTTTTTCAATACAACCAGTTCTCCTTCATACGGAAACATGTCTTCATACTCCATAAGAAGTCCAGTCGCTCCCAGGCGTTTCAAAATAATCAGCAATTGTTTCAAGTAGCTCAGTCTCAATGGAGTTCCTTTGAGGTCTATATGTACCAGGACGTGCTTTAGATTGACCTTAGTTCTTTTTACAGATATTTTCCGAAAAAAATTCGGTTGAGGACTGTTCGCTACATTTCTCACGTACGCATAAAAAAATAAAATCAAAAGTATAATGGCGAATAGACAATATTTTCTTTTGACATATTTTTGGAGCTGCATTTTCTTGATAAAATTTTCATTTACTTGAAAATAATCAATTTGTATAATCGATGGCAACATTTTCTTTGCTAAATGCAGGTTAAAAAAAATCCATTTTTATGGTTGCAACCTGCAACATATTTTATACAGTCCGATTAGAATCTAAACTTGGATTGCGCTGTAACAACTTCACTCTGGTCTCTTTGACAAATGTATATACATTTACATGTAGTGAAGTTAGTTTCGAATGGTTTGAAATGGTTTTGAATGACAAGCTGACAACTTAATAAAAAGAACAAAAACCGATAGAATTTAAATTGCGTATTATTAATTCACTACACATGTCACATTCACTCAAATCAAAAATAAAGCCAAAACTGATCCTGTTAAATAAACTTGAATGTTTATGAAAATAAATATTTGTTTATTATAGAATGTAAGTCTTTCGCGCAATAACTACTGAACGGATTTCAATGAAATTTGGTATACGGGATGAACGAGACCTAAAATCTAACACAATGCACAGTATAATTTATCCCAAATTGTCGAAAGGAGAGTCCTGGGACGCAACTAATCCTAATCCTAACTAATATTATAAATGCGAAAGTGAGTTTATTTTATTGTTTGTTTGTTACCTCTTCACTATATCGACTGAACCAATCTGCCTGAAATTTCGCATACACATTTGAAGTACTGAGAAGGGCATAGAGTACCTACCTTTCATCCCAGAAAAAAGCACTGATCCCGAGGGAAATTCAAATTTCGTGGGCAAAAGCTAGTATTAAAATAAATGTGATCCCAGAACTCTGGAATTAAGTAAATTGTTCGTTTCCGCTAGTTAAATTGCACTTTATGCAAATTGATAGTAATAAAACAGCATAATTAATAAAATACAAATACTATAATATATACTTACTTGAAATACAATAAATAAATATAAACGTAATTTAGTTCTCAACAAATAACTTCACATTTGTAAAACTGCACTTTTTAACCTTGCTTCTTATCGAGTACCTAGTTCATATAAAAAATAATATCAGATTAAAATGGATGCAAGCAACAGTTGTTGGTCGCTTTTCAACATCGAAATATTACTAATGCTTTTCAAGAATTTTTAATCGAAAATGAGAGATTGTTTACCTTCGTAATGTTTGACAGATTACATTATAATGATTGACAAGTAACAGGATGATTAATTTGGGAGACAATGTTACAAACATAGACATAGTAGTTTGCCTACAAATTCTATGGAACCAAATCACACCAAAAATGTCAACTTGACAAAAAATTAGCTTCACAGAAGATATTACGTGTCCTTCACCAACATAGGCAAAAACCATATCTGACATCCCGCTTCATCAGCTGTATGTGTCTCTAAGTAAAATATTTTTTTTTCTATCTCTATAATTTTTATTTATTTAAAACAAAAATGTAATATAATGTGGGACAGAGTTTCCTCTGGTTACAACAAGTTTTTTACAAAAAAAAAAACATTTCTGATACAAGCTTTATTCGCCATCAGCAAAGAAAAAATACACTAACGCGAACCATCAGGGAGGTCTTGGGGCATTAAATAAGTGACAAAAATTTAAAGTCCGCCTAGGAATTCTAATGGTAATCCTCCGGCTCCATCTTCAGACCTCCATCATCATGAGAAATTTAAAGTGCTCATGATGACAAAACAAACTAGCCCAAACGCTACTGGCCTAGTATTTTCCATCAGCGTATTCCAGTTTCTACATCCTGGCTCCATCATGAGTTCAGCTCGATGGTACCATAATATTGCATTGTTATCGGACTTATATAAGTACGCCAAGTTGCAGCTCAATCAAATGACAGCAAGTGGGTGAAAAATGGTTTGCAAGATTTGAAAAATAAATTTTATATATGTATACTTACATACGAACCAACGAATAGTAGCAGTAATCAATAAAATCTTACTGAGTACTGCTACCATTTGTGGGCGGGCTTCAAATTGCCGTCGACGTCTTTGTAAGAGTCAAACGTCATAGGCTGCTTCTGGGTAAGTTCGCTATATCGTAGACCTCATCTCTGTCCTCGGACAAGATTGTGGTCAAGAGCAAACCCATCTTTTATAATAAAAAAAAACGGTATCAAGCTTTTACAATAACAAGTAAGGACAGACATCTGTCAGATAGTACAACGCTGATAATGTCAATGTCGATGTGTCAAATTCAAATGACACATTGACATGACCCTACTCGCCTGTAGCGCCAACTGGTGAGTGTAAATATGAACCAAAGTCAATATTACGTGACGGTCCCACGAGACCGTCGGACGCAAGGGTTGTTCCCAAAATACTCTTTTGTCCTCTCCATTCTTTTGTTCTAAAAAGATAAGAATCAATGCAATATTTTCTCCTTCGATCTCGCTCTCAAAAATCTATTGTTCTAGCCGAAATGTACAGTCCGTAGTATTAAAACTTCCTGTATATTACAGCGTAATAAAAATAAAATACTGTAAATTACTGTTAGTACAATTTTATCGATTTTCTTGTTATCGATTAATTACGGCTATACGGCCTCAAAAGAAGGGATTTACTAAAAATATTCCAAGACACCAATTCATAGGTATTCAAACTTTATTAGAAAATATTGGAAAATATTATCTATGTCACGATAAATTGGACCTCTTTTCTTTTCGAAAAGTGAAGCCCCATTGCTCCGTTGCGTTGCGTCGTGACAGGGTCGTTTCAACGGATTGACGGAGAAAAGACTTGACTGTCCTGGTGCATTTTGTCCTTTTCTCGAAATGTCCTATCTCAGAGTATATTTTTCTTATAAAATTTTCGATCAATAAACATAACATGGGACGTTATTTCACTCTAAGGCACCAAACACACGAGCAGCATTTTGCTGTTGACCACCCAACTGCATGCTGCCGACGACGACACAGCAAACTGCATGCTGCCGACGCAACAAACTGCAGCAGCAGCTTAAACTTCACGTTTCAGCGTGAGCGTTGACCAATGCAATGGTGACATTTCGTCAGTCGACTACAAATAGCTAGGTGTAAAGCCCTCCCAACACCTCCCAGGTTTAAACGATTCTAACTGAATCTTCAGTCACTTATATAACAATTTCATTCGGAATATATTTAAATTTGCTGATACAAAACACATGCAGTGCAGTTTCATAAAAAGCAATAAAATAGCAATTGATTTCTCATTTTTATTGCTTTATTTCTCTATATTTCATCGAGGTTTACATATGATAATCTGGTTTTTTAAAGCGGTTACATGTAGGTTGTTCAGCCAAAATGTATTTGTCCTTGGATATACTTTAGATACATTATTATTATTAACTTTTTGGGGACGCCAGCGCAAGCACCAGACGGGTGATCAGTCCTCTTATACTGGGACTAATTCATCAGTTCCCCGAGATACTACAAAGACATACTCTTTGCATTAGTATGTGTTTTATTTTCAACCGACTTCCCAAAAAAGGAGGAGGTTATATGTTTCGATGTATGTATGTTTTTTTTTATGTATGTTCGCCGATTTCTCCGCCTATTGTGGACTGATTTCCGAAATTATTTTTTTATTCGTAAGAGTCTATTCCCAAGTTGGTCCCATTTTAACCACGTCAGAATCTGTTCGGTAATTTAAAAGATACCTAACAAAATATAAAAATATCAACATTGCATTATAGAGCAAAAGCCCGCGACTGCATGCCCTTCCTTATTTTATTAAAACTCAAGATTTTCTGTGTATGTCCCCAACATAGAAAATTAGCGACTATAAAAGTTGGATCATGATTACTTAGGCAGATAATTTGTAGCAATAGCATATATAGTGGTAGCTCAGTTTCCTCAAAGTAAAGTTTTTAAAGATTTTATTCCGAATAATATTGGAAATCACGCCATCCATTACCAGGCCATTGGTGCAGATATAAACCCCTGCCAGATATTGTAACTTTACTAAATTATAGTTATATTTGTTTTATTACAAAATTTGAATTTTATGTTACTTTGGGAGGCCCCAAGGGAGCTTTTTATTGACCGAACGAGCGAAGCGAGCGAGGGCTATAATTCAAGTTGGAGCGAAAAACACATTGTTTGTATGTATGTATGTATGTATGTATGTATGTATGTATGTATGTATGTTTGTTCCGCGATAACTCTCGAACCGTTGTTCCGATTTTGATGAAAGTTAGAATATATGTAGGGATGGTTAATAGAATTTTCAAGTTCGTTGGGCATCAAAATCGGTCCAGCCGTTTTTGAGATATTTAATTTTTTGTGAAAATAAATATTGTATTTTAATAGTCGCGAGGTCTACGTTCGCAGCGAACGACTAGTATCTATAAAAATCATCCTTGCTAGCCATATTACCTGCATAAGCAACTAAGATCCAAACTTCATACCTAGTTGCTAATATTTTTTACCCGTATATACCACGCAGAGAAACATTCATCATTTTTAAAATAAGGAGGGTTTGATCGTCGCGGACTCTCGGTCTATTTATGTGCCAAAAATAATAGACAATTTGACATATTCTGACATTTCAAATCAAACTGACATAAAAAGTTTCGAATTCTTAATTCTTTATTTTCGGCCAGAAAAAAAGTTTAAGTTTTTATTAAAGAAAATAAGTGTAGAAGCACTAAAAATGATAAAATAAAACTTTTTTCCAAAAAAAAAATGAACCGACTTTCATTATAAAACTTAAAATCATGAAATAACAATAAAGAAAAATGTATTGGCATGCTACCTACTGAATGAGGTGAAGTCGGTGCCGTAAAAATTAAATACCTAATCTAAATTTACATTAGAATCGTGTATACATACCACCATAACACTCTCACAGGGAGGCCAGGAGATGTTTCACGGAATGGGTGGAAAGTGGCAAGCCCAAATCGGGGTTCATGTTTGATGAAATGTGTAAAAGCAGAAAGGTGTTCAAATCGCGACTTAAATGGTGTCAAGATCATCAAGAGCAGATAAGAATGGATGCCCTTGCGCAAAAACACTCGAGTGGTAACTTTCGCGATTTTTGGAAATGTACCAAGAAAATTAATGGACAACCTGGTCTCCCTGCGAGTGTCGACGGGCTGAGCGATCACAATGCCATTGCTGATGCATTTAGGGTTCATTTTTCAGTCAAAACTGCCTCTGTACCAACGACGCAGGGGGAGTTGAATTCTGGGACGCCAAAAGGGAAAGTAGAGACACAATTTAGGTCAAAAGAGGTAGATAAAATTATTAAGGGGATGACTAGGGGGAAATCCCCTGGCCATGATGGCCTCAGTATTGAACATCTACAGCACGCTGGCCCGCATATCTCTAGACTGCTAGCGATGCTCTATTCGCTATGCGTGAGCCATTCTTACCTGCCTGTTGATTTTATGAAAACTGTGGTAGTGCCCGTAGTGAAGAATAAAACCGGTGACCTTACTGATATTAGTAATTATAGACCGATCTCACTAGCCACAGTCATAGCGAAAGTTTTTGACAGTCTGCTTAATGCACAGTTGGCCAAGTTCTTGCACTTACATGATAACCAGTTTGGGTTTAGGCCGAAGTTATCAACAGAGAGTGCTATACTGTGTCTTAAGCATACTGTCAAATACTACACATCTCGAAAAACACCAGTATATGCATGTTTCCTCGACTTGTCACGTGCCTTTGATCTGGTGGTGTATGACATATTATGGAAGAAGTTAGAAGCTATTAACCTGCCCCGAGAGCTATTGAATATGTTCAAATATTGGTACACGCACCAGACCAATAGTGTCAGATGGGCGGGAGCAATGTCGGAGTCGTATAGGCTCGAATGTGGTGTAAGACAAGGCGGGCTTACCTCACCTTATCTCTTTAATTTGTACATGGACGGACTTATCGTCGCGCTCAGCAGCCAGTATTTAGGATGCCATATTGAGGGTGTTTGCATCAATAACTTGAGTTACGCGGATGATATGGTGCTGCTGAGCGCGTCAATCGGTGGTTTGAATGAGCTAGTACAAATCTGTTAGGAATATGTCGATGATCATGGTTTGAAATATAACGTTTCCAAAAGTAATTACATGGTATTTGAGACCGTACATGCTAAATGCCCAGATAAATTGCCATCTGTCATTCTTAACGGTGTTCCCTTGGAAAGAGTGAAACAATTTAAATACCTAGGTCACATTGTTACGGCCGATCTCAAAGTCCATGCGGATATGGAGCGGGAGCGGAGAGCGTTGTCGAGGCGGGCGAATATGTTGGCTCGCAGGTTTGCGCGATGCTCGGATAATGTAAAAATTACTTTGTTTCGCGCTTACTGCACTTCCTTGTATACGTGCAGCCTGTGGGCGACATACACGCAAAGTTGCTACAAGGCTCTTCGTGTTCAGTTTAACAATGCATTCAGGGCGGTTTTGGGGTTGTCGCGCTTCTGTAGCGCATCAGGGATGTTTGCAGATGCGCACATAGACTGCTTCGACGCAACGATGCGCAAGCGAGCAGAGTCCCTGGTGCGCCGCGTGCGGGGCAGCTCCAATGCCGTCCTAGCAATGATTGCTGCAAGGACAGATTGCCCCTATTTGACGCAATGTTGTGACAGGCACATACCGTGCTGCAAACCAGAGAGGCAATGGTAATTTAATGTACCTAATTAATAAATTATTTAATTCTAAATCAATTTAATATATTTAATACTCGTAATTTTTGGAATATTGACATTATAATTTTATCTCGAGCGACTGTATTCAATTAATGTATTTTTATGGGTCATTGTAACCTGAAATAATCGGATCTTATTTTATTTTTATTTATAACACCCTTACTCCTGCACTTGGCACCGACTTCACCTCATTCAGTAGGTAGCATGCCAATACATTTTTCTTTATTGTTATTTCATGATTTTAAGTTTTATGATGGAAGACGGTTCATTTTTTTTGGAAAAAAGTTTTATATTTTTTGCATAACGGATCTTGTTATCTTCCGGATCCACTAATCGAATGGAGAAACTAAACACCACTAGCCGCCAATTTTTTTTTCTTTTCTTTCTATAAAATACTTGTAACTTGCGTAAAGTCTATTTATTCATAATTGTCTTATTACATATTCAATCTTACCATGTCTTTTTATGATTTTACAACAATATAAATTAAAATAGACTTTTTAGGAAATTACTTTCGTGGTTAATAAATGTTTTACTTTAGAATGTTTAGGTTTGAACTAATCATTGATTTAATTTTAACATAATTCAACAAAAAGTAGTGTGAAGATTGTTTACATAATAGGACAATTAAGAAAAAATGGAGTTTACATACATATTATCACGCTTTTTCCCGTGGTGGGTGTAGGCGGAGACTAGCGATTTCCACTTGCTACGATCCTTACAGATCTCTCTTGCTTCCTCTACACTCATCACTCTCTTCATACTCTCCGGTTATGTGTGCTCCTAATATCCCCCTTTTTAAGGAGGTCCGCAATCTGGTCGAAGTGCGTTCTTTGAGGTAGACCCTGACCTACTCTTCCTTTCACCTGACCAGTAACTTGCAGTTATTTAATAGGGTCCGGCCGTTACACCCTCATTCCGCCTCGCTCTCGGCCGCGACGCTCACGAATTTCAAAATATGTTTATCCTCGACGCTCTCGGCTACGACGCTCTCGATTATAAAATCAACTTTTTTTTGAGAAAGTACCGTTAAGAACATAGCGATTAAATAACAAATATCCACACTTCCTAACTCAAATAAAAACTTCATTTTGTTAGTTGCAAGTCTTAAATTTTAATATGTAAAATACATTGTACAGAATTTTTATCTTCTTCCGGTTGTAGTCGAGTCGTCAGCTTTATCGTCAATGAAAACAAAATTTAAACAGTACTTAACCCAGATTCCCTGCCCCAGGCCTTTATGAGATCACTTTACATTTTCAGACTAATTAAAAGCTGGAGAAATGCATAATTCTGTAACGAATGAAGATTCGAGACTTGGTCATGTTTATGCATAGAGCAACACGGACTCCGCGCGCGGAAGTCCTTGTTGCTCGAAGTGTTTATGTATCTTTTATGGTATTTTAAAGTTTTTAGGGTACCATACCTCGAAAGGCAAAAACGAAACCCTAATAAGATCACTTTGTTGTCCTTCTGTCTATTAAACTTTTTTCTCAGGAACGCATAAAAGTATCAAGTTGAAATTAATATAGAAAATGTACTCGGATCCTCAGTCTCTTTCAGCAAGCAATTAATCAAAGTCAAAGTCAAGTTAAAATTAATATCGAATACTCGGATCCACAGTCTCTTTCACCAAAAAATTAATCAAAGTCAAAGTCAAGTTGAAATTAATATCGAATACTCGGATCCACAGTCTCTTTCAGCAAAAAATTAATCAAAGTCAAAGTCAAGTTGAAATTAATATCGAATATTCGGATCCACAGTCTCTTTCAGAAAAAAAATAATCAAAATTATAGGTCAACGCGATCAAGAGATATTACCGTAAATTTTGCGAATTTTCGCATATTTTGCGATTTCAGGCAGCAATAAAAACCTATGAGGTACTTCCCGTTGACCTAAAATAATGAAATTTGTCAAAAAGCAAGGTCTAACACAAGAATAAATCTGAAAATTGTCAATATGTTGTTGGAAGTCTAAAAAAACGGTGTTACTAACTTATTTTTGCGCTGGATCAATAGGAATTTTAGGGATCAAACTGAAAAGTTAAGTTTGTTTTTGAAACTATAGTTGTTCTTTTAGTTAGATAGAGCTATAATGTGAGATGCTTTGCGTGGACGCCGGAACCCTCAGTGCGTGAGTTTGACTCGCACTTGGACGGTTTTTTTTACAGAATAGTACTTAGTAGGCAAACGAGTTGTCTGGTCATGGATACCAATGACCCTAAAAAGGTCACTGATGCGTTGCCAAATTTTGCTGTAAATGTTTTAAGACTATCTTGCTTTTTATATTTGTGTCTTTCTTGCATAGCTTTATAATCATTTCAGTCGCAGAAGTCCACTGTTGGGCTTTTTAACGTTTACAAGAATCGACACATCAATGTTATTTAATCCCGTGGGAATTGCGGGAAGTTCTCTTTTAGTGCTCTCTTATACTAGACCCTACATGTCAAATTTCAGCTTTCTACGTCCTGTTTTGGCCTTGCGTTGTCTGTCAGTCACTCAGTAACGGAATAATTTTATATATATTGATTGAATTTATTGTATACTAGCTTTTGCCCGCGGCTTCGCCCGCGTGAATTTCCCACGGGAACAGTGCTTTTTCCCGGGATAAAAAGTAGCCTATGTGCTATTCCAGGTCATTATCTACCTCTGTACCAAATTTCATCGAAATCCGTCCAGTAGATTTTGCGTGATTGAGTAACAAACATCCTCACAAACTCACAAACTCACATCCAAACTTTCGCATTTATAATATTAGTATGGATTCTACCAACCTTATAGTGCTGTTTACACTCAAATATCAAAATGACCAAAGGGTTAAGCATTCAGGATAGATTCCATAACTAGTGTCAACTTCAATAATTCAATGACTAAGCAAACGAAGAGATCGCTTTGATCGAGTTTAAATTTATTAGCCCCTAGAGTTAAAGCAGGGTTGTATGAGTTTGAACTGCGGTCACTACTATGAATATCTTGTCGTTTTGATTAGAGCATTTTAACCAACAGGAGAGGCCACTTACAGACAAATATAATTGTGATTGTGTGCGTAGTTTTGGCATTAGTGTGCGTGTATAAATTATGTTGTCTACGGCGCATTGCGTTAGTGATCGCGTTTTCCCTCCACCGAAAGTGGTAGAATTTTTTTGCATAGACATTTGCGCTCGTATCGTCTCCCGTTGGTTAACATGACAAATACCCATTTTTACGTGATTGACAGTACAGAGTATTAAAAAAACCGGCCAAGTGCGAGTCAAACTCGCGCACCAAGGGTTCCGTATACGCAAAGCATCTCACATTATAGCTCTAACTAACATACCAACTAGTTTCAAAAACAAACTTAACTTTGTAGTTCGATTCCTAGGTTTCATATTGAATCCAGCGCAAAAATAAGTTTGTAACACTTTATTTTAGTCTTCCAAAAAAATATTTACAATATTCAGATTAATTCTGTATAAGTACTGTTAGACCTTTCTTTTTGCCAAATTTCACGACGGACGGACGGACAATAAACAATTGTTATCGTAAACGACGGTTCGAAAACAGCTTGGGCTTATTCAATATCAGTAAAATTATAGGTACCTACAGTATCGTCCTATATAATGTAGGTAAAAAATAGGAATCAGCTTATATATTTCATCGATATGAAAATAGCATTTCAACATTACGTCACGCTGAAAATAAATGAATACAAAAAACAAAACACCTTTTTGTGTGCGGCTAAGTAACAAGCCGTGTCGCTCTCAGCGCTGCAAAAGGACATCAATCAATGGCTGTGACAGCTCGGAAACTATGGGCTATATAGCCTAAACTTATTGGCTATATAGCACAAACTATGGACTATTGTATATACATATTTATATTTTTCATATTCATTTATTTCTGAACAATACAATTGTGTTGAAAATAAAATTACATCATAAAACATCATAAAATTACATCATACAACAAAATCAAATTAAAATCCTAACTAATATTATAAAAGCGAAAGTGAGTTTGTTTGTTTGTTTGTTGGTTTGTTTGTTTGTTTGTTTGTTACCTCTTCACGCTTCATGTACTGAACCAATCTTCCTGAAATTTTGCATACACATAGTTAGAAGTACAGAGAAGGACATAGGGTACCTTTCATCCCGGGAAAAAGCACTGTTTCCGTGGGAAATTCACGCGGGCGAAGCCGCGGGCGACGGCTAGTATTAGATAAATACAAAATGTCAAATAGTATTAAAATCAAATAATTAAAATCAAAATGTCAAATAAAATTAAAATAAAAGCAGTGAATAATTAAGAATACGAGTAATATACCTACGGCACGGCAGTTGCTATTGCTGTGCTTAACGATTCAAATAATCGTCTAAAGAGTAGAAGCACCTTTCCAACAGAAAAAGTTTCGTTTATAGCCAGAGATAGATTCACTTGACGATGAGTACTGAAGAAGTGTTAATGAGTTTTTGGTCGATCTTAACACTCAAGTTCTGTCCTTACTTACTTACTTACTTACTTACGCCACTGGCTCAGGGATCCCAGAGTAGATCTTGGCCTCCGAAACTAGAGAAAGAAAGAAACAAAGAAAATTCTTTATTCGACATAAAGAAAAAAAACACATACAATTATTCTCAAACTAATCTTAGTACCTATTAAATTAAGGTTACAATTAGAACTGCCGAAAAGGTTACAGCTCAGCTTTATGTTGCAGCATAAGCCACAACGCTGGTTTTTCGCCATACTTCTATTCTGCGCGGTGGCTCACCACCCGCCAGTTATCAGCTTCCAGCTCACGCAAATCAGCTTTCATAGTGTCTCATGTTCTGTATATTAAATGTATGTTTATTTCAAAAATAGTAAGAATATCTGTATAGATAAAATTGGACGCTTGCTGACCTATTGGTATATCAACGCAGAGAAGAAACCGCTGAACGTGAACGTAGAGACTTGAAATTTTGCAGATAGGTTTTTTTTACAAAGAGTCTGATGGAATGAAGATATATATATATATATAGTGACAGGTTGGTAGCCTATCGCCTTTAAGTAGAGAAATCTAAACGTAGATACTTGAAATTTTGCACAGAGCTTCTTTATATAGCTTAAGTGAGCACTAAGAAAGGAATTTTGGAAATATATTAACCCCTAAGGGGGTGAAATGGGTAAAAATGAGCTGCACGTGGCAGTTACCACAGTTACACACCATAGCGATTTGCCGCCGAGAAATTTCCTTGGTTTTAGGAAGATTTTTCGTTCTCGAGAATATTTCTGAGAAGCTAAAAAACTTCGCAGTTTCTTTGAAAATTTCGGGAACGGCACATCACTACACATCACAACCCACAATTTTTTACACGACTGACCAAAAAAGGAGTGCTATGTTTTCAGGGTTCATGTATGTATGTATGAAAGTTTCTTTAGTCCACCATAAGTCCTGAAAGGCTGAAGAGATTTTGATGTGAGAGGTATTTTAGATTCCTTGCATTCCTCCGAGTGATATAGATAGACTATGTGAGTTGTCAGTCGTGTTTTTTATTTTTTATAATTACAATCTAACATTGCCATTAACAAATCAAAATAAATGTTTTTTTTTCAACAAACGAATAAACAAAGTATTGAATGCCTTTATTTTCTGTCCCGCTTATCTGTTCATCATGCGAATGGATTTCAGATCTCCCGGCCAAAAGAAACAAAGCGTTTGTTTGCAAAACACGTATTGGATCAGCTTTCTGATTGATTATTGTGGGATAAGCTGGAATTTGCAGGGATAAGGTATTTTTAGATGGGATTTTGATAAAAAAAGGACTTAAGCGAAAACAAAGCAAACCTGTCTGTGTTTAAATATATTTTAGATAGATCAGGCGTCGTTTGTACAATTTATAAGTCATGTAAGTCATGTCTAGCTAAGTTACTTTTCTACTCCTACTGTGCAGAACAACTACGCTCTGCTACCAGAAAATGTGCAGAGCGATTCCGGACAAACGAAGCGCCGTGAACCTCTTCACCGAAAAAGACCAGATTTCAAGTGGAGACCTATAGGTCCCCAAAAAAGCCCGATGATACCCGACGGTAAAGATTATATACGGCACTGCGTCTGTCCGACTAGAGCCTAAAACCTAACCTATACGCAGTCTGCTACCACCGTAGCTTATAAAGGGAGCTACAGGGCCCTATATAATAACCTAACTTAATAGCTACAACCACCCACAAACTCAAGGGTCACTTACCAAACTTAATCTTCCTGCTCTTCGGATCCAATCTTGAGTGTCTTCGGAAAGGGGGTTCCCTAAACACCAAACCTACCCCGAGATCTCAATTCCCCAGGACAAATAAATAGATTTCTTCCCGAAGTTGGCTCGGCAACAGAATTCGGCGGCCCCAGGCAGCCACGCGTCACATCTCACAGGAAAAATTCACAATAACGGGTTACACAAACACCAATTCAATAGTTATTTAGCACCGATGAAGTACAATACAAACGATGATTACAATAAAATTCACACGCCACGCCAAGCGGCTACAAACGAACCATGCAAGATGGTGGCCGAAGCATCTGGCCGTTATTATACGCGACACGGCCTCGCGCGCGGAGTCTCAAAACAATACTAATGGACGAATGAAGGTCAATGCCATTCGAAGCGTCCGCGCAATGTTGCCAGCAGGCAAAACAAAGGCCTGCTATTCACGGCACAGCACACGCTCAATGCAATGCTTAGATTTAATAAACATCAACAAGTTTATTACAAACATCCCCCCCGTCCCGGTCTGAGAAGCAGACCGCTAGCTTACTCCACGGGAAGGCGGGCGAGAGAGGTCACAGCTCTCCTTAAAATCGAACCGTCGACCAACACCTCAGCCACACGCGGAGTGCCATCTCCGCCAAGAATCAAACGTAATATGCGAGCTCGTCGCCAAAGCAATGAGGGCAAATTTGCCTCTTTTAACAATACTAAATCACCCTCCCTGGGAGGCTCAGTCCTGTCTGTCCACTTCACTCTTTGCTGCAGCAAATGCAAATATTCAAGCGACCAGCGACGCCAAAAGTCCTGGCTCATTTGCTGCAACATTTGAAAGCGCGACAACCGATATACGCGTTCATCCTTCCAAGGGTATTCGGGCAGGGCATTCAAAGGCCCTCCCACCAAAAAATGACCAGGGGTGAGAGCTTCCAAGTCATTTGGATCTGGAGATAGCGGACAGAGAGGACGAGAGTTGAGGACCGCCTCAACTTTACAAAACACTGTGGCCAGCTCTTCAAAAGTTAGAGCCGTTTCTCCGATAATGCGGCGGAGGTGGGTCTTTGCGGATTTCACAGCCGCTTCAAAAATCCCTCCCCAATGGGGGCAACTTGGGGGACTAAACTTCCAGGTTATTCCCCTTTGAGCAGCAATTTGACTTAAACTAGTACAATTCTTATCAATAAATACAGAAACATCCTTAAGATAATTTACAGTTCCCTTATAGTTTGTGCCATTATCAGACCTAATAAGGGAAGGTAGACCTCGACGCGAAACAAAGCGATCCAACGCGGCGACGAAGGCCTCCGTAGTCAGAGCTGATACCACCTCCAAGTGGACCGCCTTGGTGGCCAAACAAACAAATACACACAAATAGCCCTTCACAATACGGGCATTACGAAAGGGAGAAGCCTTGATCGAAAAGGGACCGGCAAAATCGGTTCCAACGCCGTCAAACGGTCTCGAAGGTCGGATTCGATCAGCGGGCAAATCACCCATCTGTGGTTGCATCGTGGATGCCTTCAACCTATAACATGCAATACATCGAAACAGAACACTACGGATTGCTCTTCGGGCAGACAAAATCCAAAATTCGCGTTGCAAAATAGCCAACAAAGCATTGCACCCAGCATGGGCGTTACGAATGTGTCGATCAGACACCAAAAGCTGCACCAAGGGTCCGCCCTTGGGCAACAACAGAGGATGGCGAGTCTCATATGGAAGATCCGCCTTCCGGAGCCTGCCTCCAACCCGAAGAAGCCCATCCGAGTCGATGTACGGGTTCAAACGAGCGACCGCGCCCTTCAACTTAGCGCGTCCGTCGCGCAAAATACGAAGCTCTGACTCAAACCGTCCGGTCTGCACGACACGGACCCAATGCAACAATGCGCTCCGGCGCTCTTCTGCACCTGCAATCGGCTCCAACCGCTTTGCCTGTGGGTTTCTACAATTATGTATGAAACGCTTAATCCAACTGGTAACACCCAGAAGCTTATCCAAGCTGCTATACCGAGCAAGTAGCCAAGCCGGCTCCGACGTCGTCTCAGCGACTACAGCATGTACACGGAGCCCAGTCAAACTCAAAGAAGTAACATCTGTCTGACAGACAGGCCAAGATGTTTCTGATCCCATCAGCCACTCTGGACCCCACCAGAGCGGGTGTGACACCAATTCTGGTGCCGTACAACCTCGGGAAGCACAGTCCGCTGGGTTAAGCTCTCCCGGCACATGTCTCCATGTTATATCAATTCCAATATTTTGAATTTGGGAAACCCTGTTTCCAACAAAAACCTCCAAGGTATGTGGGGCCGCGCGCAACCATGCAAGCGCGACCTGGCTATCCGACCAGGCGAAGATGTCTCGTATCTCGACCGTGGCCGCCAGCTCACTGGCAACGTGATGCAACAATTTAGAGAGAAGGTGAGCTCCACTCAACTCAAGCTTGGGAATAGTCAGCCTAGTCCTGATGGGGGCAACCTTGCTCTTCCCTAACAAAAGCGAGACATTGACCCGGCCATCGGCGTCAACTGTCCGCATATAGACTGACGCGGCGTAGCCTCGCTCCGACGCGTCACAAAAGCCATGCAGGCTGGCTCGATATTTCCCGGGTGGCAATATTCGACGAGGCAAGGCAATCCGATTGACTTCCTTAATCGATGAAAACAACTCGAGCCAATCATCCAATGGAGAGCCAAACAGCGGCTCGTCCCACGAGACGCCCAAAGTCCAAAGTCTCTGAAGAAGACACTTCGCAGAGAATATTACTGGACTGATCCAACCGCTTGGATCAAACATACGAGCTATTACGGACAACACCGTTCTCTTAGTCCAGTCCTTTGGTATTTCCAAGTCCACTTGGAATGTAAAAATATCGGTTAGCGGCTGGTACTGCATGCCCAGCACCGCTATCCTGTTGGGATCATCTACATCCTCAAACAGGTGAGGGTTCTGTTGGTGATCCTCCGGGATCCCTTCCAGAACTCTAGGCTCATTGGACAACCACTTACGTAGCTCGTAGCCACCCGTTTTCAATATTTCAATCAATTCATCCCGCAGTAGGAGGGCCTCCTCAATACTTTGGGCTCCGGTGCACACGTCATCGACATACAAGTCACGTGACAGCACGGAAGCCCCACGGGGAAAGCGGATCCGTTCCCGCTCTGCCAATTCAAGCAATGATCTGATGGCGATATAGGGACTAGATTTCAAACCATACGTGTTTGTGTTGAGTTCATACACCGTCACAGGATCCTCAGGGCGCTCACGCCAGAGTATCAACTGGAATCGCCTGTCCTCAGGATGTATGACTGTCTGGCGGAACATCATCCGGATGTCCGCACCAAAAACCACTTGATGTCTTCTAAAGTTCAAGATGATGTCAATTATGTCCCTATGCAATTTGGGACCCGAATGCAAACACAGATTCAACGAAACCCCGTTCGAGGTGGGTGCGGACCCATCAAAGACAGTCCGCAACTTGCCCGTTGAGGCCTTCACCACCGCGTGGTGGGGCAAAAAATAATGCTCAGTTGAGCTCCAATCAACTCGAGCCGGAGACATGTGACCCAAATCCTCGTACTCGCGCATAAATTCAATATATTTATCGCGAAGTACGTGGTCACGCTGCATACGTCGCTCCATGGACAGCAGTCGTTTCTCCGCAAGCGCCCTACTTTGCCCTAGGCTAGGACGAGAGGCAACAAAGGGTAACCTAGTTACAAACCGACCGGAGGGCAACCTCTCCGTGGTTGATCGAAAAAAGGCTTCGCACTCAGCGTGTTCCGGATCCATCCTGGAACTCATAGGTGGCTCCTCCACCTCCCAAAACCTTTGCATGGTCTTGGCCAAGGACGCAGATGCGACAACCGGTGGCTCCTCCACGGTGCCATTGTCAAACACAGGGCCCATCAGGGCAAAACCAAAAATCGTAGACACTGCCATCAGTGAAGACGAACCCAGAGCTTTCTGGGTACCCAACAAAATCCAACCCAATACGTCCGAGCCCAGGAGCAAGTCCACTGGGCCGGGATGAAAGACAAAGGGGTCGGCCAAATCCAGACCCGAAACCAAAGACAACACACCCGGCGGTATGTCTGTCGAGGGGTGCCAACCCGCAATGGTATCCATTACCATAGCCGAAGTCGTGATCCTCATTGTGGAGGACTTCAGCGAAGAAAAGGTGACAAGTGTCTGGCCCGTCAGACACTTCACTTGTATGCCACCAACTCCAAGAAGTGGCACAGGCGAGTCTTCCACGACTAAACCTAACTGGCGTGCCACTCGAGTGGTAACCAAACTGCTTTGAGCCCCTGAGTCCACCAGAGCTCTCAAATTCATGGCTTCCCCCCCACGACCCCATACGCGGACCACCGCGGTAGGGAGCAGAACCGTCCGCGGCTCTGTCCCAGCAAGGGAGCAAGCTAGTTACGGGCTCCCCACTCTCTCCAAACCAGGGGCGCGCCACTGACCCGGATAATATGGCGGGCGAGTGCACATCCCCATCTGAGGGGGGGCATAACCCGCGGCCCGGCCATACATATGGTACGGCGGGTGGTACTCCAGCCGTGGGTAGTCGTGCAGCGGCGGAGAAAACCGCTGCGGCTGCATGTGTTGGGCATTGGTAACCCGCGTGGAGGGGGGTGTCCCCACTCTCACGTCCGATCTAGGGCCCCCGCCCATGGGGGCCTTATCCGGGGCCTGGCCAGCCACATACTGGCCACGACCTTGGGGCGCGTGGTCCCGGTCCACCAAGACCCGCGCAGGTACGCGACCCCCCTCCCGAGGGGGGGTGCGACGAGCGAAGCCGCGTCCTCCGTCCGATGGTGGAGGGCTTCGCGCAGGAGCGCCCCCGCCCATAGGGGACCCCTGCCTCAACATCCGGGTGCCATCCCCGTTCCGGTTCATGCAGAGCATCGCGTGGTGCCGCCCACGGCATGCACTGCATGATATGGCACTGGGACAGTCACGTGCATAGTGACTGCCCAAACAATAAAAGCAAAGTTCATGCCGCTTTGCCATGCGGCGCCTATCCTGTACTGGCAGTCTCTGCCAGTCCCTGCATTGCAGCAGGCTGTGGCCCATCCGGCCACATTGCAGGCAGTCCGCGTCCCTCGCGACTGCTGCCGTGTGTGCAACCCGCGCACCAGCTCCACGCGGTGGCGGTTGCCGTCCCTGTTGGGGCCCCCTCGCCATGAGGGTTCCAAGGGCCTACGTTCAGGCGCTCTGGATGGCGCTGAGTCCGTCATGGTATTCTCAGCGGCCCGTGCCTCAAACTCCAAAAACTTCACCAAGTCAGTGAATGTTGGTAGGGTGGTGCTGTCCCGCTCCGCATTCTCGCGCTCAAACCGCGAGCGGATGTCATTGGGCAATTTGCCCAATACAATGTGCACCAGTAAAAAAGACCATTGGTCCACCGGCAGCCCCAGTGTGCGGAGCGCGTTACAGGCCACTGTAACGGGCGTGAGCAACTGCAGGCGCAACTGTGCCCTGTTGGCCACCTTGGGCAGGGCCATCAACTGTGCGGCGTGCGCATCCGCTAACAAACGTAAATTTTGGTAGCGGGAGTTCAATACCTCCCAAGCCGTGTCGTACTGGTCGTCCTCCACCCGGAGGTGCTGGATGAGCGACCGCGCTTCATCCTCAAGAGTGGAGAGGAGGTAGGCCATCTTCTGGGCCTTCGACAAATCCTGTCGTGCTACGACCAGGGACTCAAACATATTTTTATATGCTACCCACTCCTCCATCCTACCCCCAAAGTGGGACAGCTGAAGGGTGGGGAGCCGACCAGTAACCGCTGGTCCTTCCTGTCTAACAGGTGTGCGAGGGGCTGGTCCGCCAGCCTGTCTCGCCCTTATTGCGGTCGCCGCCTCCGCGATATCATCGTGCAGACTCAGGATCTGGTCCATGTCCGCCATGTGACCTGCGTAGACCTCCGGGGCAAGTTCGGCTTCGGTAAGCACCACCATGGCCGCTTCCGCGCTAATCAATCGTGAGTGGAGGTGATCCGCTCTTAGCAGTATGGCGCCCTCCCTGTCCTTCCGGGACAGGAGTCCTCCGGCCGTCACAAACCATCTCAATTCGTTGGCGAGTGTCGCCCTAGCATTGGAGGCCTTCGCCATCGCATCAAGTCACAAACAAAAAATAACAAAAGGTAAATAAAAAACAACAAAATCAAACAACTACACGAAGAACCGCGGTAGGTATGAGAATGGCACAAACCCGGAACGCACGGTACAAACCGCAAACAAATACAAAAAAGGTTACAAATATTCTTATACAAACAAACTAAGAAAAATCTAATAATTTTTACAAACAATTAATTATTTTTTACAAACGAACAAATAGAGGGTAGATAAACTACGCTCTGCTACCAGAAAATGTGCAGAACAACTACGCTCTGCTACCAGAAAATGTGCAGAGCGATTCCGGACAAACGAAGCGCCGTGAACCTCTTCACCGAAAAAGACCAGATTTCAAGTGGAGACCTATAGGTCCCCAAAAAGCCCGATGATACCCGACGGTAAAGATTATATACGGCACTGCGTCTGTCCGACTAGAGCCTAAAACCTAACCTATACGCAGTCTGCTACCACCGTAGCTTATAAAGGGAGCTACAGGGCCCTATATAATAACCTAACTTAATAGCTACAACCACCCACAAACTCAAGGGTCACTTACCAAACTTAATCTTCCTGCTCTTCGGATCCAATCTTGAGTGTCTTCGGAAAGGGGGGTTCCCTAAACACCAAACCTACCCCGAGATCTCAATTCCCCAGGACAAATAAATAGATTTCTTCCCGAAGTTGGCTCGGCAACAGAATTCGGCGGCCCCAGGCAGCCACGCGTCACATCTCACAGGAAAAATTCACAATAACGGGTTACACAAACACCAATTCAATAGTTATTTAGCACCGATGAAGTACAATACAAACGATGATTACAATAAAATTCACACGCCACGCCAAGCGGCTACAAACGAACCATGCAAGATGGTGGCCGAAGCATCTGGCCGTTATTATACGCGACACGGCCTCGCGCGCGGAGTCTCAAAACAATACTAATGGACGAATGAAGGTCAATGCCATTCGAAGCGTCCGCGCAATGTTGCCAGCAGGCAAAACAAAGGCCTGCTATTCACGGCACAGCACACGCTCAATGCAATGCTTAGATTTAATAAACATCAACAAGTTTATTACAAACACCTACACTATCTTTGTACGAGTACATCCTAGACTAAGTTTTTTCTTTCGGGAGTCCACACTGTCATTATACACATACACACTACATATTCCATCTGAGGGGAGGCCTGGTGTCCTTTATGACAGGTTCCTCTGGATACCTAGTTCAGGCACCAGTTCTCCACAGCAGATTAATTTGTAAGTGTGTATGTACACTGTACAAAACTTAATTTTATTTTAGATAAATGTAAATGTTGTGGAGAAAATAAAGTTATTTATTATTATTATTATTATGTACAGACAGATGCAGAGATACTTGACCCCCTGAGATAGGATTTGGTGAGATAGGGGTTCAGGTTTCTTGCAGCTGACTGTACTGAACGGTTTGAATGTACTGACTGGCTGCAGAGTGAACTGATTCGAATTTTATTTTTATTTTTTGTTCTTAACCATTTCATTGTGGTAACTCGATCACAAACATAACACGTTTTATTATATTTTGTTTGTTTCTTACATTTTATTTTTGACTATATACAATCTAGTGTATATATAAAGATAATAAATAGGCGTTAGGCGACCAAGACTGTTTCATGAGTTTCTTTCGGCATTTCTTCTCAGCAGTGGTCGTTCCTTAATGCTAGTAGTTCGTAGCTTTGTGACATAATATACTGTGGTTAAATAATTAGTTTTTGACATGAAAAAGAGCTTTCTTTGAAGGCCAAGTTTCAATAAAGAATTTTTGATTTTGATTTTGAATATTATCTCGGTCAGGTTTATCTGCCCCGACTGTACATACACAGACTAACATATCTTTATTTATTGCTTGACCTTCTGTAGTTTTGGTTTGTGCATGGTTTAAAATAAAATATTTTGTCCGTACATTTGTATTTTTAACTGAAATGGATAGAGAATTTTTTTTTTTAATTTTTGTCTGTCTCTCTATATGTATGATCACGCTAATCTCCGAAAGTACTGAACAGATTACTTAAAACTTTCACCAATTGCTTTGTTTTAACTCAGCAAAACATTTACAGTTTGTTTCATCAAAATCGGTTCAGTAAAAAAAAAAGTTATCGTTATTTGAATTAAGTCAAGGCATGAGTTACGCGGACGAAGTCGCGGGCAACAGCTAGTGTGTTAATAAAAAGGCGTTTTTTATTCTAAAATAAATATAAACAGTGAAATTCTCTTAAAAGCAATATAAAAGTTGTTTTTATTAAACTTTATAACTGTGTTTTAAGATGTTTATATTTTTTAGTAATAAAATTATATTGTACTGTAAGTTTTCCGATTGAAAGAAAATAAATAAATAAAAATATCACATAATAATATATTTGCGTTGACCCAAATGTTGCGTACCACTAGTTTACAAAGTTTCTATGATCTTCGCTCGGGGCCAAAATAAACGAAATTTTTTGCCGTGTGTGGAGGTCTATTTAAGTATGAGTAGTATGAAATGGCGCCTTAGAAAAAGTCATTCAACCTGATGAGCATTTTCTGCTGACGTATAAAAATTGAAGTTTATGGAACATCTGATGAAGAACTCCAAGAGACCAGCTACTCTATAAAATAAATGGAAATGGGGCCTTAGCAAAAGTCGTTTAACCTGATGAGCATTTTCCACTGACGTATAAATAGACAGGACTCGGGATAGGACAAAGAGGGACTCGGGGTGGGAGTGATGGTACACAGGAAATTGTAAATAAGGAGCAGATGCATGAAGATCGTTTATTAAATGAAATATCACTTTTGATTCATTTTAACATCGCGACTGTACTACGAGTACCTAATAAATTCCCGCGGGACACGGGGTAACCAAATGGCTGAAATTTGACTTCTGGAGATTAGGTTACTACAGTTTGGAACACAAAAAGATTTTTCATCTAAGCGAAACTCACGCGGGCGAAGCCGCGGGCAACAGCTAGTAAAAGATATTTAGTCATAAATACAAACAAACAAATACATAATTGCACATTGTTAGCACTCGTACCCAAATAATTCATTCGTAACACTTAGCTTTATAAGGGCTGCCAAAAATCTTACTTACTCGTAATATTACAAATGCGAAAGTTTGGTGTGTCACACTTCATAGTGTGAATGTTACTGTGTGTTGAATGTGTGTTTAATCTACTTGAATTCGATGAAATTTGATACATGATTGGAATAAAATGGGGAGTAGTTCATTAGGTACAATCCCGCCCCGGAACGTAGCAAGAAGGTCTCTTGAGATCTTTAAATTAGTAGATGAAGACATAAATTGCAAGAATTATACAAAAAAGTACCTATTGTGGCCACTGGCCACACAAGTCCAAACAAGATAAATATAATTATGGTTATCGATAATTTTCAGATAACCCAAATACGGATGTCGACGAATTGGTATCGTTGTTCCAGCCATATTAGCCTGTGCCCGCGACTTCGTCTGCGCGTAATTTACTATAGTTTATATCTCCGGTTCTCAGCGGCGTATCAAGATGAAACCTACACCAGATTTTAAGTTAGACCTTCAACAATACAATAGTGAACATCGCATCAAATTTGGTCCAGTAGTTTTTGCGTGATGCGCGTACAAACATACAGATCGAAAGACAGACAGACAAATTTTATTGGCCCTTTAAAGTTTTCTTTAGCCCTCGTAGTTTTTTTTTTTTTTATTTCTCATATTACAGACCTGTTACAATTTTATTATATGTATTGCTAATGATTTATGACGATAAATTGATGAACAAAGGCTTTTGTCGACAGAGTTCCTTTATTTTTCACCGCTGTTCCTTTATTTCTTATTTCTTACTCTTTTACTTTTAATGCTCACTTTAACGGTAGTAAATTCTTCGCGGATGAAGTCGCGAGAAATAGTTACTAGTTTCATTAAAACATATTTATATCATCAACATACATTATCGTTTTGGCGTAGGGCCAGCCCTAACTTCTAAACATTGTCACTTGTGCGTAGGGTTTATTTATAACCTAACTTTTCCTTTATTTGCCTCCAACTGCTCGCAGATTAGATATTATTTACGCAGACAAGTTTAATTATTGTTTTCAATTAGAATTCAGACAGTTATCATAATTTGGCAACACGTAATATTGTCTGCTAGTATTATGTAGATACTAAAGTTTATAAGCTGTGCCCCTTGGCTCTGCTCCCGTAGAAATTTCGGGATAAAAGTACTGTTTGTATTATCCCTGTAGTATTTTTTTACCTGTGTAACAAATTGGGATCCTTTCATTTCTCATAAGGTTAATAATCATAATAAGGTTTGTCATAAAGCCTTTATCATAATTTTTAATCAAATAATATTTATTGTAATAATATTTTTGTAGTCATAATCATAGATTGTCATGCAGATTTTTTTAATAAAATGGTTTATCATAATGTATTTGTCATAATTGTTATGGTCTTAAACATAGTTTATTTTTTATTTTGTTGATGACATTTGAAGACATTATGTAAAATTAGATATTTGATTATACCTATTTCTCATTAAGTTATCACAAACACTAGTATAGGTTAGAGAGGACAATACAATACAATACAATACAACAATTCTTTATTAACACACAAGAAATTACATTTTAAGATACATAAAGTAACTTACAACTAAAAAAAAAACTAAAAAAAAGGACGTACCTAGCTCTATGGGTTAGAGGGTGCCGCGAACTTAAACAACAAAAAAACAAAAGCTTAACTTTTCTCTGAGTGCATCCGTTGAGTTCTCTTTTCTCTGTACATTATGAGTATTACTATTATGGGGTCTGACCACCTGGGTCAACAGGTGTCACTGACACGTGACGAAGAGTCTAACCTTAGCTCCGCTCCTGTAACCTGTAGGCCGCTGACTAAGTTCCGGAAAATGCGTTTTCGCGAATCTATAAATAAAAAATTGCCTGAAATAGACCCAAATAAAAATCCGAATAACCATTATGATGAGGTTTTTAATACAGTGAAACAAGAATTTAACAAATCTTTTCCTCTTAAAACATTTGATAAGAAAACAAAACTAAATTTCTGCGATTGGGCCACAAATGGCATTTATATTAGTAGAAATAAGCTATATGAACTGTATGGCCAAAAACAATATAATTTTAAACCGGAATTTGTATCATATGTTAGATGTTATTCAAAAACTTTTAAAAAGGTATGTGCTGCTGCAAAATCTTTATATCTGACTAATAAAATAAAAAACTCTAATGATAAGATCAAAGCTGCTTGGTCTATTATCAATAACGAGACAGGCAAATCGAAATCGCGCGACATTAATATTTCTTTAAAAATTGGTGATAAAACCATAACTTCTAACGACGAAGTAGCCAACGAATTCAATAATTTTTTTGCCAATATTTCTAAGAATATCACAGGATCCCTCTCCTCTTGTCCCAGTGCTGCAGATGACTTATTAAAAAGAAATGCCTCCGATCCTAAGTCCATTTTTAGATTTAGAAGTATCACATCGGATGAACTCTTATCTGCGTATAAGGCACTCAACATGAAAAATACTGAGGATCTCTGGGGTATATCTGTCGCAGTTCTGAGCAGTATTATTGATTTGATTGCTCCTCATCTAACTGTGATTTTCAATAAGTGCATTTCCGAGGGTGTTTTCCCTGACCTCATGAAAATAAGTAAAATTATTCCTTTATTCAAACAGGGTACAAAAAATGATCCCACTAATTACAGACCCATTTCTATATTACCCGCTTTAAGTAAAATATTTGAAAAATTAATTTTAACGCAATTAGTCTCTTATTTTAACGTAAATAAAATCTTACATAATCGTCAGTACGGTTTCACTAAAGGTCGTTCCACTACTGATGCAACATCTACTTTAGTTCAAATAATCTATGAAGCGTGGGAATCCAGCGAAGATGTCATAGGTATTTTTTGCGACCTTTCAAAAGCCTTTGACTGCGTGGATCATAATATACTAAAAAACAAGCTTAAATTTTATGGTGTTACTGGGACGGCCCTTGAGGTACTAGCTTCTTACCTGGACAACAGAACTCAGAAAGTAGAAGTTAACAGAGCTGCTTCCAGCAGCGCGGCGGTACACATGGGCGTGCCTCAAGGCTCCATAATCGGTCCTTTTCTATTCCTTGTTTACATAAATGACCTTCCATGTCTTGCCCAACAATTGTGTGAAGTTGTTTTATTTGCGGACGACACATCATTACTATTTAAAGTCAACAGAAATAGTCAAAATTATGACGATGTAAGTAATACTATGACACTTGTGCTTGACTGGTTTACAACCAACAACCTGGCTTTAAACACGGACAAGACCAAGTGTATAAAGTTTTCTCTCTCGAACGCACCTCATAATGATATACCTTTAATAGTTAATGGCAAAGTATTAGAGTGGGTACACAGTGTCAAATTCTTAGGCGTTACCGTTGACTGTAAGTTAAAGTGGGATAAACACATTGAACTCACGGCCAAAAAACTTAGCTCGGCGGCTTATGCAGTGAGAAGGATAAGACAGTGCACAAACATTGAAACAGCTAGACTCGTGTATTTCAGCTACCTTCATAGCATAATGTCATACGGATTATTGATATGGGGAAATGCAGCCGAAATATTTGTATTACAGAAAAGAGCAATTCGTTTTATGTACGGGCTAAAACGACGCGATTCTCTACGAGAGCTCTTTAAATCAATAAAAATTCTTACTGTTGCATCTCAATACATCTTCAATGTACTTATTTTTGTTAAATCCAATTTAAACCTCTTTAAAAAAATCTGCGATGTACATAGTATAAACACCCGAAATAAGAATAAACTTTATACGCCCTGCTTTAGGCTTAAAAAGGTTCGGCGGTCTTTCGTGGGTCAAAGTGTAAAAATGTTTAACAAGCTCCCTGACGAGGCTATAAATTTACCGATGCAAAAATTTAAAACATATCTTAAAAATACTTTGATGAATAAAGCGTATTACACAATAAGTGATTATTTGAACGATAAAAAAGTTTGGTCTCTCCCTACAACTTCGCCACTCCACACTTGATTACATTCTTTTGATATTGTGAAAAAATAACCTTACCTTTCTTTTTTTAAATTTAATTACATTGACATTTAATTGTTAAACATGTACGTGTATTGTGATCTTCAAGTGACTGAAAGTATTTATTTTTCTAAAATGTTCAAACTTGTGAACGGGTGTTGCCAGGGGATCCTGCTTCGAATTTTATTTTTATTTTTTGTTCTTAACCAATTCATTGTGGTTACTTGATCACAAACATAACATGTTTTATTATATTATTATTATTTTTTTACTTATATTTTATTTTATTTTTGACTGTACACAATCTAGTGTATGTATAAAGTTAATGAATAGCCCCTCTGGCATGCTAGGCGACCAAGACTGTTTCATGAGTTTCTTTCGGCATTTCTTCTCAGCAGTGGTCGTTCCGAAATGCTAGTAGTTTGTAGCTTTGAGACATAAAATATTATGATTAAATAATTAGTTATCGACGTGAAAAAGAGCCTTCTTTGAAGGCCAAGTTTCAATAAAAAATTTTGACTTTGACTTTGACTTTGACTTTGACTTTGACTATGATTAAATTATATTATGATTATTTATGTTTATGAAAATTTATATTTATTAAAAAACAATTATATTAAAAAAATATTTAAAAAATATATTTAAATTTTAATTTATATTAATTAGGATTATGTGAAAAAATATTATTTCGAACTATATTAATACAAATATTTTTATGAGAATCATTAGAACCCTAACAAATTTCATCGAAATCCGTCCGGTATTTTGCATAATTGAACAAACATACATCGGAATATTCATGGAATGGTGGGATTAAGGGATATTAAGTGGGATATATTGGTACGTTTGTTAATGTTAGAATGTATTTAAAATTGAATCTCCTGCAATTTGTCATTTAAAGCGAAAAATCTTGGAAAATAGAAGAAATACTAACTGCCCTTGTACCTATCCTGCAACCGTATTTTAAAATAATTTATAAAATGCTAATAACTGTATGATTTTCTTATTTATTAACAACCAACCGTTTGCAATACAGTGTTACAAAAAACCAGAGATGGGGTTACGCCGGGCAAAATATTTTTTTAAATAGCCTGTAGGTATTTTATCCCACCGCTGGGCGAAAACCTTTTAATCCCACTAATTCCTGGGCCCAAACCCATTTCAGGCTATAACCAAAGATGGATTTACGCCCGGAATGTAAAGAAACGGTTTCTGCCCGTTTATTCCCGTTTATTGCGGAAGAAACGGTTTTTGGCCGTTTATTTCCATTTATTGCGGAAGAAACGATTTTTGGCCGTTTATTCCCATTTATTCCTGGGCGTAAGCCCATCTGATGTTGGGTTTACGTCGGGCAAAAACCTTTTCTTCCCATTTATTCCCGGGCGTAAACCCATCTCTATAACTTTCGACATGTTCGAACCAACTTACATAATTAAATGCGATATCGGTAAATCAGCTATATCTAATGAAATTCACATTAATTATTATCATTAACTAATGAGCATTGAATTGAATTTGATAATTGTGTAATGTAATCTGGTATTGCTTTCATGATAGTCTGGGAGCTAAGTAAAAATATAGAATGTGCCTATGTACCAGCTGCTTCTCTTCCCGCGCAGATTGTAAAAGTCGATTTAGGGACCTGTCCCTAAATCGACTTTTACAATCTGCGGATTTTAATTTAAATTGAGGATTCTTCTGGGGTAGCAACCTGTCACTATTTCTGAAACTCATTTCCACCAATAAGCCCAGTCAATGTCAACGACCTCCGTGGCCCAACGGTCATCACGCCGGACTGCCACACCGGAGGTCCCGGGTTCGATCCCCGGTCGGGTCAAGATGGAAAATTATCTTTTTCAGATTGGCCTGGGTCTTGGATGTTTATTTAAATATGTTTTTGTTATAAAATATAGCATCGTTGAGTTAGTATCCCATAACACACGTCTCGAACTTACTTTGGGGCTAACTCAATCTGTGTGATTTGTCCGTATATATTTATTTATTTATACAGCTAACAGCTAAATTATAGCTCTCACGACTCTTTATTCTGTCTACCCCGTAAAGGGTGATGCATTTTTTTGTCTATAGATTTTTCTGAAATTTGGTACACGGGTAGAATAAACATTTAATTTCTTAGTCAATCAGTGATTTGCAATTCTAGAAAGCTAATTTAGCACAAAGTCATGTTCAACCCACATTTGTTTATTCCTATGGCAAATACCCAAGATCTGATCGCCGCATGATCGATGTAGGAAACTGTATGACATGCACCAGCAAATGTGTGTATGTTTATTCAACGTTACCGCATCACAATTCGTGAAGCTCTATTTATAACGGCATTCGTCAGTGATTTTAATTTATTTATGCTTATGACGATAGGTATGTTTGTTTATAAAATTTATTAATTTCTCATCTCAAGTTAAGTTAAATATCATTAGATTTATCTGGGAGCGAACAAAACGTTCAAATCGTAATTAAGTTGGCAAATGTATATTTTGAAATTATTTTATTTTACTTTATTATTGTGATAATTTCAGAATGTCTATATTAACCCAACTTGTAGCCCATAAACACAAGTAAAATGTTGGACCTCTCTGGACTCTTTCTTATTTTTATATTCAAAATTCAGATAACAGCTAATTTTGATAACTTTCGAAAAGTGGTAGAAGAATTCATTATGAGTCTGTATCAGAATATTCATACCTACTATTAATTATTTTGTAATTGTTGTATACAGGGTTATTTTGTAACTACTGGCAAAATTTTTACAATATGCTCAGTACTTGGAATACAACTACGTCCGAAAAAAATTACAGTAAAAGAATAATATAAAATTTCAACTTTCCATACTAAGTCCCATCAGCTGATCGACCAATTTGTATGGGAAGCAAAAAATTTTTTTCGTTTTTTGACATTGATTTTTTTGGAAACCTGCTCAATTTCATCAACCAAATCTGTTGCGAAAATTTGGCCAATAGTTTCAAAATAACCCTGTATTTCATATATAAAATATACAACAATTACAAATATCACAAACAGCCTATACATAGAATTTTATCAATCCAATAAAATTCCAATAGTGCCTGATAACGCTATCGATTGATAAGACTAATAAAAAACTATCAAATTTTACCATTTAATTAAATTTGAAACTAATATAACTTATCAGTAGGTAAGGTTTATTTATAACTAGCTGGCGCCCGCGGCTTCGCTCGCGTCAATCCTTTCTTAGCGGATGCCTACGTCATAACATCTACCTGCATGCCAAATTTCAGCCTGACCCGTCCAGTGGTTTGGGCTGTGCATTGATAGATCACTATGTCAGTCAGTAAGTCACCTTTGAGTTATATATATTATAGATTAGCATTTTACGTAATTAATTTTGGTTATTGCTACTCGTAATAAAAATTGGCTTGGACCAATAATCCTAATCCTTATCCAAACTAATATTATAAATGCGAAAGTAAGTCTGTTTGTTTTTTACTTCTTCACGCTTTATGTACTGAACCATCCGAACAGCGGGTTCCGTGGAACCTTTCTGAAATTAAGCATACACATAGTTAGAAGTCCTGAAAAGGACATAGGGTACCTTTTATCCCGGGAAAAAGCACTGTTCCCGTAGGAAATATACGCGAGCGAAGCGTTCAGGCGATTTGTAGAAATCCTAAGTCCATTGATAAATAAATTAATATAATTATATACGGACAAATCGAGTGTGATTTGTACTACTAACTCAACGATATTATATTTTATAACAAATAAATATAAAGATAAACATCCAAGACCCAGTACCGCAAGTCTCAAACTTTACGTCTGATTAATCATATAATCGCTTGAAATTGAGATAATCGCTTGCAATAACTTACTTTTTTTTCGTGGCAATTTTCTTGAGGCGATATAATATGCAAAATCCTTAACTATCACATCAATAATGAACCAAAATATCATATTAACAAACTATAAACACCAATTTCACCGTTTTTAATAAAAAATAGAGGCCGCAAAGATTTTATCGAGCATTCATAACCATATTTGTAAGTCTGTCCAATGTCAATTTAGGCATCTACGGTTATAGCTAACAATACAATCGACGAATTCTATCGGCCTCATATGAGCCGCCGATAACTGTAACCACAATTGCGATACAAGTAAATTCATAGTATTTTGATACTTTCACGTGTTTTGGATTAGTATTTATTTCATTTTATTGTTTTCTTGATTATTTGACACTTATAACATTATCTTAATGCACATTTCCATGAAATTTTAACAAATTTTTAAATTACGATGTTAGTACTAGATGACAGCACTGATGAGCACTGTAAGTATTTCCTTAAATCTCCCCGCGCGGCATTCGATTATCTCCTTCCAACTGGCGGTTTGGGTTGCGACCAGCCAATTACAAGAGAGAATCTGTTCGCTCGCGCCGTTGCACAGTTAACCATACCGAATAATATTGTTCGCTAACTTATTTTTACCGGACTAGCAAGTTATACTGTTTTCGTTATGGTAAACATTGGATTCTAGTTAAAGATAGCTCTAACCACGTTTGGGACGAGAAAAGTTACCATTCTAAAAATGTTTGCCAATTATGGGGAAATGGGGAAATTACCCTAAGCGATTTTATGAGTGCAATATTGTACCTCTGTTTTTATTATTACCTAACAATATTATTTAACTTTGCTATAATGAGTGTTGGTTTAATTTTAATGCTGATTTATGTAAAAAAAAACGGGCGTATTAGTTTTAGTTTCTTTTTCTTGGTAATACTTACGGTGAATAGTAAAATTTTTAAAAAGTGTTGGTTTAATTTTTATGCTCATTTATTAAAAAAAACGGCCGTATTAGTTTTAGTTTCTTTTTCTTGGTAATAATACGGTGAATACTAGAAGTTTAAAAAAATCACAAATACTGATGGTATTTTATTATGGACATAGGCTTTATATTATTCCGTCCGTACAATAAAATTTTACATAGGTAGTAATGGAATTTGCAAATTACCTGCGAAAAAAGTTTTATGTTACAACAACTTAAGTTTTTCTTAGGGTAGGCAAATGGTGTTCTCTGATGACTCTTTATGAACGCTGTGCAATGAAACCATGCTTACTGCAAAAGTGCATGCATGTACTTTGTCCGATTTAAATGTACCTAAATCATAGAGATGAAGAATCAATAAAATAACAAATATTATTTCAATGCATCGTTTGATATTAAAATCAAATCGAACAAATCGGTGCATTGATATAAAAGAACGACTTCTATTCTAATATATCAACGTCTTAAATCTGAGTGAGTGACATAGACTAAGTAAACAAGCTAATTATTATTAAAAAATAAAATACACGATCGACAACTCACATAGCCTATGTCACTCGGAGAAATGCGAGGAAATATGTTTAGCTGTTCAGGACTTATGGTGGAATAAAGAAACTTACATACTTACATACGTGAACCCTCAAAACATAACACTCCTGTTTTGGTCAGTCGTGTAAAAAGAATAGACCCGGCATAACAATCTATATACAAACAGTAGTTATGCGGTCGGTCGCCATGTTTTGTCACTATTATTAGTACGCGCAGGCGGCCATCTTTGTGCCAAATTCTTTGTCAGCGCCGGCTTTATATGTGCACGATTTTTTGTAGGTATGTCATCATGCATATCTTTTCTTTTTCTTTCGTCTGAGGTGAATGAGCATTAAGTTCTCGTATTTTCTTTTTACTATTATATTTGACAGTAGGTACTTACTACATTTTGCTATATAAATTAAGACGCAAAAATTCTATTTTTCGTTACGTCGATTTCAGAACATAGTTTAGTAAAATAATTTTCAATTACTGGCAACATTAGGACAAATGACACTTCTTGTCACTCTAAATAATATTGCTATCGTTTATCGCTAGAGCTATTGTATATCGGTTAAAATAAGATCCCGACTTGCATTTTGAGCTAAAGTAAGGTCATTGGCGTTTCACCAACGAAATCTCAGTAAAATCAAGTGTATATTTGTAGAGACTTCCACTGCAGGTCAATCTGGAAGGATCGTTTTCCATCTTGACCCGACCGGGGATCGAACCCGGGACCTCCGTTGTGGCAGACCAGCGTGTTGACTATTAGGCCAAAGAGGTCGTCAAAGTATGTAACGACTAGCTTTTGCCCACGGCTTCGCCCGCGTGAATTTTCCACGGGAACAGTGCTTTTCCCGGGATGAAAGGTACCCTATCCTTCTCAGTACTTCAAACTTTGTGTATGCGAAATTTCAGGTAGATTGGATCTGTAGATAAAGCGTGAAGTGGTCACAAACAAACTCACTTTCGCTTTTATAATATTAGTAGGATGTAATAATTCGGACTATTGTTAATAACAAACAAGACTTCTAGTAAAGAATTTATTTCACCAAAACTGCACAGTACAAGCAAGTAGGTACACGAAAAAACAACGTTCACCGCAATACAGTAAACCCGGGAACCGGAAAATGTTAAAGACCCGACAAAGCTGTCAAGTGTCAATTTAAACTATCAAATACTTAGGCAAAAGTGTATGGCTGTATGCAGCCAATGACAAAATTTGTTTCCAATAGTATATATAAATTAATCCGCCACCATTAGTGATGAGCCGTTCTCGAAATTTTCAAACAACAAGCGGAAACTTTCTTAAAAATTGCTCGGAAATATTCTCGAGAATGTAAATCGGTGCCCTTCCCAGAAAAATATACCTACTGGATCCGCCTTTGATTGAACGTTAAACTTTGACAGGAACAATGTCAGGTGGGCTTTTAAATTAGTTGCCAGTATAAGAAATTAGTTATATTGCTTTTCCGCAACATGGCGAGGGTTTTTATATTCCTGGTCAGGCTTTAATTTGTATCCTGAAATTTCCCCAGGAGCCCTAAGACGCAGCTACAGCTATAATTTGCCAACACACTGAATAAATTCTCTTTGTTGTATTTTTTTATTGTGTTGTGTTTTTTTTTTCTAAGAAATAATCATTTCATAGGACGACCTCCGTGGCGCACTGGTAAAGACCTTGCCTCTAAACCCGGTTGTCCCAGGTTCGATTCCCGATCAGGTCAAGATGGAAAATGATCTTTTTCAGATTGACCTGTGTCATGGGTATTATTTATCTATATTTATTTGTTATAAAATATAGTATCCTTGTAACACAAGTCTCGAACTTGCTTTGAGGCTAGCTGTGTAATTTGTCCGTATATAATGAGGGATTTTCCGAGACCCAAAATAAAAAAAAAATAGTTCCAGATGACTTCATAGATGGCGCTTAGTAAAAGGCGAGAGAAAAAGTTCCATACAAAAAGCAAAAATTCACAGAATTGGCATTTTTTTTTTAAATAATACTTATTAAAAAAAACATCTAAATAGTATCAATATTGTGATTTGTGCAATTGTCAAACTGTTAGATGTTTTTTTCTGCCTCTGGTTGACAAGTAAAAGCGCACCGTATATAGGTTCAGCCATTATTACGACTCGGCTTTCATAAAACGCTATCTGTTGAGACTATTTATACTGATTTTTTTTTTTTTAATTAAATGTCAGAAAAATCGCTCATTGTTTATTATAAGAAAATACATTCTATTTTAATAATTTATCACAAAAATTCCACTAGACCTTATCTCCTGAAGGATTGCGAAATACATCACTTGGAGAAAAAAATAAACGTCCAAACAACCCTTCTGTTCGTATATCTAATCAAGGCGGCATTATATTCTACAAATTGAGAAGGGTCGAGTGTGACAGGCAGGCCATGATGAACGAGCCTTGTATGAATAAATTATTTGATTTTGCAAACTATATAATTACTAGCTTTCGCTCGCGGCTTCGCCCTCGTGAATTTTCCACGGATGGCCTTTTCCCGGATGAAAGGTACCCTATGTCCTTCTCCGTACTTCTATGTGTATGCGAAATTTCAGGAAGATTGGTTCAGTAGATAAAGCGTGAAGAGGTAACAAATAAACAAACTCACTTTCGCATTTATAATATTAGTTAGGATGTTGACTAGCTTCTGCGCTTGGATCGCGCAAGTAGGGAATTTGGAGAAATCTTAGGGAACATAGAAATAGAATAAAAAATATGGCCAGGTCTTACTATCCATTGAGAAATTAATTTCCTTAACCATAAAATGGGAATAAAAAAAAACAACAAAACCTTTTTCTGTGCATGATAAGAGCCAACAAAAAAACATTTTGGTAATGTTCTTCGTGGAAAACATTAATTCTCAACATTTTGTGTTTCCATGTTCTTCGTGGAAAACGTTTATTTTCAAAATATTTTCCCTTGTTTCGTTAACAATACATTAGAATACACTACACTGTTACTCTTATTTCCAAGACCAACTCGTTCTTTAAAAAAAATACTGACATTGACAATAATGATGACAAAATTAAATGACATGATAAAAATATACAAATAAAAATACACCAACTAAATACCTACATTCCAATACATTAAGACAACAATAAAAATAAAAATTTTCTGTGAAAATCAACCAAATAAACCAACTCGGGTAAGCTTCACCGTATATATATAGTAACAGAACGTCCGCCTAGGGACTCGAAATCATTACTCGAAATTGCGACTCATGGGAATTTTGGAAAGTAGGAATTTGGGGATAAAAGTAACGTACTTTTACTCAAAATTTAATTTTAGCTTTAAATTTGGCTGTGTATAATGGTTTAGTCGTAAGAATTGGTAGAACAGTCATCTAAATACAACTACAGTACAAAATATCTCGATGAGAAAAGGCTGTATGATTTTAGTCAAATTCTATGGGTTTCTATGGGATCCAGATTTTTCAAAAATGTATCGGAATCAATTGGATTAATATATGATAAGACAGACAGTCTTATTACCGAAATGGATATCGAAGGGAAGCGTACGTCATGTCTGTCATCAGCAGTACGTAGCAAATGTTCGTAGATTCGCAAGCTTTACTGGTAATGTCATGGTAATCCGTAATCCTAATGCTGGCTTTGCGATTCTTTTTATACCTGCCTGTGATTCGACTATAAGGGGCATTACAGAAACCTACGTGTCCTAAAAATAATGTGTTTAGGCCACTCTTAATCTCATGAGCATGTCCCGATGTAGTGCCTCGGGAATGTTTGAAGGTCGATGATTATTATGGCATTCTTTGCTTACAAAGACTCGTTTACGAGTCTTTAATTTTATCTTTTTTTTTTACAGAAATGCTCGATGGAAATTGAAGTAAAAATATAATTAATATTCGGAATAAAACCTTGTAACCATCTGACTATCTGTAAATAGTCTCAAATTGAAAACATACGTATAATGGCGAAGTCGTCAGTCCCAATTGTTAAAAAAATTGAAAAATCTGTTGGTAATTTGTTTTTGTTTTTTTACTTATTATATTCCATATTACAATACATTATCGTACGTTGCATTCTTCGATACAATTTTAAAAACACTTCTAGTAATCTAATATAGGAGCTGGCAACACTAAATCACCAATGATTTATTATTTTCATTACAGATACAACTGAAATCGGTCGACCAATCCGACCGGTCAGCAACAAAAGCGAACATTTTATTCCCTATGATTACCTATCTATATTACCAGTACTCCAGTTACTAATTTGGAGTGTCCTTTTTTCAAATTTGACTGAAAAAAGCTGAAAATATAGCTGAAAACGTGGCAAATACATGTGTGAGAGAAATTGCGACTATATTGTGGTATTCCACATCTTAAAGTTTAAGATGTAACCTGCTTCTGTTGTTGTAACCTGCGAAATTAGTTACCGCGTTACTTTAGACATCATTAGATATTAATTCATCTAGCGAAGAAAGGGATTACAAACTAGACAAAATAAATCATTAAAAATATTTGAAACTAAAAAAACACTTAACAGCTGCTTTAAATATCATTAACATACCTTGATTCGTTCATACGACTTCAAAAAACAGAAACAAAGTTTAATTTACTCCGCCCAGTGATTCAAAAGTAGATCTTGGCCTCCAAAAGGAGAGATCATCAGAGTTTTCTTCTTAATATTTTCAAATGCTTTTTATAATTGAACATTCTTAAAACAATTGACTTCATTTATTTGCTTATCAATAAGATGTTTCCAGTAATAATAGTGTTTGTAATGGGAGTTCCGATAGGCGTTCTAGTATACATCTTTATAAAATCCAGTAGCTATTGATTGTGCGTTCATTAATCAGTCACATATTTACAAATTGAATTGTATAATTATAGAAAGCTTCTACTGTCTAAAATGACTAATTATTTATATTAAAAAATGTAATTCAGTAAAGTACTTCCTGCAGTGCACAGAGTTCAGAAATAAAGCATAATTCTTCACAACACTTTTTAACTAGGGTTTGGGGCGATGGTACCACGGTGTTTATAGCCATGGCTATCGTGTTCAGTCCACCAGATGTCAACACTTACAAGTGAGGGCAGAAATCTGTCAGACAGTACAACGCTGTCAATGGCGATGTGTCAAATTCATGACAGTATTGTGACATGACCACATTTGCCAGTAGCGCCGACTAGTGAATGTAAACGATAACCTTCATTGAATTCACACCGTGGCACATAATTAATATAAGTACTACGTACAGAAAGAAAACTCCCTGCCACTCGTAACCCCTGCGTACTCCGCACTTCTCCCCCGTTGTTTTGTGGATTGGGACGCTATGACTATGAAACCGCACACATTGACGTGTTCACGGATGTACAGTTTCATTTGTAGTAGTAGTAGGTATATTTGACGCCCCGTTTCTATGAAGTTCCACTTGTGGGCTGTGACTGTGGTCCTAATACCTTGTGGGGAAAATCGCCGCAAACCCCTTTTTTTGTCATAAAACATTGTAACTAAGAACATTTTGTTTCTTATGTTTAATGGTGTTTTCTATTTGGACTAGTGTAGTTAATTCTCTAGTTAAAATAATAAATGACGTCATTTTCGTCGTTGTTTTTTTTGTCACCCTATTGAATAGTTTCATTTATGACATGTAAATAAAATTAGCGGTGGTGGCCGAGTGGTAGGGCGCCCGCCACAAAGGTCCCAGGTTCGAATCCTGCCCATGCTACATGAGTTTGTAGACCAGTCTGACTCGTGTATCTATGTTAGTTTTCATCGACCACCACTTGCTTCCGGTGAAGGAAAACATCGTGAGGAAACCTGCACTTTGGTTGATGATTATCATCTAGTGTGTGAAATGGAGAAGGCAATGGCAAACCACTACATTAACATTACAAAGATAGTCGTTGTGTGTGTTTCATTCCATATAATGACCACGACCCTCAGTCAAGAGGAATACGACTAAAGAGAAATAAAATTAAACATTACACAATGGGCCACGAATGCCACGATGCAGCCAATCAACGTTCGTAGGGTGGGCCATAGGTAGAAAAGTATACTACTACGTAGATGGTCCTAGGTGTCTAGTGTAGTATACTCAGTGCCGTAAATAGGGTGGTGCCACCGGTGCCCAGGCACAGGGCGTAGACTCAAGGGGGCGCAAGAATGGCCAGACCAGGTTACCAGGCAGGACTATTATTTTTTCGGTTGCTTCTGATAAGTTCCCGCTTCGCCCCTAGTGCTCGACGCAAGATTGGCCAGACCAAGTCACCAGGCAGGACTATTATTTTTTCGGTTGCTTCTGATAAGTTCCCGCTTCGCCCCTAGTGCTCGACGCAAGATTGGCCAGACCAAGTCACCAGGCAGGACTATTATTTTTTCGGTTGCTTCTGATAAGTTCCCGCTTCGCCCCTAGTGCTCGACGCAAGATTGGCCAGACCAAGTCACCAGGCAGGACTATTATTTTTTCGGTTGCTTCTGATAAGTTCCCGCTTCGCCCCTAGTGCTCGACGCAAGAATGGCCAGACCAAGTCACCAGGCAGGACTATTATTTTTCCGGTTGCTTCTGATAAGTTCCAGCTTCGCCCCTAGTGCTCGACGCAAGAATGGCCAGACCAGGTCACCAGGCAGGAATATTATTTTTTCGGTTGCTTCTGATAAGTTCCCGCTTCGCCCCTAGTGCTCGATTCCAAACACACGTTAGGTAGGTATGGAATCGAGCAATACGTAAGTACCTACATGACAGTATCATCAAAAACTTCTATTAAATTAGACAAAACATCGCGCTCATTTTTTGGTCCACCAACACAAGGTTCCTTGTGCTTTATTTTATCACCCTGAATGAAATACAGTAGGCCTATACATAGTATTGCTCTATATCTTCCTATAATATCTAAAAAACAAGGGCGCAGTCAAGAAGCTCGCACAGGGCGCAGAAAAGGCTATTTACGGCACTGAGTATACTTTCCTATGTGGCCGACTGTTTCAATGTGAGTTATGCATTGACACGACACAAAACTACGCAATCTACAGACGAGCTTGAATATGCAAACACGTCGGTTCTTAATACAATGTAATAAAGTCTAAAATTTTATACTTATCAATGCTCGTGACTGTACTTAGTCAACCGCAACGGCCAAAACGTTGCAAAGCGCTTGATGATCTAAAATTTGCCAATTTATTCAGCACACCGCTATTTAAATGCATTACATACTAACTTGATTTGCTGCACCGAAATCAGAATAATAAAGCAATAGAAGTGACATAGATACTTATTTTGCCGCCACCACATATGGCGCATATAGCTGAACACGTTCTATCTATTTGAATTTCCGTTCAATTTTCAATTCGTTATTAGCTAGAGTTTATATAGTAGGTATTTGTTAATAGTGAGCGTGAGAGCGACATTTATTGTCATAAAATACAGAAGATGCCATTTCTAGTTGTATTATGTTATTCCGATTTCTAGGGTGTGCTGGGAATTTATGCTGGACGGCTACTAAGTGCAATTAGTTCACTCAAAAGTTAAACTTTGCGTTTAGAGCGGTGACTGTAGGTGAAAATACAAATTTGTCTACGATGTAGACTAATTTGAATTTTTAAGCTCGGTATAGGATTTGCCTACATAAATTGTACACCACAATCCCAATTAATAATATGAATTCGAAAGAGACTTTGTTTATTTGTTTGTTACCTTTTCATGCTTTAATCTCCTGAAATCGCAAACATACAGAGTTATTTTGAAACTACTGGCCAAATTTTTACAATATGCTCAGTACTTGGAATACAACTACTTCAGAAAGAAGTTTATAGTAAAAGAATAACATAAAATTTTAACTTTCCATACTAAGTCCCATCAGCTGATCGGCCAATTTGTATGGGAAGCAAAAAAAGTCTTTTCATTTCCTAGCATAGTTTTTTTGGAAACCTGCTCAATTTCATCAACCAAATCTGCTGCGAAAATTTGGCCAATGGTTTCAAAATAATCCTGTATACTCAGAAGTAGTGAGAAGGATATAGGGTAGGTACCTTTTATTCGGGGACTGTTCCCGTGGAAAATTCACGCGGGCAAAGCCGTGGACAAAAGCTAGGAAATCATAAACAGCTTTATTGTAGAAATACGTATTGATATGGCGAATGCTCTTCATTTCAGTGGGGAGCGCCTTCAGGGAGCCGACGTGTTATTGACGCCCTTTGTGTTGTTAATAATGAACACCATGTAGAGGATTAGTTTATGACAGGACAAAGAAATACTCTATTGCTATTTATGGGTCGCCATGGATGCGCTTTAAGCAAGTTTGACAAAGGGTGGCGCGATATTGCCTTGGATCGAGTTGGGTATCCGCACGAATCTATAATTATCTTGGAACGTGTGCAACGTAGATTCGCCCCGTCGCGTCGTTATTTAAAAAACTATACGGATATTATCCTTTTTTGTATCCGTCTCTCTTCGTCAATGGCATGGTGGGTTTGAATACACTTGAACTTAGACGAAAATGTGCCGTAATGGTGCACTATTATCTTTTACTGAATGGCAGCGTTCACAATCCGTTAGCGCTGTCTAGAATAAGTTTTTATGTCCCTAGTGTGTACAGTCGACCGCACCTCAAGTTACCCTGCATGATCTCTTATGCCGCGGCCGCAGAGTCGAATTTGCAATGAATTTGAGTAGGTTGATGTGCTGTTGACTGTACAGGCAGTATCGTCCGCTGTTCTCGGCGGCGGAGACACACTCTCTCACAGCCCGGTACGCACCCACTAATCTAGCTGTATCCTCAACGCCCTGGTTGCTCGATTACCATATGCTGATATTTTGAATATTAATTTAAGACAATTTGTAGATGTTTGTGTACATTACCTATCAATTTATTAATGTAACTATAGCTCACTGCACGCCTTGGGCAACTGTCAGTGCAGTGAGTTTCTGTTTTTAAAGAAATAAATAAAGAAATCGAGAGTCTTGGAAGAAGGAGAGAGGCCTTTGCTCAGTACTGGGACATAGATGGCTATTTTTTTTATTTAGCTAATAGGCCCCACTGCTGAGCAAAAGCCTCCCCCTTATCTCTCCAACTGCCTCTATCACTAGCTACCTGCTGCCACCGCCTATCAAAGGCCGACAATTCGTCAGACCACCACCGTACTAAAATAAACGATTAATTATTTAATAGATGACTCTCTCTCTCTCTCTCAGCCAAAAGACGTCCACTGCTGGACAAAGACCATAGATAGCTATTAAATAAATAATTTAATAGTTTATTTTAGTAAGGTTTTTTTAAATATGGTTATTAATTAGTAAGTTGATTTAATTGCATCGAAATCAAGGAAAATAATAGTTTTGGTGGCTTATCATTTACACCGACTTTATTCGTAGTGTCTAACCCTATATTATCCTACAGGTAAACAATAAAATACCTATTAAAAAACTTTTGATGTAAAACATCTATTGGCGCGACTTGGCAGATGTTTTACATCGGAAGTCCCGTGACGGAAAACTCTTCTTATCAATGGAATTACAAGAAATAAGGTTTATATTGATCGGGGATATATTTACTCTCCGATCACTAAAAAATACTTACTTTCGTTTTAGATAAAAAAGAATTTGATGATTTTTCTGCATTTATATGCATATACGCATTTCAATATTTCTATTAAACGATAGCTTTTAATAAGATATTGGACAGAATTTTAATTTGTCTCATTATAATATCAATGCCAGAATTTAATTTGTCAAAAATAACAATGCTTTCTTTGCGTATTAGATACTAGCTGTAGCCCGCGGCTTCATAAATTTTTTTTTGCTTTCCATTATTCTTTTTAAGTGTCCCTCTATCCATTTTAGTCAAAACAACTAAATGTACAGACAAAATATTTTTACTCTCTTATTATATGTGTTCCGTTTTCAACGCAAATCTTGTTTACCTTTCAATTTGAATTTCGCGCGCCTTACCGATGCACTTATCAATCATCACAATTCGCTGTGCTGCAGTTCTATTTAGCCAATGGGGCGCCCGGACTTCCGCTGGCGCATGCGCAGATCCTACCGGTGTCTGAGAGATCAACGCCATAGGCTGGTAGCAGAAGGCTGGTGGCAGAACCAGTAAAAACCTCTCCGTGTCTGTACGTGAAAGCGAAGGCGCGCGCGCATCAAACATTACATTTTACTCAATTATTTTTTAATAAAACTTCAAGTGCTCAACAGTGTTTTTGGAACTTTATAATCGTGTGTGGCTGGCCGGCCAGGTGTCTAAAGGAAGAACTATTCGTGAGGAATCGTGCTAGAAGCCTGCCTACGTGGTAAGTGGTTTGTGCATTGTTCCTATTGTCTAAATCGTCTGTAGCAACGCTTATTAACGGCGAATGCTTTCAATAAGTATTCGATCCAATGTGGTGATTGATAGTGTACTCTAATTTCTACTTATCGAATCAATTTAGCCACATTTTTTGGTGCCGAAACCCGGGAACTTTGGATACCTACCTTCAGTCTGCCGCCAAATACCAATTCGATTTAGTAATTGCTACTTCATTTACCGTATTCCACGCTTATTATACTTACTAGTACAGCTAAAACGAATAAACATAACATTTTGTTTCAATTACTAATCGGAAAACAAGTCTTTGTTCCATTTTGTTTTGTTGAGTACCTTACCTACCGATTATCGATTTAAGATGGCTTCCATCAGTTTCTAGAATATTTGTTGAAAATAAATTCTTTTGTCGTTTTATACTTATTAGCATAAAATTATCTACCGTTTTACCGTTCGCAATAATACAATATTGCAAATCCACCTTCTCATAATTTTATGTTGATAGTTCGTTATAACTCGACTACTTTTTTCCAACCGTTCAACGTTTCCTCTTGATATTTATTTATCGAAAATTTATTTCGTTTCAAATTACGAAATATTTTTTATCGTGACGTTGTATCGTTTATCGTATCATATTTTCAACGAATTTTGGTGCGTTCACATTTTCATTATTACCGTTTTAGGTTAAAAATCATAGTTTTTTGTTTTTACAAAAAAACTGATTTTTATTTTTTTATTTACCGTACATTAACGAATATCGCAAACCGTTTTTAGTGTTCCTAACGCTCATTTAATTCATCCTTATCAATTTAATTTATTTCAATTTAAAACTCAGGTGACCGAGGTGACAATATTACCTGTTGTCGTGTAATACCGCCCCAGTGATTCTCGTCGATTCTTGTGAACGCGGTCTCGCTGAAGACGTTCGCAACTAAACTTTTTATCGAATCCGAATATTTGTTGCTATCAGTTTTTATTGTTTTGATATTAATTATGTCTTTACTATCAAGGCGTAAATCTAAACCTACTATTAAAAAGGGTATCGAAAATACGTACACTATTAATAATTTGCCCAGTTTGCGACGTAAACGAACTATAGCATATAATCGCTTAACGAAGGCTTTGGAAGTAGGTACCTTAGCCAATACCGATGAATCACAAGTAGGGTTATTTCTTTCATATTGTCATGAAATAAAAACGATTGCTGATAGTTTTCATGACTCCCATTTTATTATTTTGGACCTTCTTAAGGATGATGCCGATGAGGAGGACGATGAACTTCAGGATCGATTTGACGAATTGTATTTTCAAGTGTTGGCAATTCAACGAAAATTTGAACAACGTTCATCTCAACAAGCTGACACTTCGAAACATAATTCATTGACCGGTTCGCACAGTGGAAATATGCGGTTACCAAAAATTTCGTTGCCAACTTTTTCCGGTGCTATCAAGGAATGGCCTGAGTTCATTGCAACTTATAACGCGTTGATACATGATTCTACCTCCTTATGTAATATTGAGAAATTTCACTATCTCGTGTCAGTTTTAAGTGGTGATGCTTTATCGTTCATTAGAACTTTTCCTGTTGCAAGTGAACATCATTTAAGTGCGTACGAGGCTCTCAAGTCCCGTTATGAAGATAAACGCGAATTAGCGTTTACGTGCTGGCGTGATATCTTGGACGTTAGTTTAAAGACTTCGAACGCTCAAGATTTTCGACGCGCCTTAGACACGATCGATGAGAACTTAACAATTTTAAAAACTTTAAAATTACCTACCGATAAATGGGATTTTGTTCTTTGTTATAATGTTCTGGCCAAACTCGATACCAAATTAAGACGCGAGTTTGAGGAAAAACATACCGATATTGAGCTTCCACAGTATAACCATTTAAGGGCATTCTTACACTCTAAAGGTGAAGCATTAATTCGCGACACGCACTTTTCGAATGTTACCAATAAAACCGCTAACGTTTCAAAGGACACACCGGGAACTTCACAGAAGTTCAAGCGACATAACGTCACGCATTCGCTTGTCGCTCCCACCGTCACTACTCATAAAAATGTTGGTGATAAACAACAAGCGAAACCTGCTCACAATTCGAGCACTCCGATTCGTAAATGTGCCTACTGTCGCAATGAACATCACATCTCGGCCTGTAATGATTTTTTGGCAAAATCAATAGATGAGCGCATGGCTGTGGCCACTGAAAAGAAATGGTGCTACAATTGTCTTAACGCATCCCATTCAGTGCGAGAGTGCACATCAATGTTTTCATGTCGACAATGTAGACGTAAACACCACACTTTGCTACATAAGGAGTCGGCGGCAAGCTCGGCGACCTTAGTGGCTAAGGATTCGTTGACTCAGTCTGATCCAACCGTAACCACAACCGTGTTACTGGCAACAGCTCTAGTCCAGATTCGTGATGCTTCTGGTGAATTTCATACATTTCGCGCGTTATTTGACACCGGCAGTCAAAACAATTTTCTCACGGCTCACGCCGCTCAACGATTAAATCTAAAACCTATAACTGGTAATATCAACGTTTATGGGTTAGGGGGCAGCCCTGCCTCAGTCAGTGGCTTTGTTACATGCGACATTGGCACCAACTGTAACGTAAAGTTTCGTCTGGGAATGCTCGTCATACCGAGCATTTGCGGAGATCAACCGATAGCAAGGCTAAATACGAAAGGATGGGAGGAGGTCAAAACACTACCGCTAGCTGATCCTGGTTTTGACATCCCCGGTCCGATCGACGTCTTGTTAGGTGCCGACGTCTTTGCTGAGTCACTTCTCGAACAACGTCTGAAGGGTAACGCCTCTCAACCGCGAGCTTTCAACTCAGTCTTCGGCTGGCTTCTTCTTGGGAAGTCCAGACTCGCATCGTCCAGTCTACTAGGAGTAGCCCCTTCTACCGTAGACGATAGTTTAAACAAAATTGTTCAACGTTTCTGGGAAATCGATAACGTTCCACAATCTTCCCGATTGACCCCAGAAGAGCAACGCTGTGAAAATAGTTTTCTCAGTAATCACTACCGTGACGAGACAGGTAGATATGTAGTTTGTCTCCCCTTCAAAAACGACGAGGAGCCAGTCTTTGAAGGTTCTCGAGAGATAGCCTTACGACGCTTTCATGCCATTGAAAGGCGTCTGTATCGCGATCACAATTTATACCAACAATACGTGGAGTTCATGACTGACTACATCGACAGTGGTCACATGACTCTGGTACCTGCCAAGCAAATGGGTCAAGGCAAGTATTATATACCGCACCATTGTGTGCTACGTCCCGACAGCGCTACAACGAAGCTTCGCGTTGTATTCGACGCCTCGGCTAAAGATGCAACTTCCAAATCGCTAAACGACTCGCTGCTGACGGGACCGAAGCTACAATCAAATATCGTAGAGATCCTTCTTCATTTCCGTGAGCACGCAATTGTCTTCATGGCAGACGTGCGCCAAATGTACCGTCAAATCAACCTAGCTCCTCAACATCGTGATTATCAACGTATTCTCTGGCGAGCTCACCCAGATGAGCCTCTTCAAGAGTACGTATTAAATACCGTAACGTACGGAGTGTCTTCCGCTCCATTCCTGGCGTGCCGCTCTATTCAGCAACTGGCCAACGATGAGGGTCACAAGTACCCAAAGGCCAAAACCGTTTTAACTTCCGACATATACGTTGATGACGTCATATCCGGAAGCTCATCGCTGAAGGACGCCAGAGAAATCAAAACTCAACTCATCGCTCTTTTCGGTCTTGGCTCGTTTGAGCTCCGAAAATGGGTGAGTAACCGACCCGAGCTACTTAGCGATCTTCCCGCGGAGGCGTGTCTTTCAGAAGCAATCACTTTTACCGAAACTGAAGACACAACTATCAAGGTTCTGGGCCTTAAGTGGGAGCCTGCTTCGGATTCGTTCGTCTTTACCGTTAATCCATCTAATCAACCGTGCACCAAGCGAACGATTTTGAGTGAGGTTGCCAGAATTTTCGATCCTCTGGGTTTTCTATCTCCTTTGACAATTCATGCCAAATGTCTTATTCAAAAGCTTTGGATTCTAGGTCTTTCATGGGATGATAAGCCCCCACCGGAAATTATCTCTCAATGGGAAAAGTTCTCTGAACAGCTTCCTCAAGTTAGGAATCTTAAAATTCCACGTAAATACGCTACCGATAGCGCTCAATCATATCAACTGCATGGATTTTGTGACAGCTCCGGAAGCAGCATATGGCGCCGTTATATACCTGCGTGTTATCGAGTCTGACGGCTCCGTTCGCGTCTTTCTCGTATGTGCAAAGGCTCGTGTAGCTCCTTTAAAACGTCAATCGTTACCTCGCTTAGAGCTGTGTGGTGCAGTTTTGCTTACAGACCTTATCAAATTTGTCAAGGACACGCTGCGGATTCCTGTCCATGACACTTATCTGTGGTGTGATTCCACCGTTACCTTATCCTGGTTGCGAGCTCCTTCTTCTCGCTGGGTGACATTCGTTGCAAACCGCGTAAGTCACATTCAAGATATCGTACCGACCGAGTGCTGGAGGCACGTACCATCTGTCACAAATCCTGCAGATGTTTGTTCGCGTGGGCAATTGCCTCACGATTTGCTAAACAATGCCCTATGGTGGGCGGGCCCAGAATGGTTGTCTCAACCACAGTCTGAGTGGCCAATCGATACATCGAAAAATCGTTCAAACGATGACAATGCGGTGCTCTCTGAGCAGCGTCGCACCACGGTTCTCGTTTCGGATCAAATCGAAAGCGTTAATCACACGTCTATAATTGATCGGCTATTCGAAAAATATTCTTCTTTAGATAAAATCTGTCGCATTATCGCTTACGTTCGCAGGTTTTGTAATAACATGCGTAACACTGTTCCGCGATCAGATAATCTTTTCGTAACGGACGCTGAGCGTCATCGTGCGTTACTAATTATCGTCAAACATTTCCAACATCGTTGTTTTTTGGATGTCATATCCAAATTACAATCAAAGATACAGTTACCTCGCAGTTTTCGTAAACTAAACCCGTTTTTGGACGAGCAGGGTATACTCAGAGTAGGCGGGCGCCTATCGCGCTCCGATCTTGACTTCGAACATAAGTATCCCGCATTATTGCCCAAAAAGAGTGTTCTTACATCAGCTGTAATCGAATCTATTCATCGAAACAATTTTCATCCCGGTCTGAACACAACCAACTATCTGATTTTACAACAGTTTTGGATACTTGCGGCAAAGCATGCTGTACGTCATCATCTTTCAAGATGCATAAGATGCTACCGTCTTAAACCGAAACCTTTGCAACCCTTTATGAGCGACCTTCCGGCCTTTCGTGTCAATCAGGCAAAACCCTTCTCTGTCGTAGGTGTCGATCTAGGAGGGCCTTTTCGAATTAAGCTCGGGCTTCATCGTGGTGCTAAAATCGATAAAGCGTACTTGTGTTTATTCGTATGCTTGAGCACAAAAGCAGTGCACCTTGAGGTGGTTTCTACTTTATCGACTGGACGGCTTCATCGCGGCATTGCGTCGCTTCGTTTCTCGTCGCGGCCGCTGCAATGTTATTCACTCTGACTGCGGTACGAATTTCGTTGGTGCAAGTTCACAACTAGCGTCAGGTATCGAACAAGCCTCTCATGCGGAAAAATAGATTTTAAACGTAACGTACCTTCTGCTCCCCACTTTGGAGGGGTGTGGGAAATCCAAATCAAAGCCGCAAAGAGTCATTTGTACCGTATTGTTGGCGATCAGGTCTTAACGTTTGAAGAGCTTACCACACTCTTCGCTCAGATCGAATCAATTTTAAATTCGCGGCCTTTGTGTCCATTGAGCTCGGATCCCAACGATTTGAACGTTCTTACGCCCGGTCATTTTTTAACGCTGGAACCTCTTACAGCAGTTCCTGACTTCGACTACAAGGACGTAAAAATCAATCGACTAAATCGATGGCAACTTATCCAATCTTTTCAACAACAATTTTGGAAACGCTGGAAAAATGAATATTTACATGGGTTAACTCAGCGAGCAAAATGGACCACGGACTCAACACCGTTAATTGTAAACTCAATCGTACTTATAAAAGAGGACAATCGGCCTCCTCTTCAATGGGCATTAGGACGAGTTGTTTCCTTGCATCCTGGCCCTGATGGGGTAGTTCGAGTCGCAACCGTTAGAACAGCCAGGATCACTCGCTTAAGAGACCTTTGGTCAAACTATGTCCTCTACCCTCCGTATAATCGTTTCAACTTATCATTTGTTAGCTTTTAAGTTTAGAATAATAACTTAAACATATTTATCGTTAATTACCGTTTCTTATTCTTACTCTGGGAAAATCCTATTGGTATTTTGGTGGGCGGAATGTTCCGTTTTCAACGCAAATCTTGTTTACCTTTCAATTTGAATTTCGCGCGCCTTACCGATGCACTTATCAATCATCACAATTCGCTGTGCTGCAGTTCTATTTAGCCAATGGGGCGCCCGGACTTCCGCTGGCGCATGCGCAGATCCTACCGGTGTCTGAGAGATCAACGCCATAGGCTGGTAGCAGAAGGCTGGTGGCAGAACCAGTAAAAACCTCTCCGTGTCTGTACGTGAAAGCGAAGGCGCGCGCGCATCAAACATTACATTTTACTCAATTATTTTTTAATAAAACTTCAAGTGCTCAACAGTGTTTTTGGAACTTTATAATCGTGTGTGGCTGGCCGGCCAGGTGTCTAAAGGAAGAACTATTCGTGAGGAATCGTGCTAGAAGCCTGCCTACGTGGTAAGTGGTTTGTGCATTGTTCCTATTGTCTAAATCGTCTGTAGCAACGCTTATTAACGGCGAATGCTTTCAATAAGTATTCGATCCAATGTGGTGATTGATAGTGTACTCTAATTTCTACTTATCGAATCAATTTAGCCACAATATGTATAGATAATTTAAATCTATAATAACATAAAAAAATCCAATATACTCTCCCTTCAGCCTTCACATTAAATGATAATTGAAAATCGATAAAAGCATTCATAGACACTTTATCAAAGTCAAACTCGTGATAATAATCACTAGTACAAACAAAAAATCCAATAACTGCCACACATAAAATACAAGTAAACATTCCACGAAATCGTCCATAAATTCACGGAGCAATCGGTCGATCAGTTGAGATTGCCGTCCATTACTGTGCAAAGATACGCTATAATGGTCTATACCTCAAGCTATATTTTGCTCTTAACGTGGCGACAAAGGGCAAGGGCACTTTTTACTTTTTTACGTTTCACTCTGAGACTGATTTAAGGAAATAATCGGACCAGTAGTTCCAAAAATTCTAAAAACCTTGAAACGTGCTGACCGCTTTCCGTACTAATATCTCAATACTCAAGGAACATAATATACAAGAAAGATTTTCGTCAACTGTGCAGTTACGAATACTCAAGTTTTTTAGGCACATTCCCAGAAAGAAGTCGTCGATGGAGAGACTTGTAGTACAAGTTCGGGTGGCGGACAAATCTCCAACCCACTGGACAGATTCTATAAAGCAGGCAACCCATTCTTCCATAATCCAGTGCGCTCGGAATGCAAGTAATAATGCAGAGAGGTGGAAAGCTATTGAAAAAGCAGCAACATTCGCCCAGGGGACGGGCAGTACAGGAGATCCCATGCCAGCACCATCTGCACAACCACGACCACTCTAACAAGAGTGACCGACTAAGAAGAACTAGTAGAGACTCGAAGAGACTAAGAAGAGAAGAGAGTTCCAAAAAAACTCGTCAGCTTTATTACCTTAATAGAAATTATAGATTTATTATACTTATTTGCCATCCTTTGCATTTTTACCTGTGAAAATTACTAATTTTGCTAATAAAATTGACGAATTTACAGTACATTATACTATCAGGCTCTGCTTTGTATTTTTACCTGTACAAATTACCTGCTGATGAAATTGACAAATATTAAAAAAAATCCAAATAGATATTATTTGTAGCGATGCATAGCCAACGCAGTTAAGGAAACCAGATTTAAAACAATAACCGTTTATCAGACCAGTAGATCTCTTCGAATGGAAACTATAAGATTTAGTTCAGATGGGAAGATTAACATAAAGTGTAACCGGTAAATTTTATTACAATAAACTAAAAATAGAGTTGGATAATGACTTGATTAGAAAAATAACATGTTACAATGTTTTTAATCCGCGAAATCTTGAAGATTTTCGGGATAAAAAATAATTACTTAGTTTTTGTCCCAAAATTTTTACAAGAGTGAAGTACCGTTACGCAGTTAGTAACTATTAGTGAGTATGATGGTGTGGACCTCTGTTTTCAACCGACTTCCCAAAAAAGGAGGAGGTTATATGTTTCGATTGTTGTTATTTAATATTCAATTTGGCACCGACTTCACCTCATTCAGTAGGTAGCATGCTAATACATTTTTCTTTATTGTTATTTTATGATTTTAAGTTTTATGATGGAAGTCGGTTCACTTTTTTGAAAAAAGTTTTATTACGTCATATTGTTTGGGACGACCAAAGATTTTTTTTTTATGCGACAGCTATATGGGAATAAAACCATTCATCAAGAGAGGACTTAAATATTAAAAAAAGTAAAAAAGAATAAGAAAGTAAGAAGTGGCTGTTTATACTTTCACAAACCCAAATATTTGTTAAGTTGTTTTGTGTCGATAAAAATTGTTTGTAACTTGCCTGTGTTTGAATAAGTTGTAAATCATCCCCTATAGATTTGTTCCAAACTGGGTTATTTATCGAGCCCAGAGAACCATGTGTGTAAAAGAATAATGAAAAAAGATAATATTTTCGTTATATTACCATTATAAAAGAAGCGAAACTGTTCATGTTAAAATAATTTAAAAAAAAATATATTTTTTTTTTTTGAATAAGCTTTTATTAATGGGAAACGTTTTTTTATTACCAGAGAACTCAGAAATAAACAATTATTTTTAAATAATTTTTGATTTTTTTTTAATTTTGAGAGATAATTTATTCAAGCACACAAAATTAAATTTTGGAAAGATCCCACGAGACGTCAATATGCGATGGCGTAATAGGAAGCGACGTCACGGCTCGTGTACCACAAACCTTTCACATAAACCATATCTAAATTGGTCAAAACTTTTAGATAGATACATTTTATGCTCATGCTATAAACTACGTTTTTATGGGCATTGTACTAGATACCAGCCAGTAGCCAGTTCTTGCCCGCTATCCACTGCCCAGGATACACTGGCTACACACTGCGCCCAGGCTAGAGCGAATTGGAGGAGGTTGCCTTCCATTTTGATGTAGGCCTCCTTAGGTCTACACCAAAATGGTCGAAGAAGGCTTGAGATGATGATGATGATTGGAGGAGATTTTCATTTTAGAATGAAATTAAACTCCTCATCATTTAAATAAATTTTGGATATTATATTTTAAAAAATTACATAATTGTAATTGGGAAGTGGGAGAGATCTGCGGGTCTAAAACGACAATTATAAGGAACTAGATTTTTCCCGCGGCTTCACCAGCGTGAATTTCCCACGGGAACAGTGCTTTTCTCGTGACGTTAGAAGTACTGATAAGGACATAGGGTAAGGTACCCTATGTCCTTCTCAGTACTTCTAACTATTTGTATGCAAAATTTCAGGAAGATTGGTGCAGTAGATGAAGCGCGAAGAGGTAACAAACAAACTCACTTTTGCATTTATAATATTAGTTAGGATTAGGATTCATATTGTAATAATTAGTATAAAAGACTTTTAGATCCATAATAACTGAAGGATATATTATCATCATGTCACGTGTTCAGATAATTTGGGGCTGCTTGGGGCAGGTAAGACTGATCCGAATGATTATTTAGATGGCTGTCGTTAAGCTGAGTGAGATGATCATGGCTTAGTCACTTTTATAAGACTTTTACTGAAAAATATGCCATTCGCGTGAACATTAAACTCTGAAGAAAAAAATATAAGGAGGTAAATGTAAAGTTAATTTTATACTATCACTAAGAAAATTGATAATCAAGTAACAAGTATTTTTTACACGACTGACCAAAAAAGGAGTGTTATGTGTTCAGGGTTCATGTATGTATGTAAGTTTCTTACTACACCATAAGTCCTGAACAGCCAGATTTTGATGTGAAAGGTATTTTAGATTCCTTGCATTCCTCCGAGTGACATAGGTTATGTGAGTCGTCAGTCGAGTTTTTTATTTTTTAATAAATTACCTAGCTCGTTATTCCCATGGGATAGAAGTCCCAGAATACTGCTACTAGTATATCTATCAAAATTCCACTCCGCTTAGTTTGTTTGTTTCGGCTTGTTTCGAAAACTGGAATTTCAATTTGAAACTTGTTAAATACAAGTAAATGGGTAAATATTTATTTTGTACAACCCTTTTACGTCAATCCCGGATTAATGTTTCAGTGATTTTGATTACTCTTTAGTTTGTACGACTCTTTGATTTAAGTATTAATTTTTTACACGACTGACCAAAAAAGGAGTGTTATGTTTTCAGGGTTCATGTATGTATGTATGTAAGTTCTTTATTCCACCATAAGTCCTGAACGGCTTAACAGATTTTGATGTGAGATGTATTTTTAGATTCCTTGCATTCTTCCGAGTGACATAGGCTATATGACGTCAACATGAAAACAAAATGGCGGGTTATATATGCGATAAATAGCAGACCAAAAAAATAAAATTTGATCAATCTTATCGAGTGGGGTATCAAATTGAAGGGCTTTAAAAGGCGATTTCAAAAATGTATATAACTTATATGTTTGTATGTACTTATTGAGCAAAAACTCGTCAGTCGTGTTTTTTATTTTTAATAATTGGCTTGTTTTCATCGAAAAATGTATGGCCATCGATTCAAAAAGTATTTTTCAGAGCGCTTTTTTAACACTTTCATTTCTTTTCACATGAAATGAATTATTCAATTTAAAAAACTTGCGTAATAAGGTATTTCCAAGGGGAACAAAATTGAAATGAATGTAGAGTATCTTGCTCCAACTTTAATATTCAATCTTGGGATTTGAAAATTTGCTCTGCAAACTCCATTTCGCTAATCTACCTAGCCACGGATTACACCGGGCGAAGGAATTATGAAGAAGTTCTCAATTTTCTTCATTTTGCGAAGAATATATAGTCTAGTGAATGCACTCTTAGAAGATTAGTATTTATGATACGTATGCAATACAATTTTTCTTTGCCTGCAGTTTTAGCTAATTCAGTTTTATATGGGAGTAAGGCCTAGCCAAGCTTTTCTGACAGCAAAATAAAAAAAAAAATATCAGTATAAAAAGTCTTAACAGATAGCGTTTTATGAAAGCCGAGTCGTAATAATGGCTGAACCTATATTGTGCGCTTTTTCTTGTCAACCAGAGGCAGAAAAAAAAATCACCTAACAGTTTGACAGTTGCACAAATCATAATATTGATACTTTTTAGGTATTTTTTTTATTAGGTTTTATTTTTTTTAATGCCAATCCCGTGAGTTTTTGTTTTTTTTGGATGAACTCGCCTTTTACTTAAGCGCCATCTATGAACTCATCTGGAACTATATTCTTTTTTTAATTTAGGTCTCGGAAAATCCCTTATTCTCCTCACAAAATGCAGAAGCATCAGCTTTCCGAAATACTGGTGAGGAAATCTCTCTGAATATAAAAGCAAAATTTATTGAAATACTAGAAATATTACAAAGTTGAATTATGCAATGTTAGTCTAACTATAAACCTAATATAGTATTAACAGATCTCACGTGATAATATGTAATATGAGGGTTAATACCTAAATAGCATGTGTGTTAATTGATGTCGCAATTAGAGCTTAGCTCTAAGAAGCGAAGGCCGAATTTCTAATACGTTAAGTACTTTAGGCACTGTTCAGGAAAGTGCCAAAAGTGGATAAAATTTAGAGTATCTTAAAGAGCAAAAAGATGACTTAATTCAATTTTTTAATCTTCATCTTAGGGTCAACTTCAATGATGGTCTGGGAGCGAAGAAAAAACATAGAATGTGCCAGGTGCTCTTCCCGCCCATATTGTGAAATTCAATTTAAGGCAAGGGCTTTAAATTAGGGATTTTATACCATAGGCGATGGGCTAGCAAGCTGTCACTATATCTAAATTGCAAGCCCACTATGCAACTAAACTTTTGACTCTTGTCTCTGACTGCCCCGTACGGAATAACGACGAGATGTTGTATCCACGTATCTCGTCGACTCCATAGAGCGTCTCGTGGTGCAGGGAAAAGTTAAAGGCACCAGGCCACGTGGAAGATCACCGATGAGATGGACAGACCAGATTAAGGCCGCAACTAAGTGCTCGGTTTGGGGATGTACTCGAAAAGCTGCAGTTCGGGACGAATGGCGCCGTATTACCAAGATCATTACTCATCATGATCCACAATAATGGCCACGACCACTCTGGTAAGAGTGACTAAGAAGTAAGAAGTTGTATCCCTACTAATATTATAAATGCGAAAGTAACCTTGTTTGTTACCTCTTCACGCTATATCTAGTCAACCAATCTTCCTGAAATTTCGCATACACGTACTGAGAAGGACATAGGGTACCTTTCATCTCGGGATAAAGCACTGTTCCTCTGGGAAATTCGCGCGAGTCAAGTCGCGTGCAAAAGCAAGTCTGTAATAAATAAAATAAAAATAAATAATAACCTAATGTAAGACATAGAGTCAAAGTAGAGTACAAGGGCGTTAGATTACTTATATTTTTAACATTGTTATTTTGTTATCTGAAGTATTCTGCCTCAAAACAAGATAATTTAAATCCTTTATAAGAATTAGTAGATAAATTTAAACCAGCGCGAACATAGTTAGGCTTTATATAAACATATGACGCGTGATATATTACTATGTATTCTATGAATGTGACCGAAATACTTATAACTTGCATTTGTGTTGCTGCAGCGATCTACGAGTACGTTATTTGTTCATTCAGCTCTTACCCGATTTAGATATTCAAATTGTACTTTAAATATTGGTTAACTTATTTATGTTTATTTTAATAAGTATAAATACTCTTTGATTTGTAAATACCAAATTAATAATTTAGTAGTTATACTACTTAATCTATTACCCGCTTACCCGCCATTGCCGCAGGCAAGACTGTTTCATGAGTTTCTTTCGGCATTTCTTCTCAGCAGTGGTTGTTACGAAATGCTAATGCTAATGCTGTTAGTTTGTAGCTTTGAGACATAATATATTATGATTAAATAATTAGTTATCGACGTGAAAAAGAGCCTTCTTTGAAGGCCAAGTTTCAATAAAAAAAATTGACTTTGACTTTGACCCGCGTAGCGATGTGCCGCCGAGAAATTTCCTGTTCCCGAAAATTTCTTCCCTTGAAAATTTCCGAAAATTCTCAGAAATTTCTATTGTTTTTAGGAAAATTTTCCGTTCTCGAGAATATTTCCGAAAAATTTCCAAGAAACTTTTCGCTGTTTCTTTGATAATTTCGGAAACGGCACATCACTATGCCCGCGACTTCATCCGCGTCATCATTTTTTAACTATATCCTATACGTATAGATTTAGGCCAAGCCATATTTTGGCTAAATTGTAGAGTTGACGACTAAAAAGTTTCAGACAGTGAGAGCTATATGGTCTCTTTTGACAACATTTTACTTGAAAATATTTTGGAGGGAATTTGTTTTGCTTTACTAACTACGAGTTCATCTACTGATAATTATTTAGATTCGTGTATTTCATTTAAAATTTTTGGTTATAATATTGTGCGATTATCAATTAAATAATAAGATTTTTTTCAAAACGTATCGATACAAGACTTGTAGTAAAACCAAACAAAATACATTCCCAAATTTCCATTGTTAATCAAATTCACGACTAATTTGCCTAGTTGGATTGTTTACGTTGAAACCGAGGTAATAATAAATGAAGCAACGAGTGATTTCACACTGGCTAGGTTATTTTTTTTAACTACATGTAAGTATCAGTACCTACCTTTTTCTTGAAAGGTGAACTAATAAAACAAAGTTTTTTCACCACTCCCATATAAAAATAAATAAATATATACGGACAAATCACACAGATTGAGTAAGTTCGAGACTTGTGTTATATAATACATATAAAAAAACTCATCGTCTGATGTTAGCGGGATTACTTAACTTACATTATCCATACTAATATTATAAATGCGAATGTTTGGATGTGAGTTTGTGAGTTTGTGAATTTGTGAGTTTGTGAGGATGTTTGTTACTCAATCACGCAAAATCTACTGGACGGATTTCGATGAAATTTGGTACAGAGGTAGATAATGACCTGGAATAGCACATAGGCTACTTTTTATCCCGGGAAAAAGCACTGTTCCCGTGGGAAATTCACGCGGGCGAAGCCGCGGGCAAAAGCTAGTATAAAATATAACTTTTATTAATTTAAACAGGCTGCGACCCAGTCCTTCGCTCCCGTGTGAATTTTGGAAGTACCCTATGTAATATTCCCAGTATTTTTCAACCCGTTTACTTATCTTATCAAAATCCATACAGACATACTCACGAGTTTTTATTTCGGCGGACATACTCACAAATTTTACAAACAAAAACTAAAACAAACCTTAATTATTTTAATGATATCTAAATTGTCATAAAACAGTAAACACGTCAGAAAAAAGTAAACACGAGGTTTTTTTTTATAAAAAAACAAATAAAATAAACTCGGGATAGTACGTGTATTTTATACTCTTTGAACTCCGGTAGAAAAAATAACAATTTTCAATAGCGGTTTCAGAATATTCAGGTTGGCTACAGGTGCGCATCGTTCGGCAGTCGTCGGAAACTCGGAAAACCCAGCAGTACGGAATCGACGCGCGCGGAGTGAGCACGCGTTTTACTCGCTCTCCTATCACGAATGACTCGATAAAATTCGACTCAGTGAATCCACGATGATTTGACGTAGTGTTGTGAAGTGAATTTTTTTATTTTATTTCTTTCGAGACAGTGCTATCTTGTTTTCAATAACAATATTGACAGAGATAAGATTGTAGTGTTAAGATTATTGTGTATTATAGTGGTTAATGTATGAACAAAATTTTTAAGTTTTTGGAACTTGAACGTGTCCAGTTCAAGTAAAAACGTAAGTTTTTTTAAATTGTATTGCTTTATTATTACTTATAATTATTATAACATTTTCAGACAGTTGGAGATTGGAAAATTGGTTTTTGTGTAGTTACACAATATTATTATATTCGTTTTATTTAATTTTTTTACAGGTGAATTTATCATTTGTTATATTTGTTGCCATCTTCCAATTACACACATTACTTACACCTATCTATATTTTATTATTTAACTGGTATGTCCGTGACTTCTTTCATGTAAATTTAGTTTTAAATGCAAAATCAGTTACCGACAGTTTATACCTATGTTTCAGAACTTTTTTCTTCTCAAAAATCTTTTTTCAATTAGTTGAATTTATTTTTTAATGGAAGTGTAATAATACCTATCAGTTAAAGTACGTATATTAACATTTTAGTAATAGGAGGGAAATGTAAAATCAAAGAAGAGCGATGCGAAGAAAATGTCTTCCATAGGATTACTCTATTTGAAATAGAATTAATCCTTTCGTTCGTATTTCTTTTCCCCATAACTCAATCCTGATATTCCTTGGATAGTTAAGACACAAGAAAATGATAGACAATGTTAGAAATGGAAGCTAAAAGTGGAAACCAAGAAAAGTTCAGACCAAATAATGGAGAACGCAAAACTGAAACTGACTGATACTAACTGTATACTGTAACTGACTGATATAACGTACTGATGCCCCACGTAAATGTGGAAAATTGTAAGAGAAAAGAAGAATTATCGCAATGATGTCAAAGGATGACCACGACGCGTCGTAGACCGGGTCGTGAGGTTCCCTCCATTATGGCTGAAATGTTCAAACTACAAATAGTTCGAACATTTAGTGAGCATCAATGACCTTGTTCAATTATCTAATTAAGAACACTATCAATCACTTGACGATCACAAATCACGTACATGTTTTACAATTAATGTCAATTAACATTACGTGTATTATCAAAAATAATTAATATTGTACAAAAAAGTTGATGAATAATTGAATTAATTTCATTTAAGTTTAAGAACATTCTTGTCGATGGAGTTTTTCCTTTTTTTATCGTCAGCCATCTTTTTCGTTTTGACCTCCTTGTACGACATAACTTATGCCTTCTTCTTTATTTGGTCTATACAAGCCCTTCTTAGATTTCCTAGCACAAAATTTAAATAAAAAAATACCTTTATTTAAACATCTACGTACCTACTTAAAAACTGTATACGACGATTCAAAAGTGCTATTTTCAAGGCCATTAAAATAAAATCATTTTCATTGTAAGTAGGTTCGCCGAATTTTTTTATAGATATATGAGCTAACGTATTAGACGATATTACCATTTTGGTATTTAATCAATCAAGTAAACATATAAGTGGATATTTATGACTGAACTGTAGATAAAACTGATAGGCAAACACCTACTATTCCACTAGGCATTATACAGATACGATAGGCACAAAAAAAATATTATTCCGGCAATATCAAATGATTATGTAATGAAACATCACCATTATTCATATTGTTGACATAAAAATTATGTCCATAAGAATATTATTATTGACTATTTGATTGTCATTGAATGGTTGTCACTGAAGCGGTGGTGGCCGAGTGGTAGGGCGCCCGCCTATGGATGCAAAATCCCAGGTTCGAATCCTGCCCGGGCTACATGAGTTTGTATACCAATCTGACTCATGTTAGTTTTCATCGACCACCTCTTGCTTCCGGTGAAGGAAAATATCGTGAGGAAACCTGCACTCTGGTTGATGATTATTAGCTAGTGTGTGAAATGGAGAAGGCAATGGCAAACCACTCCATCAAAATTGCCATGAGAGTCGTTGTGTGTGTTTCATTCCATATAATGACCACGATCCTCAGTCATGAGGAAATACGACTAAAGAGAGAGAATGGTTGGAACCTATTAGATGAATATTTGTCAATGACAGATATTAAAAATAATACAAACAGAAGTGTCACTTCTGTTGCCCTATTATTTTAAATTCTGTATTGTTAATAGTACTACTTGAAGGTAATCTATGAAGAAAATAGAATTAAGAATAACATTAGTAGGTATGAGTATCTATACCACCTCTGTGTAAGTACGTATACCTATTCATACAAATAGTTTTGTTTGTTTGTTACATTCAATACATCGTAGAGTGCAATATACATATAATAATATACATATTACTTCAATATTCGTAGCAGGCTTAATACGCACATCAACTGTAGAGGTATATGTATTTTTAATAAGTAACCAAGTTGTGCTTTTATTAATTTTTATAGTCTTCATTCATAAAAATAGTATTTTAGTAGTAGAGCATTTAAATGGTCAACTGTTTCTCACTTGTTGTAAAATCTATATAATATATGTAACTCAAAGACTGACTGACTGACATAGTGATCTATCAACGCACAGCCCAAACCACTGGACGGATCGTGCTGAAATTTGGCATGTTTTAGTTAAATGTTATGACGTAGGCATTCGCAAAGAAAGGATTAACGCGGGCGCCAGCTAGTTAGATACATTAGACTGTTTTCGAATAAAATAAAAATAAATAAATAAAATAAGTATTATTTTTTGATTCTAGGCAAATTATTATTTATTATACATTATTACTGAACAGATTTAAACATAATTATAATGACTCTATCGTTCGTTATCTATTGTGATAAAATTTTGAACCTGGGTTGAAATAACCTGCTATCCTAGAATAACATATAGGCTTTTTATTCCACAACTATTTCCCGCAGGAGTGAACCCACAAAGCGCAACTAGTCCTATTAATAATATTATAAATGCGAAAGATTGGATGTGAGTTTGTGAGGATGTTTGTTACTCAATCACGCAAAATCTGCTGGACGGATTTCGATGAAATTTGGTATACGGGTAGAAAAATACCGGGAACAGCACATAGGGTACTTTTTATCCCGAAATACCCACGGGAGCGAAGCCCCGGGGCGCGGGTAGTTAAGTAATATTTTAAGAATCTAATCAATGATCACAGAATCAGTATTCAATTTGCGTAGTTAACAATGATTTACGTCATTGTACAAATACACAGACATGACTTAAGATAATGTGTGGCGTAAATGTTGCTGGCTTAAACCGAACTCAGATGATTTTTGTTTACATTGAAAATATAAAGGCATATTCAATTTTCAAAATTGCAATTTTACAGAAATGTGTAAGTACCAATAAAATGAAACAACCACTAAAAATAATAATGACAAGAGCACTTTCTAATATTAGATAAATAATTATTTATTTGAATTACACAAAAATAGAAAATTTTGTATTTATTATACTGAAAAAATATTAATTTTTTTTTTCACTTTTAAATATATTTTTTTTACAAAAGACGATCACAAAATGACCTTACTTATTTCCCATCAGTGATTAAGAAAATATCCCATAAACTCCGATATTAATTAAAAATTGTCAATGAAAACATAAAAGATTTTCCTTAATCATTTGAATAATTTAAATCTTCTCGTAAGAAATTATTTAAATTACTCATTCAAGTTTCTATAGAAACAAGGATTCATAATTTGATAATAAAAGTAGGAAAAAATATAACATCATTTAATTTTCTAAGCTTATGATTTTGATTGGCTATTATGTAACAAGTTTTCTATTTATTTATTTATTTTATTTTTATGTTTTCGGAAAACTTCAGCTAATTTACAATTATAGAACTTTCTGTATAAGAAAAAAAAAGGCCAATTACAAGATAAGATTACAAATTTATATGTTACTAGCTGTCGCCCGCGGCTTCGCCCGCGTGAGTTTCGCTTAGATAAAAAATCTCTCTTGGAGCTTTTCATCAGATGTTCCAGATCTTCATTTTTTATACGTCAGCAGAAAATGCTCATCAGGTTGAACGACTTTTAATAAAGCGCCATTTCCATATATGTTATAGTGTTGCTGGTCTCTTGCAGTTCTTCATCAGATGTTCCAGATCTTCAATTTTTATACGTCAGCAGAAAATGCTCATCAGGTTGAACGACTTTTGTTAAGGCACCATTTCAATATTTCTTATAGTTTAACTGTTCTGTTTTGGTTCTTCATCAGATGTTCCAGTTTTCAAAATAAATTATAGCCTTGTTGCCCAGGCTTAATAGCTATACAACAAAAAAGTTTCATTCAAATCGGTTCAGTACTTTCGGAGATTAGCGTGATCATACATACAGACATACAGACAGACAGACAAAAAATTCCAAAAAATGTTTTTTGCTTTCTATTATTCTTTTTAAGTCTCCCTCTATCCATTTCAGTCAAAAATACTAAATGTACAGACAAAATATTTTTACAGCTTTATAAATATACAAGCCACGTTAGAAATTTTGGGATAAAAAGTGCCCTATGTGTCCAGGTTTATATTCTAATCGTGTAGGCAAATTTGATTAACATCATACTTACAATCATTCCCTTAGACTTTGTTCCCGTGGAAATTTTGGAAAATCCTCTCTTAGTGCTCTACTACACTCCCTAAGGAACCTACATGCCAAATTTCAGCTTACTACGCCCAGTAGTTTTGGCTGTGCGTTGTCTGTCAGTCACTCGGTCAGTAACGGAAGAATATTAATGATTAGTGGGAAGTAAGATTTTAGAGTTCTATGTTATGACTAGCTATTTGTCCGCGGCTTCGCTTGCGTTAATCCTTTCTTAACGGATGCCTACGTCATAACATCTACCTGCATGCCAAATTTCAGCCCGATCCGTCCAGTGGTTTGGGCTGTGCGTTGATAGATCACTATGTCAGTCAGTCAGTCTTTGAGTTATATATATATAACCACCTACCGTGATCACTAACGCGTCTGCGCGAGCTGTAAAATAGTCTGGTCACGTCGATTTGATTGACTATTAGTAAATCGTGTAACTGCGGTAATTCTCCATAACAATGGCGCATCTATACTTACATAGATACCAGATAAAGTTGTTGTTCAAACGTTTATTCTTTGAGACAAGCAAGCGGATGGTAAAATTTGTGTGGAAGTACCCTGGAGCCCTGAGGCTAAAAAAATTTTAAATCAAGTCTCAACGCGTCTCATCGAGGCAACTGGAGACCCAAGAGCTGGCGTCTTTTTTGCTCAGCGCATAAGCCTCGCAGTTCAGCGGGGTAATGCGGCGAGTATCCTGGGCACATTGCTTCGGCGCGGCGCGTTCGAGGAGATTTTTTATTTGTAAACGTGTTACTTAATAATATTGTTATGTGGTTGCCCTGGAGTTAGACGAGCGATGCGTCACGGCCGCATGCGACGGTACGCGCATCGCTCGGAAAGGGTTTCATACACTTCCCCAATATAAAGTACAGCCGCATGATGACGCAGGCCGCAGGCCGCAAGCCGCATTGCTCCGAAGTCTACCTTTAACTGGACTAATCAACTCTTGCGTTAGTTCCAAAAGTACTGAGAAAGCCATTGAAGTCTAATAAAGGTTATCGTTTTTCCACTGACCAGTGAGGCGCTATTGGCGAACTACGTCTGTCAGATAGTACAACACTGTCATCAGTTGTCAAATTCAAATGACAGTATTGTAATCTGACAGACCTCCCTCGCCAGTAGTGCCAACTGTAAACGAAGAAATGATAACTCTCATTCGTGTGGAAGTATCTACACATAACATGTTTTATTTTATTATATTTGTTCCTTATATTTTCTTTTATTTTTGTCTATATTATACACAATCTAGTGTATGTATAAAGTTAATAAATAGTATATCCCCTCTGGCATGTTAGGCGACCAAGACTGTTATCATGAGTTTCTTTCGGCATTGCTTCTCAGTAGTGGTCGTTCCGAAATGCTAGTCGTTTGTAGCTTTAAGACAATATATTATGATTAAGTAATTAGTTTTCAAAGTGAAAAAGAGCCTTCTTTGAAGGCCAAGTTTCAATTAACAAAATTGACTTTGACAGCTTATCTACTCTTGCGTTACTTACTGCGATGGCTCGACGATCAAAAGTGGATCCTCTCCCATACTCTCTACGTGGACGAGCCATCAAAGCCTTGCTGCTGTTTTCGCCATATTGGGCTCCATCACACACTCCTTCTTCTAACTCTTTGTTCTCCTCCAACTACCATCCTCCCCCCTAACTGGTCCCAGGATTTTCCGCCAAATCTTCCTCTCAGCTACCTGTAGCTTATTTTCCTGCTCCAGTGTCAGAGTCTAAGCTTCACAACCGTACAGTACAATGGGCCTTATGACTCTTGCGTTAGTTCCTAATAACTCAATCAACTAATAGATGGCGGCATTCTGAAGATCCATTAAGCTGACCAGGAGGTTGTAGAATAGATTGACAACCTCCCTTTCCGTATTTGACTTTGCTGCAATATACCATTCGAAAATAATAATAGTTCCTAATAACTTTAACGAACTGAGAAAGCCATTGAAGTCTAATTGCAAAACAAATTTCAATCTTGTGGTTTACTATCGACACGCAAATATAGGAAGCCTAGTTAATTCACAGACATTTAATTAAGTAGTCTCAGCCTAGAGTTAGTTTTAGTAGTTTGCCAAAAACAAAAAAGAAATCGATTTATTTAATTTTTAATAAAAATAAAACACCTCAATATAAGCTGATATAATAAATGTACTATTTAATGAAAGAAGTACATTTTTAATAGGTATGTAAACCGTAAATCCTGTATTTTATTTTCGCCAAAGAATATTTCATTTGTCATGTTTTAGTCGATATTTTTAGTTCGCTTCAGCACAAATTACTTCAATTGGAAGCATCACTTGAAGGATATAGTTTTCATCTATTTATATTCTAATCCTATCCAATCTAATATTATAAATGCAAAAGTGAGTTTGTTTATTTATTTGTTTGTTACCTCTTCACGCTTTATCTACTGAACCAATATTCCTGAAATTTAAAAGTTAGAAGCTGATAATTAGAAGTACTGAGAATGACATAGACCTTTCATCCCGGAAAAAAGCACTGTTCCCGTGGGAAATTCACGCGGGCGAAACCGCGGGCAAAAGCTAGTTTATAAAAATTAATTAATTCTTCCTACTTAATTGATTGTTTGGAAGTGCGAGCCCAAACTTTGCATCCATCACTTGACAAAAAGATCCTTTCTGACAAAAAGATCTTCCCATATGAGTGACCTCACATATCATCTTATAGAGTGGGTTGCAAGGTCGATCAACCATTCACACAGTAAACTAGATGAGGAAGACGCAATTGGCCTAAGATGGCGGCAATTGAATGATTACGGCTAGTGCTGCATGACTCGCGTTTTCATTAATTTCCCACGTTGATACTATTCATATGTTGTACAGTCGACTGCACATCCATCTGCATAAATACATTTAGACGGGGCTGTAAATTTTCAGTTGTATGAGATGGTCATGTTAAATCCTACGTTGGGGATTCTTTATAATTTACATATATTATGATATTACAACTGCAAATTTAAGCTTTCACCAAAATTAATTTAGCCGTTTTTTTGCAAACTCGCTGCTATTATCACTACATAGGTCCATATCTCAAAAATGAAAACCATTTAGATTAACTGGACTTTCAATCAAAAGTAACTTAGCTCAAACTGTTTATGAGATAGGTACATTGTTAAACGGTAGAACTCAAAGGTGACTGACTGACTGACATAGTGATCTATCAACGCACAGCCCAAACCACTGGACGGATCGGGCTGAAATTTGGCATACAGGTAGATGTTATGACGTAGGCATCCGCTAAGAAAGGATTAACGCGAGCGAAGCCGCGGGCGCCAGCTAGTCTAAATAATCGTCATTTCTATCAGGGATTTAAAAATACTTTTAAAACAATCACTAGTATCTACTACTATAGTTAATTATTAAGCAATGAATGAACATCTTTCTATAAATATAAAATTTTACACTTTGGTATATCAACGCAGAGACGAAACCGCTGAACGCAGAAACTTGATTTTGACCAAACAGCTTCTTTATAGCGTTAGTGAGAACTATGAAGGAATTTTGGAAATCCCACCCTTAGACTGGGAAGAAAATTTACATACCGCGGCCGAAGCCGCCGTAAACAAAAGTATGATTTAAATCAAGGGGCATTTATACAGTAATGATTTATTAGCGGTGGAATGTTGAATGTTGATATTATCACTCATGGACTTTGATTATATCAGTTCGTTATCTCTAAAGGTTTCCATTAATAATTAAACGGTTTTAAGGACCAGTTATACAAACTACTGAGACATTACCACTCATCATGCAAAAGTAAAATGAGTGGAAAAATAATAAACTTTTTCCAAATAATAAAATTTTATCAATCAAACCTTATTTATTTATATTCAACGATTAACGATTAATAAAAAAACACTTGTACATACCTATGAACGAGTATTCAAAACGCGCTGCAAAAAAGCGAACTCTATAAAAAGTACATAAACAACATCTACTCGGCAAAAACTTAGCCGTCATAGGACGCCCGGCAGATGTAAAAACATCCATATGTCGATGCCCATGCATGAAATGAAAAAAAATCTAAATGCAAATATCTTAATTGTCAAACATCTGAGAAAGGGCGGATCCAGGATTTTTTCTGAGGGGGGGGGGGCACAAGGACAGTGGCGGATTATGCATGTTGGGGATGTTGGGGAGGGGGTGGAGGGTGCAACAAATCGACATCCGCCCTATGCTGTTGCCTTGAAACGAATCCTAAAGACGGGGGCTCTCACTACGCCACCGCAGAAGGACCAGATAAGCAGAAAAAAGTCACTAAATTCTGTTATTTCTTAATTTGATATCACAAAAACAGGTTGGGGCCCCCTCTAAAACCGCTACTGCATCTGAGCATCGATGGCGCGATGATCACACCAATTTCTGTCATGGTGGCATTAGAATTTACTGCCAAGCCGCGCCTCTGTATGTATTTACCGACAGGATACTAAAAAAAAATAGTAAGTAGCAGTCGCGAATATAAATCACATTTTAGCCAGCCCGTTAGTCGGATCGCTTCCTGCATACATTTCCATATCATTAACTATCATTTATCAATTACATTCAAAATAGGCGGTAAGGTCAACATACCAAGCTAGTTCAACTCCAAATAAGGTATATGTCGATTTCTTCAGGTAAGCTTACAATTCTTGTTTAGAAAAACAAATAGTTTTTTTTATTTTTATTTCTATAGCCTGAATTTCGGGAAACCCTATATCTTTGTGCTCTCCCTTAAACTCCCTAAGGTCCCGTAGTTTGGCTGTGTGTTGTCTGTCAGTCAGTCAGTGTGTCAGTAACAGAAGAATTTTATTTAAACTGATGATTGTAAAGTTTATCTCAGTACCCCTTTCTTCCTGTTTCCTCTTTCGAGTCTGCTGAAAAGATTTCCTTAGAAATAAACAACGCCTGTGTACTTAGAGTACTCGGCGTTGGATCCCGCTTTTGACTGTCCCACGGGATGATTGGCGGAATGCAATATCTTTTCAATAATCTATCAAAATTGTTATCTTTTGTTTGTTTCGTATACATTTTGCAAATAAATAAATAGCGAAATATTAGCATTAACTTTTTTCCATAGAAATCATTATTACACAAACTGATTGTTTTACAAAATATAAACAAATCATTTTATTACAGTTGGCAAAGAAAAAATGATGCCCATCAATTTCTTATCACTGGTAAATACCCAGACTAGGCCTGTAAACTTGATAACGAGATGTCAATTGTAACAACTTGATAAGCACAGATTTTTTCTCCTGACGACATATTTTTACACGACTGACCAAAAAAGGAGTGTTATGTTTTCAGGGTTCATGTATGTATGTTATGTAAGTTTCTTTATTCTACCATAAGTCTTGAACGGCTTAACAGGTTTTGATGAGAAAGGTATTAGGTTCTTGCATTCCTCCGAGTGACATAGACTATGAGTCGTGTTTTATTTTTTCTTAATAATTTGCTTGTTATACTAGGAATATCCAATATTAATTTTAAAATGGATAGATACATCCATTTCTTATCCAAAATGGATAGATACATGCAGTTTTTATCGAACTAGTTAAATTCGATGCCAATACCAGAGTTATTCTGTGCCAATACCGTCGCATAGAGGTCTAAGAGGTCACTTGACGTGTGGTTAACTGTACGTACGTACATCACTGATGTACCTACAGTTGAGCCACTTGAGCAACAACATACAAAAGTACTTATTAGAATTATTTGGTGACTTTGAAATGACTTATCCGTACTATCTCTAAGATAAACTGATACACAAAATTTAAAGATACGGGGTTTTTTTTACATGACTTGTCTTTTTCTAATGAAAAATAATATTAGATGATAAACGCGCAATCTATGAATGTAGAAGGATATCGGGTATCGATACATCGAATTGTCTATCGGCGAAACCTTTATCAATCTTGACATATTCATGTTTTGTTCTCTTTGAAGTGGCTACTAGTGTTACAGTAACACTAGTGATAAGTAACACTGTTACTTATCTACAAGATAATTCTTTCAATTGATATCAAATACACTGATAAATCGCGTTATTATGGAGACAATACTGTATTCGATTGAAAACTACATACACAATAAATATTGCAAAATTTAAACTGTGGTTAACGATGTTGGTTTTACATTTAATTCTACTATTATAATTTTCTGATTTATATATAATGTAATACTGTTTGTTGACTCCATTAAATAGAGAAAAAAATATGTATATATATATATATACCTAAAAACTGGATGATTAGCAGAAAATTATAAGATGTAAGCAAAAAATTAATATAGCAATCATAATTTTTGATTCTGGGTTAGAAAATATGCTGTGTTTGACAAAAACAGCATTTCTTTTGTATAAAAAGTTTTGTGTTTCTGTATGTCCAATAGGTATATACAAAAATTGTTAAATATGTCGTGAAATCTGAATATTATGACGAAGAATTATAAAAATCAGCATTTATAGGTTTCATTACGAAGTAAAATTGTTTGTCATAAATTTTATTTATATACTGCACACAGGTAGAATCGAATGCTCTTTAAGTTATGTATAAATCGAAAAAAAATGTGGGAAATTAGAAATTTATTCAATAAGTAAAAAATATTAAAATTAAAATAAATAAAATGGAAGTCTTATCTCATATCTATCTCAAAGGTTCCCTAACGTCAGCACCATTGCCTCGCTGAGCATTCTGGGAGGAAGATTTTGTCTAGTATACCCTAATCCTATAAAATAAAAAAAATCACTTTCGCATTTATAATATTATATTAGTATACTAGCTTTTGCCCGCGGCTTCGCCCGCGTGAATTTCCCACGGGAACAGTGCTTTTTCCCGGGATAAAAAGTAGCCTATGTGCTATTCCAGGTCATTATCTACCTCTGTACCAAATTTCATCGAAATCCGTCCAGTAGATTTTGCGTGATTGAGTAACAAACATCCTCACAAACTCACAAACTCACAAATTCACAAACTCACAAACTCACATCCAAACTTTCGCATTTATAATATTATATTAGTATATTATAAATGCGAAAGTGATTTTTTTATTTATTTGTTTATTTGTGACCTCTTTACGCTTTATTTACTCAACCAATCTTCCTGAAATTTCGCATACACATAGTTAGAAGTAATGAGAAGGACATAGGGTATCTTTCAAACTGCGAAAAAGCACTGTTCCCGTGGGAAATTCACGCGAGTTAAGCCCCGGGCAAAAACACACAAACACCGGAGGATGGGCAGCAGCATCTTTCCGCGTACTATGCCATCACACTGCGATCGCCAACCCGCCTGCCAAGCGTGGCGATTACGGCAAAATTGATGATGGATTCCTTTCCTTGGGGGAGGCCTTTGTCCAGCAGTGGACGTCTTTAGGCTGAGAGAGAGAGAAGCCGCGGGCAAAAACTAGTAGCTAAAAAAATAGAAACCTTACTAGTTGCGCACTCCCCTATTCCAGTACGTGTTTGGAAGCAAAATCCTCTTCCTAACAAACCCACTTTCACCCACATTAAATCCGCAAACATTGGAAGCCGAGTGTCAACAGAAGTGATAGCGTAGTGGCGGCTTCCGTTTCCGGGTCGCACGTTCGATTTCCTTTGTCACCAATAATATATTTGTATGCGTAGAACTGCTGTTTATTGCAAAATCAGCTTTGGAACAAAATGCAGTTATTGGAACACCTAAGGGGTTTTGTATGTGTGAAATTCGAGTAACTTTTGACGTCTGAGTAATTTTATTTATAAAATATGGGTTTGCTCTTGACCACAATCTTGCCCGAGGACAAAAATGAGGTCTACGATGTAGCGAGCTTACCCAGAAGCAGCCTATTCACTCTGGTTATGAAGGGAGTCAAATGCTCGCTAATTCGTTGTGTCAGCCATTTTGATTTATTGCAAATTTGCCTCTCAGTTATTTGATTTTTAAAATTGTCTCACTATTGATTTCTTATTTTTTTGTCATAGCCGTAATTTTAAGGATTAATAAGTTTAAATAGAGTTAAGTTGTAAATATTTAGAGTAAGTAACCTTTGATTATAAAACATCTTGACTTAGTTATTTTTTTATTAAAATTCCACTTCTGGTTCAGATACAGTTGTATGTGCTCAGGAACACAGACGCAGGCAGGAAGTTTCATTGCTTCGCTGTGCGCATTAACCGAACCTATTATAGTTTATATTACGTTTTGTCTAACTCTCTTTCCAATATTTGACATTATGATGATGTCCGACCGATTTCAATCATGGCGACCACTTCACGAATTCAGGGCGCTCTCGTGAGCTCGCATGTGGCTTATGTAGCCAATCTTATTGGTAAAGATCATCGCGCACTGCAACAGCATCCTGAAGATGTTTTCAGTGTCAGTACATTAACCATGCAGCGATGATTCATGTACTGACTATAATTTTATTTTATTTTATTTAATTATTTAATTACATTTAATTCAATTACTGCGGGCATGTGAGCACACCGTTAATATAATTATATTGAGTTAGCACAGGTGGTCGAGCTTTTAACTCATCGCGCTTGGTGTCGAGCTCATTGCGTGTAGGTGGATTTCAAAGTCAAGCACTTTGGTTTTAACCAAAACCCTCCACTCCGGTCTTTGGGCTGCTTGCTTCTCCCACTGAGAGGGCTCTATACCGCAACGCTTCATGTGCCGCTGCAGCACATCTTTATACCTGAGGAGGTCACATTGTACGAACAGGACAAACATTTTTTTACTCAAATATGATGGTTTTTCAACATCTTAAACTAATATTATAAATACAGTTAGCGAGACGCTCGGGATAGCCCAAAGAACTCTGCATATGGAAAAACTCTGGGAAATAGTTTGTCTGTTCGAATAAAGCCTAGAAAATCATTCTTCTTCTTGGCGTATCGATACCATTGGAACGATCAAATTGTACCCGAAAAGTGTTCCGCTACTTTTATGGCCTTATCGGTGGCGGCCATCAGGTCAGTCCAAGTGCAGGTGTTAGGGCACAGGGGGCAGGATAACAAATGCTCCAAAGTTTGGGGAGAGACACCACACTCGCACACATTTTGTGAGTTAGGTATAAAGCCAGGCTAGCCAAGCTGTCCCTACATCACGCTGTAGCCAACTTTGCCACCCCGCGAGAGGAACTACCCCCTGGCCATGACCTGCCTTGGCCTACCTGGAAGACTCTCAATAGGCTGCGAACCCAAGAAAATCATTGGTAAATACTTTTTTTTCAAGGACACCCAAAACTTTTTTCTTAGCATTCTTAGAATCTCATATTACTAACAAATAATCACAGCTCTGTCATTATGCATCATTGCATTGTAATCACAATTACTTCCTATATAATCGATAGGTATGCTGCGTACTAATTGCACATAAGTGTTTACTAGTTAACTAGATAATTTTACTAAGTGTTAGTTGTGTTAACAAGTTGCGATAATGACTTTATTGTTTTTTTGCCAATAAATAGTGTCATTTATATCAGACAATCGTTCGAAGTATTTCTTAGATTTTTCAACTAAACGATTTGCTAGAAAATGATTAAGTCAGTGCAGTAATTGGAAGATGACGTTTTTATTTGTTTATAAATCTAATTATATTAATGTAAAAGTTTATCACCAACTATATAGGTAGCTTTTTATACAGCGTACCTCAAACCATGAGACAAAAGTTTTCAATTTCTGTAAAAAAAACAATTTCGCATTTATAGAATAAACAATAACTATGACATGTTCGTCCCCGAGCGTCTAATCAAATACATTTTTAGCATTTTCCACCGAGAGGAAAATTCACAGGAACTTAGAACTCATTACCGGCTACAAAGAAATGTCACGACGCAATTAATTTAACATTGTATCGAACTTTAACTAATTCTTGAAGAAAACCTAAGTATAGCCGGTTAATCTTTATTTATTTCCACACATATGACAAAATAGATCTTTTAACTTTTTTCTACTAATTTATATTTGAACTAGCGACCCGCCCCGGCTTCGCACGGGATATAAACCTTCCTCTTGAATCACTCTATCTATTAAAAAAAACGCATCAAAATCCGTTGCGTAGTTTCAAAGATTTAAGTATACATAGGGACAGAGAAAGCGACTTTGTTTTATACTATGTAGTGATGAAGCTGTAGTGTACAAATTTATTTTCACTTGTAGTTTATAATGACAGTCAGACAGACAATCGTATAAAATATCTGTAACAGGTTTAGTCCAGGTCTAAACATGAAGATATAATTGAACAGCCTTGCGTATCTCTTCACACCTATAGTCGTCATAATCATGTCACGATTTGTTTTGCATTTGAAAGTAACGTGTAACGTCACGAAATCTTCCTAGAGACATTTTGAATGATAAGTAGTTTGTCATGTGATAATATAGACGGAAGGAGGTCTATACCCAGCAGTGGGTCACGAAAGGCTGTTGATAATGATGATAATTAACTACAAACTGTCAAAGTATTGGATAATCACTTCAAATCAATAAAGTATTTAATAGATGAACACTAACGAGAAAGGTACTTGATGAGAAAGATCTAAGAAATATGATACTACTGACCTTGTTTAGCGACCCAAAATGAGTCTTGGCCTTCAATACAAAATATTAAATAGGAAAATTGTCTACTATATTAAGGATTACATAATAAGAGATCGAGAGATGAAGCGGTGGTGGCCGAGTGGTAGGGCGCCCGCCTGTTGATACAAAATCCCAGGTTCGAATTCTGCCCGGGCTACATGAGTTTGTATACCAATCTGACTCATGTTAGTTTTCATCGACCACCACTTGCTTCCGGTGAAGGAAAAACATCGTGAGGAAACCTGCACTCTCGTTGATGATTATCAACTAGTGTGTGAAATGGAGAAGGCAATGGCAAACCACTCCATTAAAATTGCCAAGAGAGTCGTTGTGTGTGTTTCATTCAATATAATGACCTCATGAGGAAAAACGACTAAAGAGAGAAAGAGAGAAAAAAACTACCAAAGTTTAATGAGTTTCTTTCAGCATTTCTCCTCAGCAGTGGTCGTTCCGATATGCTGGTAGGTAGATTGTAGCTTTGAGATTTATAACATACTTAATACAACTTAATTTTGACATAAAAAAAGTGCATGTAATAGTCTATTAAAGTTTATTAAATATAAAATTGAGATTTTATAAAAATAGTAAAACGAAGCGCTACAGCGCAGCGTGGCGAATCACCGTACAAATATCAATAACTAGAAGCATAGTATGCGTCCCCAATGTAACATAGCTATATAATCTGCAACACAGGCGGCCAGCAATTTCAGGCTGATCCAGCTTTGAAAGCCTTTGTGTCCGGATGTTGTCAGAAGATAACAACTCCTTAAGTCAAGCCCGTCGGCAGCTTAAAATCTCTGAAACAGACTCTTGGCCCTACAACTTTGATAATGCGACTTATGTTGTATCGGTAGGTAGGTAGGTATCTTAATTAAAATGTTCTGCTCTAGTTGGTTTAGCCATTAAATTATTGTTAAAGGAAGAGATGTAAGATGATACGATAGGGCTCAGTTTTATACTAATCATTAGGTTCTAGCTTTCGACCGCAGAATCTTTTGATACTTTTGATATTGATTCACGTCATTGTATTTTTAGTGTACTTAGGGTAGGTAGTGTAATTATGGTTAGTTGATTTGCTGTCAACCATACCTATGTAAAAATAATGATTTATTGAAGCATTTTTGACTTATCTTGTTTCAATTATAAATTTCTTCGTGCATCAGCGTTCTTCTTCTTGTTTTAAGTTACTATATGTATCTATAAATGTAATTTCTTGTGTGCTAATAAAGTATTTTTGTTGTTGTCGAGTTTGAATGACTATTAAATTAGTTTGGACCAGAATGTGGCCCCGCTGATCTCTCTGTCGTCGGCCTCGTTTAAGTCCTCTATTGTGCAGGAGGTGGGGCATTTTGGACATGACAACAGTTGGGTCATGGATTGAATGTCACCACAGTTACATAGATCATTACTAGAGAACCCCACTTAACTCGGTTTTCGGGGCATCTTTCAACACCAGCCCGGAGTCTATTTAAGGTCTTCCAGACTGCCAGGGAAGATCGCCACCCAGTGGCAGCATCCCAGCAGGTGGAATATTGAAATGGGAGGGGGAATATTTGTGTTTTCATGATGCCAGCCTAGTCTCCTTGGCTTGGGGTGAATACAGGATAGCCTAAGAAAGCTGTTGCGGCTCTGCAGACGTGATGGAGTTTATGGATATTAGCATACTGATATGCATATGGATATTAGCATGGACCCGGGACTTCGTCCCCGTGGGAATTCAGAAAAACCTCTCTTAGTGCTCCCTAACACTCCCTAAGAAAACTACATGCCAAATTTCAGCTACGTTTAGTTTGGCTGTGCGTTGTCTGTCAGCAACTCAGTCGGTAATGGAAGAATTTTTGTATACGAGTATCTACCTATATTGATTGATTGACATGATAAAGCGGTTAATTGGCAAATAAATATTATTAAAAGTACGCTCTATTTGATTTTGTTGGCAAAGAAGTATCTACGTCGTTAAATGTTTTTTTTTCAAAACTAAGATTTATTAATATCGTTCGTATAAAAGAAGATGGCTAACATATACATAAGTATATTCCGCTAATATAACAAAATTATCGTAACATAATGAAGGCATGTCTAGTAAATTTGGCAACATTCTAAGAAAACGCACTTGACATTGGCACTAAATAGTTACTGAGTGAAATTGTTGCCAAAAGTACTAGCTTACTATATGGTCTATATGTGAGGTACGTCATCATTTTAGGAAATTATTTTATACAAAATACGACTGGCCACTTATAAAAATAGACAAACGGAAATAGAAGATTTTTTTGGAATATCGTATTCTTAGCTTTTATTTTGGTTTTAAAATATGGTTTAATAAGTTAGGTATCTTCAGTTCTTCTACTTCCAACAAGTTTGTTGATTGGAAAAAATCTTCAAAGAAAGTTTCATTTAGCAACTTTTTGATGCACTGGCCGACTTGCTTGGATTTTAAGAACAAATATTTTAATAAAATTCCTATAATTTTTCAAGCAAACAGGTACCGGTATTATTCAGATTTTAATTTATTTAATTTTTTTTATGCGTTCAAAGTTTTAGCACAATGAAAAAATTGGGTCAATCAATTTTCGTCACAATGAATTCTTAAACAAACAATGAAATAAAAGTTGACCATTCCACTAAATCCTTACGAATATATTTCGAGAGATTTATTACAATTTTTAGACGTGGCAACACCTTTCTCGGGAATAAATAGTTTGAATTCGGAGCGTCGACGTTGTAATTTAGATATGATTTATGGACTTTAAAAAAAGTTATCCTTTTCATGTTGAATAAATCCTGTATCGTTTGATACCTTAAAACATCTTAAAACCTATTTTATTTTTCATATAAACGAGATAAAAAGTACCGAATATGGTATTTCAAGTTAAATTCTACTCGTGTGTGTGCCAAATCACCAAAATCCGTACCTGATTACATTTTCTTATAAAATCCGTCCAGTACATTACGCGTGACTGAATAATATTATCTAGTAAAATCCTTATCTCAAAGAGCACACATCAGCTTCTTTTCCTTACTTCTAGTATTACCAAACAAATGGGAAAAAATCTATTATCGTTGAGCTGTGCCATAAATAAAACTCAAGAAGTAATAAATTTCAATGACAATATTAGAGGACGCGTAGTGTTGCCGAATCTACTCTTTCGTGACGTAAAACAAAGATTTATTGTCTATAAATGGCAACATTTAGCACCACTTCTTTCGCTCGTAAATTCCGTTTCCATAGATATCAGCGTTTCTTTAATATACGGCGGTGAAAACTTTTTCAATATGGTGGCTTTAAATGAAATTACATCTTTGGCGTTGCAAGAGAATAGCTTTTTTGATTGATATATATTTTTTTATCATTTTTGGCGGTTAAGCTATTAAAGCCTTTTTGTATTTGGTATAATTAACATATTGTTTAATAAAAAAAAATATTCAACATTCGATTCCAATGCTTTCTATAAATTACCTACCTATATGCTGTTATAATTTTACACACGCAAATCACATAGGTATTTAAAAGTACCTAATAAGTATACCCATAACATTATATACCTATGTATCAGTCATCCAGTTAGGCTACATTGTAACTGATCTATCCCACATGTAGACTACTAAAACCTTAACTCTATAAAAATAAAGCTCATTTTATGTATGCTTGTGTAAGGTTAAAATTATGGGTACATTTACTATCGTTCAACCCCTCAAGTTTTTATGACTGAACTGGAAGCACAATTTTACACGACTGACCAAAAAAGGAGTGTTATGTTTTCAGGGTTCATGTATGTATGTAAGTTTCTTTATTCCACAACAAGTCCTGAACGGAGTAGGGTATTATTGGGGTTTTCAAAACAGTTTCACACTCCATTGAGCGTCGCTCAATGTCGTTTGAACCTGTTTTGAAACCCCCAATAAAGGATATGATTATAAAACTATATTATATTAAAACATAGGTACCTGGTGACTTCAGCTCAATGGGTATACATTCATACGTAGACATTCAAATGTATATATAAATCGTAACATTACAAATGAATAACATTCAGTCAAATACAGTCCTACTGGTTAGGATGAAATTCGTTAAACAATCTCAGACTTTACAATTAAGCCGAGTGTGTCCAGATGAACGAGTAGATGTTTCCCGCCACGGTGATCTCCTGCCTAATACTATCCGGTGTATTATTTGCGGTCCCTCGAATTGTGGGAAAACTAATGTAATCATAGGTCTTTTGTTACATGAAAATGGTTTACGTTTTAAAAACGTTTACGTTTATTCAAAAACATTGTATCAGCCGAAATATGTGTTTTTAGAAAATGTTTTTAATTTAGTGCCAGGTGTATCGTTTGCAAAGTATAAAGATAATGAACTTGTTTTAAACCCTCACGATGCAAAACCTCACTCTATAATAATATTTGATGACGTCGCATGTGAGAACCAATCCAATATGAGGGATTATTTCGCAATGGGTAGACATAAATTTATCGACTGTTTTTACTTGAATCAGACGTACAGTAAGATTCCTAAACAGCTTGTAAGAGACAACGCAAACCTTTTAATATTATTCAAACAGGATGATGTTAACCTCCGTCATGTATATGATGAACACGTTAATACTGATATGCCTTGGTCCGAGTTTCGAGAAATTTGTTCAAAAGTATGGACTGAACCGTATAACTATTTGGTAATCAATAAAGATTGTAAAAAAAACGAGGGCCGTTACAGAAAGAATTTTGATACTTTTATCGTGTTTGATCTGGATAAAAATACAAGCATATAAGAAGATTTATTCAGTAAACATCTTCATTCTTACTATTACCGTATTAAGAAAATAACGTATTACCACATCCAAAAATGGAAAAAGAGTTGAAAACTCAAATAGTTAAAATAGCCGAAGCTGTTAAAAAGAAAATCAGAGATATGAAAACTATGGAATCTTACAGTGAAAATGTTTTAAATACAGTTTTTAAACCTGTTACTGACCCAATGCATCAATTCATTAAGGATGGAAACCATAAAATCAAACCAATAGAAGCAGTAGATGACAACATGAAAAATAATTTTGTTAAAGAGCAAATTCCTTCGCCCGAATCGCATTTCAACAAAACTCTGAGGGATAGTATTTCTCCAAAAAATGAATCTGAAGATGATTCTGATGAAGATATTAGTTTAGAAAACTCTGGAAACTCTAGCAATTTAAATACCAGTGATTTATCGTATAAAACCATTGGATCAATACCTAGTCCTATTCAAAATACTTCATCATGGTCACTTTCCTCTGAAATATTTAATGACGTTCCTTTTGGCGTTAGAAAAGAACGCGGTAAATTAATGATGGGTTCCGCACGTGTAAATATAAATGATCAAGTTATATCTGTAGCAGGACATGATTATCAACTAACGCCAGGGTTGCGGGAGTTATTGTTAAAGAAAGTACCAAATTTAGACGTGGTGACTGACAATGATTGTCTAGAATATAAAGCCATGTTAATATCTACAAATGCTCATCGTCGCGATATCCTAATAAACCAATTAAATCTAATAAAGGACGGAAGTACTTAAACATCATCAAACCGCTTTTTAGACTACGAAAACCTTCAACATCTTCTTTCAGTAATACTGATGATGTAAGCGCAGGTGAAGGATTGATGCTTAAAAAAAATTAAAAAAAAATACTGACTACATTTACTGGGATGACCCCAATGAACTCGTAGAAAGGTTGAAATTATTAATAGCCTCTAAAGATGCGGGTAACACTGGTTTGGATAACGAAATAATTTCAATTATTGAAGAACTACGTGAAAATGGTACTATAAATTGATATATCCACAACCTACTTGATTCAGTCATTATTGCACTGTGACCGACTTCGATCCAAAATGAATGTTGATAAATTCGGCCACCATGTACATAAAAGACTTCGTTTGTCGCAAATATTAGAGTGTTCAACTAATCACCTAGTTAGATCAGACACCGGAGATTTTGATTTAAAATCATCTCGATTGAGAGGTGTGCAGGAACCATTAGCACATGATGATGCGGTGAATAAAAAATATGTTGATGACAAGATCGCTGATGAAATCACCTCTCTAATAAAAGCAATAAAAGCGGATGTTGCAGATAACCTTCATCAGTTCGAAAAAAAGTTTTATACAAAAGACTACATTAATAAAATGATCAAAGTACAAAATGGCAAAACAACAAGTGGTAAATGAAATTCATAGATCGGCACGCAGAAATTTTGATCGTCGCAGTGTGATCTTGAAAGGAATAGATGACTTATGGCAAGCGGACCTGGCCGATTTCCAATCACTAAAAAAATATAATAATGGATACGCTTACATTTTAGCTGTCATTGATGGTTTCTCAAAATATGCATGGTTGATTCCTATAAAAACTAAATCAAAGAAAGATGTTCTCAATGCATTTACTCAAATTATAAGCGAAAGTGGGCGCATTCCTAAAAACCTGCAAACCGACAGAGGCACAGAGTTTTATAACGATGTATTTAAAAAACAAATGCAGTTAATGAAGATTAACCACTATTCATCGTACTCAACAAAAAAAGCTTCAATTGTAGAAAGGCTGATTAAAACATTGAAGAATAAATTGTATAAATGTTTCAGTTATAATGGTAACTATAAATGGATAGGGAAAACTTTAAATGATGTTTTATTCTCATATAATCATCAGAAACATAGTGTTACTAAGTTAAAACCTGTAGATGTTAATACAAAAAATGAAAATGTAGTAAAAGAAAACATTACAAGTTTTCAAGAAAAACGATGTAATTTATCCAAAAATAAATTTAAAATAGGTGATCATGTAAGAATAAGCAAATACAAGAGTTGTTTTGCAAAAGGTTTTACACCTAATTGGTCTACTGAAATTTTCACCATCAAAAAGGTTAACAATACTAAACCAGTTACATATTTAATACAAGACCAACGTAAACAAAATATATTGGGTTCATTCTATCAAGAAGAATTGCAAAAAACTAAGTATCCGAATGTATACTTAATTGAAAAAGTTATAAGGAAAAAAGGTAATAAATTGCTTGTAAAATGGTTAGGACTTCCTGATGAAGAAAACAGTTGGGTAGATAGAAATTCTATTGTATCATAATATATAAGTGTTAGAATCTCATGTTTTGTTCATTATATGACAAGAAATGAAAGGAGGTGGACTTGTGAATAATTTGATAAACAATATTCCGTTCGAGCTTCACTTGCCAGGTTACAACTATTGCGGACCAGGCACTAGATTACAAGAGAGGTTGTTGAGAGGTGATAAAGGCATTAACAAATTAGACGAAGCTTGTAAATATCACGATATTGCATACAACAATCCAGAATTATCCGTTCGTCACAAAGCAGATCTTCAACTAATGAAAATGGCAAAGAAGCGATTACATTCTAAGGACGCTAGCAAAGGAGAGAAGTTGGCATCGTGGATAGTTAACAAAGTTATGAAAGCAAAAGTAAAATCAGGTGCTGGTATAAAAAAATTTAAAACCATTGTGTCAAAAATTCGTTCACAAATAAAGAAACTGAAATCAAAGGATAATAAAACTGCTATTAAATATGCTTATGAGGCAGCAAAAAAATTGTTTCCAAAGACATGCCACGTTCGGTTACCAAGAATAATACCAATTCCAAAAACAGGAGGCATTTTACCTTTGATACCAATTTTTGCGGGTTTATCAGCACTAGGCGCTTTAGCAGGAGGTGCTGCTGGTATAGCTAAAACGATTAATGATTGTAAAATTGCTCAACAAAATTTCAAAGAATCTGAACGTCATAACAAAACAATGGAGGCTATTGCGGTTGGAAAAGGATTTTATCTTAAACCATATAAAAAAGGAAGTGGATTATTTTTGAAATCTACAAAAAACTAATAAGCAGGCTACCCAAACGTGCTCTTACGAATATCGATATTATTAAATACGCTAAAAATATTCCCTACTTTCGTGGTGTGTATATGAGAGATAGATTGCCACGTAAACCAAAACCGATAGAGTGTGGAATATTAAACTTAGACAGTCACAATAATAATGGAACTCACTGGGTAGCCTTTGCAAAAATTAATAATTATTGTGAATATTTCGATAGTTTTGGTAATTTAAGACCACCCAACGAATTGGTGAAGTATTTGAATGTTAGTGATATAAATTATAATTATACTAGGTTTCAAAACTTTGATACTGTGAACTGTGGTCATTTATGTTTAAAATTTTTGCAAGACTTTTGGTGTCAATATTGTATATAACAGTAACTACGGTTGAATAAAACATCATTTCAAATATGTCTTTCACTCTGTCTATAACTGGAAACAGCTCAGTACTAACAACGAACTATTCACCCCCATTGGAACTCGATGGTAAATACGAGTGCTCTCTTTTACATTTCTCTACTTTTAATTCTATACCAAATATAACAATTACAAATAATAAATTTTATTATGGCATTGACGAGGTGGTTGAAATTCCTGAAGGAGCGTATGAACTCCAAGACATCAGTGAGTTCATACAATCAAAAGTAAAGAATTGTGTTTTCAAGTTATTGTGCAACAATAATACATTGAAACTCTCGATATTCTGCTCTAAGGATATTCACTTTGAAAAACAAAATTCTATTGGACCTTTACTGGGTTACGGTAAGACTTTACTAATAAAGGATATATGGCACAAGTCTTTACTGCCAGTGAACATTCTTCCTACAACTGTGCTCCGGGTTGAATGTGACATTACTGGAGGTTCCTACATTAATGGAAAATCAAGTCATATAATTCACGAATTTGCTTTGAATGTTCCTCCAGGCTACCGAATAATAGAAATTCCAAAAATACGATTTATTTTCCGGTAAATAGAAGCACGGTGAATAGTATAAATATTAGAATATTGGATATAAATAACGATTTAATCAATTTTTGCGGAGAGCAAATTCAACTGTACTTACATTTGAAGAAAATATGATTGACTACAATAAATACACTACTACATGTATTCAAAAGATTAGTACCCATCGGGCAATCAAGAAGACTACACATACTCGTGATAAAAAAAGAAATTGACAGCTGCCAATATACATTTTCTCAAATCGATTGGATTACTAAAATGAGTATTTTAAACATTACTAACCCACCCGCTTATGATAACTCCATAGACGGCATAGAAATTCATTCTTACAAACCATATATCACTACTTTCAATATAAATGATGAAATTCGGATACCTATAAACCAACAAGATTTATATGTGCTTCCATGTGCGAGTACCTTGTATGTTGAAGCCGTGGTAAATGTTATCAACGTTGAGAAGAAAGAAGCAGTTCAAGCAGTACATTTTACCAACAACCCTCTTCTATTCCTTTTTCAAGATATAAGATATGAATTGAACGGTATTGAAATAGACAAAGTTAAGAATGCTGGTATAACTACTACTATGAAAGCCCTGGTGTCTATGAACACAGACGAGGCGAAGGTATCCAAAGTGTGGGGTTGGGATATACACGGTACAAAAAATGAAATTGCAGGTCATTTTGCTGCTTCAATACCTCTCAGCAATATACTAGGTTTTGCAGAAGATTATAAAAAAATAATTGTCAATTGCAAACACGAACTTGTGTTGTTAAGAAGTAATACTAACCTTAATGCTTTAAAGCTAAACACTGGCGAAGAGGTTGAAAGTATTGATATAAAAAAGATTGTATGGCGAGTTCCTCACGTTAAAGTATCGGATAGAGAAAGAATTAATTTACTTAAAGTACTCGAAAAAGATAAACCCATTCAATTAGTGTATAGAAACTGGGATCTTTATGAGTACCCTTTGTTACCAAAAACTACAAAACACACTTGGTCAATTAAAACTTCGTCACAAATTGAAAAACCAAGATATGTCATTTTAGGTTTACAAACAAACAGAAAGAACAACAGTATGAACGATATGTCTCGGTTCGATCACTGCAATATGCGAGATGTCAAAGTTTTTTAAACTCTACATATTACCCGTACGAAAGTTACAACACCAACTTTTCATATCATAACTATGCATTAATATACGAGCAATATGTAAATTTTCAGCAGTCTTATTATAACCGCCCATGCAACGCGTTGTTGACTGCACAAGAGTTTAAAAATTTCGCACCATTATTCGTGATAGACTGTTCCAGACAGAACGATAATATTAAATCAGGACCGGTGATCAACATTCGCCTCGAACTAGAGTGCGATAAAGAGATACCAGATCATACATCAGCATATTGTCTAATTTTGAATGATTGTATATTCGAATATAGACCTCTGAGCAACATTGTTCGTAAAATATCATGAACTCCACTATTTTCGTTGATGTTCAAGGATTCAAGGATTGCAATAATAAATTTATAATCAAAGAGTTTGCATTATCTACTGAGGAGTTCACTCAAGTATTTTTAATTAAACCTCCTTATGCATATACTTCATTATCTTCGGAAGAAAAAAACACCGTTCGGTACCTTGAACGAAAAAGAGGGATCACTTGGAGTGAAGGTCATATTGACTATAGAGAATTTAAAAGAATTATATCACCAATATTGCAAAACAGAACTATTATAATGAAGGGTCTCGAGAAACAAAAATGGATAAAGGAATTGTGTGAAAATTGTGTTTTAATGAACATAGAAGACATAGGAAGTCCTAATTTTGTAATTTTGTTTAAAACTTATTGTAAAAATGAAGGTATCTTCAATTGTTTAATTCATAAAAACTTTTGTGCATTAAAAAATGTTATTTGTATTAAGAAATGGTATTTAGAAAATATTTCATTATGTATTTAAAATAAATGTCAACAAATCTTTACAGTTTTTATTTATATTCTTTGATAGTTCTGCACATGCTGTCATCAGTAATAGAAAAATAGATGTTTCATAGTTCATATAATATTTATTTGTCTAATTTATACGAATTACAAAATTATTTTAATTTTTTACATAAATTTTGATTTTTTACTTTCATTTATTTAATTTTATTGTAGTAATGAAAAGAAAAGTACATTATGAACAAGCTAAAATAAATAATAAAACAACTTAATAAACAATAAGTATATTTATTTACAAATTATTTACATTATAATTACATAAAATCGTAATTGCTATCACACAGTTTTGTGGAAATTTTATTTATCAAAATTTGAGTTTCGTCCATGATTTTATCCATAGGCTCGCTGACAACGTATTGCGCGTTCAAAATTATATTTTCCTCGCCATCATCGTGTGTTTGTGAATGTGCTTGCTCACTTATATCCAAAACTTTTATTTGGATTAACCTTATCCCTTTCTTTTTTTCGCTATTTATCACAAATGACTGGCTCGCCGGCTGCTTTCGTTTTTGGGCTTCCTTTTTGATCTGGCTTTCTTGGTAAGTCCTAGCGGCTCTGGAGTATGCCAGCTCAGACTAGGGATATCGTAGCCCTGTCCGCACTGGAACATGATGTCTGGAGATTCAGTCATGGTGATAATCTGAAACAATCACAAAATCAATTAAAGCATATATTTTAGCACAATAACAAAAATATTTTTCGCTTCACAATAAGACAATACTTACAATTCTGTTGTCAGTTGTTTTGTATGATACGCAATGATACGACTTCGCTAATGAACTCCTGCGAACGTAATGATTTATAAACTGAAACAATAAATGAAGGTATCAAATTACTTAAATTGTTAGCCAATTCTGGGCCATGGCATCAAATACTGTGATTTCAAGTAAATCGCAGCTGTCTTACTTTATGGCATAATGATGAGTGAGAAGGTGCTATTATAGGTGCTACGTAATATAAATTACTCATATTATACCGGAAAGACAGATTGAATTTCAAAATTATTGCTTAATAGTTTAGTACCTATAGGAAAAGTAGATATCATATTATTTAAAATACTCTCATTCAGGTTTGAACACGAATTGTATGTATCATAACAACCGCACGTGGTATTGATTTAATCAGCATTATGGTTTAACATTACCTAGTATCTAATTTCATTTGAATAGGTACAGTCAACCGCACCTCAAGTTACCCTACATGGATGCATATGCCGCCGGCCGCGGCAATAGCATCGAATTTGCAATGAATTTGGGTAGGTTGATGTGCTGTTGACTGTAAAACATTTTATACTTAGTGGAACAAAGTACTTGTTAGTGGAGAAATAAACGATCGTGTATGATTAAGTTGAATGACTAAAAATATGTGTTATTTTATGAAATTCAAACTTCATTGGATCCAAATATACAAAAAATGGTTAATTTAGGTGAATGTTAACTGAAATAAAAAAAGTTTTCCAAATAGAACATTTTATTTATTCTATTACAAATTTATAAACTTACAACTGTAATAGTAGATTATCCTTACATATTAGAAAACAAAGTCCCCGCCGCGTCTGTCTGTCTGTTCGCGATAAACTCAAAAAGTACTGAACGGATTTCGATGCGGTTTTCACCAATGGACTGGGTGGACGCTAGTTATAAAATAAATTTACAATTAAATCTGAACAAATACATCCACAACATACTTTGTCAATTAACAGAACAATAAAATAATACACATGTTAAACAAAATGTAAAAATATACCCAATTCATCTAGAAGTCTACGTCACAAAATTGTAAAAAGGTTTTTATAACATATTTTATTTTTATTTTTACACAAATGATACATATACAAGCTATTATCTATAAAAATAGGTATTACAACATCAACCAGAATTACAAAATTTATTTACTTAATACTTACATTTTATTCGTTTATGGACTATAAGTACATTAATATAAATGAGATTTGTGTCCCCAGGCTAAAGTAGATATTTTATCCTTAAGTACAATGCGCTTATCATCGTTAGATGATAAGACTACTTTATTGACTGCTTGAGTAAAAATTTCATGTTTTAATGATTTAAATAGTACATTTTTCTTTCGCAATATCTTATTGTAAAGCAAAGTTTTGCTATAGTCTTTAAACGTTAGTTTTGTAACTACTGGTTTCTTAACTCCTTTCGCTTTTTTCAAAATCTTATTTTCGGTTTTTACACAATATAATTTTGATCGGAGTCCTACATACTCATAAATCAAATGGCCCGCCATTTCATCCTTATACAGGCCTGGAATTTTTTTGTTTTGGGGTTTTATGCCAAATCTATTATTTTCTATATAATTGCTTGTATCAAGGTAAGATTGAAAGTTAAGTTTTAAATCCTTATAAACATTTTTTGTCTCTATTGAATACAAAAAACTGTCAGTATCGGTGTAACACAGTTTTAATTTTGCGCCATAGAAAGGCTTCATAATAGAGTAGTGAAAATCGTACATATGATTTTTTGATATTTCCAAAACGGTAAAACCTATATATATTGGTTTATCTAAAGTTACCGTTTCTGGTTTCATTTGAACAGCAACAAAATTTTCCGAAAATATTGTGGAGGATTTAAAATTAGGCCTTGCTATTAATTGTTCAGCGGTATAAAACTTTTTCGTTTTGTTTCTAGTGTCATCCCATTTATTGACTAAATGAATATTCACTCTCTTTTCGGTGTCTTCTAGTGTTTTACCGAAAATACAATTGTTTAATAATTTAAAAAAATCCTGTTCGAATGTAGATTTTGCTTTTTTTCGTAATTCTGTGTTCAAATCTATATACTCTTTCAAAAAATGGATTCTGCCTAAATTTAATCACTCTATGAATCTTTTTCAACAATAATCCATGCTTTATACATGTTTTTAAGTAAACGTAATGAATTACATAATTATATTTATCATACAAATTTGGAATTAATTTGGGGTTAGAGGAACCAGGTGGTATAAATTTCTGAGGACAAAAAGGTAAGTCGTTATGCAATTCATGTAAATACTCGGGATATTCCAAGTCAATTTCTAATATATAACCGTAATCTGAATCGTTTGGTACGTTCAAAATATTAAGTTTATCAATTTCTGCACGATCAATCATCTCAAAATTTGAATATGGCAGATGAGAACACATTGCATAGCCATACAAATTATTACAATCAATGTATAGTAAATAGTTGTCTGGTAAAGATGGGTTGTACTCTGAAACGTATTTGTTGTTTGCTTTAGAATATCTTGTAGAACATAAACATACTCCACCACGAATTCCCTTTTGAATCATGCGGATAATTTCAAGATTGTCAATTAATTCCAATCTGACTTTTGTTTTAAGCAGCATTGCATCAAAACTAAGCCCTGGCGCTGTTATATAAAAAGCAGGATCAAGTCTGTAGCACGTCTTACATGTCTGGCGGAATTTTTCGAAAACATCTGCTAGTAAAATCACATCTGTTTTGAGATACAAATCAGTATAATCACCTAAATTTTTTAAATTAAACTTTTCCCATATCACTTTTGCATGATCGTAATCACATTTTGAAATAGTATCATCATTTAAACTACTATAGAAACAATGACGCGGTGGTATTTTTTTTTCCTCATAACAACTCCATTCCGTCATATATTCATAAGGATATATACCTTTCCGTGTTAATAGGTTAAACTGCTCTTCATTTCGGTAAAAATGTGATAAATGTACAAAGTCGGTTTTATTTAAGTTTCCTACAAGTTTATCCAAGCTGGTTCCTAAAAATTTGAATGTGTCTACAAACCGGACAGGCATGAACTCTTGAGGTCCTGTTTTAACGAATTTTGTGAACGATACATAATTTTCTTTATTTTTTGCTATAACTTTTATTTTGCCTTGCGTTTCCCTAATTGTCGTATAAATAAATGACTGTCATATCCGGACAAATTATGAAAAAAAACTGGAATAAATTTTGGTAAGCTATATTTTAAGTTGCAGTAAGAATGAGCTGCACCACGAAATATACCCGTCAGATGACAATGATCTTTGACTTTATCATCAAAAAGTAACTTTTCGCAAATAAAGCAATATTTTGCAGTTTCAAATATTCTTTTTTCTTCTATTGTCAATGGTTTCATTGGAATAACGTGTTTTAAAATTTTATTCACTGCGATAACATCATCGAACAGATATTTTAGAAATTTATCTACACAATCCGGTCCACGATATGACACGTACTTATTGTGTGAGCTGTCAAATGAGCAAACAATGTAATATGCAAAGGCTGCAGGTACATGTTTTTGTAAAACTATTGTATTATTCGAGTTAGATCCTTCGGTTTCAGATTTTGTTTGTAACAAGGATTCAAAATCCGCGTAGATAACGAAAGGCAAATCTTGCATCCTTTCAAAATGGTTAAATTCAATAAAAGTTCCAGGTTCCGGCAGAATCGTTGCGCGAGCAACGTCTTATCTCGTCCAAAAACAGTCTGTACGATGTAGAACAACGTGTGACTACGTCGAACTTTTTACCTTTATTACTACAACAACGTACAAGCACGTTAGTTGGCTATACTAAATCCTTATAGTGACGTCATTGCGCCATAATATATCAAAATCCCAAAGATCTTGCGCCACGCAATATAAAAAAAATAACATGACTATGTGAGCGCTTCGCACACATCCAAAGTACCTCTACACGGACACACAACGTCACTGTACGGCGCGCTGCGTACAAGTTCCAATACAACAGTCTAGCTGCGTCACCGTGCGTGCGAGGCTGTGCGCGAGCGGACTCTGCGCGGTTTACGAATAATCGCTAACGTAAGTTATGAGTATTTATTAATACATAATGATGTCTGTAGATGTAATTATACATTATTTTTCATTTATTTGTGACATATAAATGGATTATTTATATAATTTTGTTATAGATGGATAAGAAACGATCAGGAAAAAAAAAGCATAGTAATGCAATAGATTCTCCAGAGCCTTCTACTTCTTCCCAAAATGTAAGTGTTTATTTTGAAATATTATTATTTTGTGTTTCAATTTATGACCTTCAACCTTAACCCTTATGCTGCATAAATGACTTTTATAAAAAAAGTTTGCTAAAACTTTAAAAGTGTACTTATTTTTATGTTGTAAGTAGCCTGCAATAAGTTATGTTGGGTTTGTATTGTTTTAGATGGGTAAAAGGAAGCGACCTAGTAAGGAAATGGCACAAACATTTGAGCCGTCATCTGGAGAAACTACGCCAGATCCTTTTAGTGACGACGGTGAGTATGGCTCTGACGTTGATTATGATCCAGTATGTCGCGTGAGCACTTCTTCAAGTGAAGAAAACAATTCAGATAGTGAGCAGAGCAATTGTATAAACGACAAAATGTAATACATTTATGTGGTCTTTTAATTTTTAGGGCTTTTAAACTATTTTTTATTCAAAAAGTTGCAGTAACTGTAGACGTTGCTGATAAAATTGCGCATGAATAATATGATAAAAAGAGGCAGAATGTGCATATACGTTGACGTGGCTAAACGTAGTTATTTCGAAACATCATAAATACTTACACTTTACCGCACAACGTCATTTAGCGTTGACGTTATAGAACGTTGATGTATATAATATGACTTATTAACTATGTTTTGTAAAGGAACGTTTATACACGTCAACGTGATAAGACGTTGTTAACAATTTAAACTGTATCTCCTGTTCGTCTGTGGTTATAACGTCTATTAACGTTGACGTGTCTAGACGTTCTTACACTATAGTAATATGTTAAATCGATCAATTATGACAGATCGTGCATAAACGTTGACGTAATTAGACGTTCTTACACTTAAGTAACATACAAAATAGATAACTTAGAACAGAACGCGTATAAACGTTGACGTAACTAGACGTTCTTGCTATAAAGCAGCACGTAACAATTATGAATCGTAGCAAAGCGTGATAAAACGTTGACGTATATTGACGTCAGTGCCATTATATGTTACATCGAAGACATAATTTAAAACAAAACGTTTAAATACGTAAAAATATTTGTATGGGGAAAATATGCGCCACGGCATAATGTTGAGTGAAGAGTTGATGCTCACGCGAAAGTGTTATGAAAAAAAACTGGAATAAATTTTGGTAAGCTATATTTTAAGTTGCAGTAAGAATGAGCTGCACCACGAAATATACCCGTCAGATGACAATGATCTTTGACTTTATCATCAAAAAGTAACTTTTCGCAAATAAAGCAATATTTTGCAGTTTCAAATATTCTTTTTTCTTCTATTGTCAATGGTTTCATTGGAATAACGTGTTTTAAAATTTTATTCACTGCGATAACATCATCGAACAGATATTTTAGAAATTTATCTACACAATCCGGTCCACGATATGACACGTACTTATTGTGTGAGCTGTCAAATGAGCAAACAATGTAATATGCAAAGGCTGCAGGTACATGTTTTTGTAAAACTATTGTATTATTCGAGTTAGATCCTTCGGTTTCAGATTTTGTTTGTAACAAGGATTCAAAATCCGCGTAGATAACGAAAGGCAAATCTTGCATCCTTTCAAAATGGTTAAATTCAATAAAAGTTCCAGGTTCCGGCAGAATCGTTCGAACGCCACTGCAAATGTGAGATTTGAATGTGTTTTCTGCATTAAAGAAAATCATGCACTCATCACAAAAATAAATTTTTTCATGATGTTTGGTGAGCTGTAATCTAATTAATCTACTTAAATCTTTAATTAAACAATAATGTTTTATTTCACCCTTTTCTAAGAGTAATAAGTTAACATGGTGTTTTCGTTTTTGTGGGGTTCTATAAAGAGGTCCCACTACTTCTGATTTATTTGTGAGACCATACACGTTCACACTTATGTTACGATTATTTCTCTCGAAAGTTTTAATATCCTTGAATCCAACGGGAAAGGTCATATCATGTATTTTAACAATATTTTTAAAATGCGGATACGAGGTAGTTCTTTGGGGATTCCTTTTAGCGGGATATAACGCAGCAATTATGCACCATAAAAAACAGAAATCATCATTATTTTGTATATTTATGCAAGCTCGTTTAGACTTTAATATTTTCGGCAATTCAATAAATTGACCAACTCTCAATGGGTTATACTTATTAATATTGACTTCCAAATATAAATTACGAAGTAATGACCATCCACTATCCTTTTCCTGAAATTCGTCAATCTTCGTTGAAATGTTATTAATGACGTTCGAATATAATTCCTTAAAATCACAGTCATTCTGAATTATTATATTTTTAGAGGCAAACGACTTTATTTCAGTTGCGGTTTTTGTAGGTATATTAAATTCACCGAAAAATTCAAAGTTAACTTTTAAAGAATGATAAGTAGCTTGTCTAGCTGAAATTAATTTATGAACACGAAGGTAAAGTCTGTGTAAGAAATCAGTGGGTGCGGAGGTGCACACAGCTTCGTTTTTTTCGTTTTCGGTACTCAACCTAACTCTGTAAGACGCAATACGACTTTTGAATGCACTGCCAATTTTTTCAATACCATCGCTTACTTCTAATGAGCTATTATTTTTATGTATAATGCTTCGCAAGTGCGCTGAGAATGCTCTACTATTAACTGATATATCGCAAACTGTACAGAATACAGTGTTTTTACCCATAGCTTGGAAATAAAGATAAAATAACTTGATAGTTAAATATATTCTAGTTCTAGTTGAAGAGGTATATATGAGTACCATATACCTAAATGGTATAAAACACAAAAAGTAGTGAATAAGCAAAGATAAAAAGTTAACTAAAGTTTTAAAATATACAATCACTGCTTGAAGAGGAATGTAAGTATTAAGTAAATTAAACACTTATTTTAATAGTAATTATATTAACAAAAAATATTAAGTAGGTACATTAACCAAGTAAATATTTAAATTTTTTGTTGAAAGAACTTTCCCTCTTCCGTGAAGTTGACCTTACATTTATTTATAAGGTCCTTTAAGGGAAGGAGTTCCGATGAATCGCAATCCCCTTGATATTTAAGGCTCACCACAGCGTGTTCCCACCGATCTTTGGGATCAATTTTTAAAATATCAACGACATTATAAATTTTTAGATCTATAAATACATCGCCTCGTAAATTAGCACTGCGCCGCAACACCCCATCAGCAACGCGCCGGGTCAGCACAGACTGCAAAGCTGGAGGCTTCTTGATGGCGGCCGCACGCTGAGCTTCTGCTTCTTCCTCGCTGTCGGAGTCCAGCTGCCAACCTTTTTTTGCGCGAGATTTTGGTGGCACTTGGTTAGACTTGCGTTTTAGGGGTTTCGCCTCCTTTTTCTTGTTTTTAGATCTGAAAAAAGTTTGTTCAAAATTAATATTTAAATATAACTCTTGGTTGTATTTATAGCATAATTAATAATAGTGATCTAAATGGATACCTAAGTTGATAAACGCTTTTGTTTACTATAAAATAATCCAATTTAATTTAAAAACTTATAGAGCCATTCGAGAAGGGGAGAGCTTTGCCCAGTAGTAGTCAAAGATATAATAAAAATTGGCAGTACTACAATATAGGTTAATAATAAAATTAAAACTAAAATACATTTTAAAATTGGTAAAAAATACACTGTTAGTTTCCGTAAAATACGTACTTACATACAATTAAAAATCCTGTTTGAACTTATTAGGTAAAAATTATAATTAATATACTTACTTCGGGATTGCGGTAGATGCTTCCTCGTCGTCTGAGTGGAAGACCTCTGCTAGGGTCTTCTTGGAATGCTTTTTATTAGCATAATATTCCGAATCCGACCTGAAAGTAATTACAATGAAACATTTAGAAATATTATAAACAACTAAAAAATAAACTAAATAACTTAATTTATTATAAATGAACTGGTTAGTGCGCTATTAAGTTACAATCAAATATACAAACATAAGTTATACAAATTTTTCACATTTAAGTATGATAGTAGTGAGCGGTGAATACGCAAACGATAGGAGAGGAAGAAGTTATTATAACAAGTAGGACACAAAGAAAATTTACAAAAAAAAAAAACCTAAGTAATAAGTAAGTAAGTATATCAATAAAAATAATATACAGGTGACTTTTTAAACATCTTATAAATAAAAATTGTTAAGTATGATAGACTGACTATACAAAACTTTAACTGTTTTTGTTTAAAAGGTCACCCTGTATATATTATTAAAAAGAGATTTGAATGGGCTAAGGTATAAATCAAAAACTTACGAACATGATTTGAATGCAGCGGATTTTCGTGTTGAGATCGTAGAACAACTCTTCAAGTTAGGCGGGCGGACTGCGCAAGGTGCTTGCAGCAGCTCAGCAGATGACAGAGGTTCTGGCACTATCACTGATAGAGGATTGACAGAGTAACCTCACGTCGAGGGTAATTGATTGATTCATAGCTTGTTCTATACTTAACACTCGTATAAGTACAGTCTATTTTGCTAAATCGCACTTTTTCCAGGTGTTTTTAACTACGGGGTCGCATACTAAAATTGCTTACACGTGCATGTTTTACATATAAAATTGTGTAATTTTCCACGTTGAAAATAAACAATAGTTGACAACCACTGATAACACATTTTTATTGAAACGTTAGCATAATCGTATAATTATCATGAAATATGAAATTATCATTTTCAAATCAAAGTTAATATTTCAAACAAGCCTTTGTAATTTTATACTCAAAGTAATACCGCGAATATGCCGCATTTACCAATATCACCGCTTAGCTAAAGTGAAGTAGGTAAAGTTTTTTAACTTGTTTGAAAGACAAACTTTATGTACCCATATTAATTTATTGTTATTATTATAAGACGGATACATTTTTACTTTGAAACGATGTAGCACCCGGTACACAATGAACTTGGTACCTACGATTCGAGTTTTATAATTTACCTCAACGCATTAGAGGAGTATTATAAAATTGTGTGTTAGTGGTAATCTGAAGAGATGACCCAATTTTGATTTACTTTTTGTTTAAATTTAAGACTATTTGTTCATTAAATTCAACTTGTTTTTATTGAAATCAAGGCTTTTGTATTTTTAATTGTTGTTTAGGATGGTTTTGAAAGTATAAGCTTACTTTACAGAAAAAAACTTTACCTCCCGAATCATTATTCCAATGACAGTGATTCCCAAACTGAGATCGTAAGACATTTTCTCTCTTCTTTCTTAATGGTATAATAGTTTATCTCGCTTCTATGAAGCGGTGGTGGTCGAGTGGTAGGGCGCCCGCCTGTGGATGCAAAATCCCAGGTTCGAATCCTTCCAGGGCTACATGAGTTTGTATACCAATCTGACTCATGTTTGTTTTCATCGACCACCACTTGCTTCCGGTGAAGGAAAACATCGTGAGGAAACCTGCACTCTGGTTGATGATTATCAGCTAGTGTGTGAAATGGAGAAGGCAATGGCAAACCACTCCATTAATATTGCCAAGAGAGTCGTTGTGTGTGTTTCATTCCATATAATGACCACGACCCTCAGTCATGAGGAAATACTACTAAAGAGAGATAATAGTTTAGTACATACTTTATAAAATAATATACTTACATATTGGTATGAATGAAATACTCAAATAAATATTAAATGTTAAATAAAAGTATTATTACCTATATAATTGATATACATTTAAGTAATTTTAGTATAGATTTATCATCATCACATAACAAATAACTAAGTACATACATACCTAAATTATTAAAATGAGATATTTTCATTTCATTATCTTATTTAACCATTTTATGTGTAGTCTTTAGTTATGTTCAAAAATAAAGATAATAAACATAACACAATATTAATAGATAATACAATTATCATTAAAATGTATCTGTCTCAGAAATTTTGAGAACCATTTGAATAACATACTGACGTATGAAATACCTACCTAAGTCAACAATGCGCACACCGTGGGACTGAAAGTATTGCATGCTAAGCAAATCGTCACCGAAGTGCATGACCATGATGAAATAATTCGTGAGTGTAGTATCGATAAAATAATTCGATACTAAAGCATAATGTACTCTATGTATAGTTTTTATAATTTTATTAGTATTTATTATAAAATACAATGTCGTTGAGTTAGTACGTATTACATTACATAAAGAAACTTACTTTTTACTCATCACAGATCGCATATATAGTCAAAAATTTGTTCTTTCTTAATAAAAAAACTTTTATTTATCTTTAGTGTTTTTTCATCAATTAACTTTAATTTTATTGAAACTTAAGTGAGAGATGAGATAGACATGCCAACTATTAATAAGGGAACTGTTATTTATCAGTCATGCCGCTCCCGGCATGATTGATAAATAACTGGTTAACTGTTCCCTTATTAATAGTCGTCATTGATTTCATAAATAATAATATTATTTATGAAATCGTTAATAAATCATGCAATAGCAAAATATCTAAACATAGTCTGTTATTCTTAAATTTTTATCGATAGTTGATCGATATCACCTTCACAACACTAAACTTACCACACCAAGTTTTAGCATTTCAACTTTGATCGCGACTGTGTAAAGTGGAGTAAAATGTAATGTAATTTTACTGAATTTCTAAAGGAGCCCGTGTGCTTTTGTGACAAGAAATATCGTGGTCCTGGATACCAAGAATTTGGCGTGGCACGAGCAACCGGCCTAGAAACATCGAAAAGTTCTTAGCATTGGCTCGGTGGGTACTTCGGTACCAATGTCTTAACGGGTGAAGTGTTTTTCTATTTACTGGGTGCCAATAGCCTTTAGGGTCACCGGCACGACCAATCGGGCCAGTAATAAGAAATCTCGATCCCAATTAAGGCGTCCCGGTGTCTATGCGACAGACTTATCTTTCTGGGTGCCCACAAATTCAATCAACACGGTATGAGCAAACGGCCTAGGTAAAGCGATTTTCCATTGCATTATGCACTACGGTCTTTTAGGTTTCAGTAATTTTATATTGCTAATAACTCAGTGTCTGTGAGTGTCTAGTGAAATAAGTTACATGTCTGTGTTCAACTGAAACAAGCATCCATGAAGTCATCAGGTATGTTATAATATAGGTTTATAATCATTTTCCTTTATTGGGGGTTTCAAAACAGGTTGAAACGACAATGAGCGAATAAAATGAGCTCAATGGAGTTTTAAACTGTTTTGAAAACCCCAATAATACCCTACTGAACGGCTTAACAGGTTTTGATGTGAGAGGTATTTTTAGTATTAAAAAAAACTAATGACAATGAAAATAGCTTTGCATGCTCATGTAACATTTTCATGTTGCTTGCGTGTCTTATATTCCACGCCTTTCCATGTAATAGACGTTTTAAAAGGCAAGGCTTTCACGTGCTTTCACTATCGAATCCCCCTTATATATTTTTATAATAATTTAGGACACCTGTAGAGACCATTTTTAGTCATATTGCTTTATTTTGAGGATATTGAATGAGACTGAAGTGAAACGCTGGGCCATGTAACGCGATTGAGTAAAGTCGGTCCTCGCCTTGAATAAATTTTCATTTTTGTCGTGTAAAGAGTAGTCCCATTGCAATAAAATTGCCCTGTTTGACGATTTGTATTTTTTTTTATACTTGTTTATTTTATTTATAATAAATAATTAATATCAAAAAATCCCTAGCTCTTATAAATTTTACACTAATTTTATTAAAACGGGAACGCCATGATTTCAACTCCTAGGTTTGTGAACAATTAAAGGTATATATAGGCCTAAAAGTCGTTAATTAAGTTAATTAGGTAAATAACCTTAATCCGCTTACAATTTTGGCGAAATTTGGAATGAAATATTAATCTTTTATTCTGAGGTTAAGCTGAATAAAGCAAAGGTCATTTTCAACTTACATTTTTAAAGTTGCCTCTGGTATATTTTGCAACAAGCTTGTGCTCGCGAAATCGTCCGCGCGTTATTTACTATTGTTAATATCTCAGGTTCTAAGTGACGGATCAAGATGAAACCTACGCCAGATTTTAGGCTAGACCTTCAACAATACAACAGTGAAAACCGCATCAAATTTAGCCCAGTAGTTTTTGCGTGATGCGCTTACAAACAAACAGACATAAAGATAGACAGACAGACAAAAATTTAAAAAAAATCGGTTTGTCTTCTATAAGCCCTATAAAGACCCCTCTTAGTTTTTTTTTTTATATTTCCTACGTACAGACATCGACCAGTTACAGTTTTATTACATGTATTGATAGACGTGTCGCGCCACTTCATTCCCATTATTTTTAGTACCTAATCTCATAAATATCATACGGAATCATACGGAAATAATTTTTCAACTCGGACCGAAATCCACACTAAAAAAAGTGTTTAACCTAACTACTTTGGCTAATTGAGGAATAACCAATGTTTGACAAAATACTGATAAAGTTAACTTGATTTTAGCAAAAAGTTAATTGATATTAGCCAACTGGGTTGGGTTACATATTGCAAAAAGTTATGTAGTTGTATGTTATGTTTTTACACGACTGACCAAAAAAGGAGTGTTATGTTTTCAGGGTTCATGTATGTAAGTTTCTTTATTCCACCATAAGTCCTGAATGGCTTAACAGATTTTGATGTGAGAGGTTAGATTCCTTGCAATCCTCCGAGTGACATAGGCTATGTGAGTTGTCAGTCGTGTTTTTTATTTTTAAATAATTAGCTTGTTGTATTGTGTTGACGAAAGTTTGGTTGTGCTATGTCAGTTTTTTTTCAGTGCAAAGATTAGCCTGTTCAAACAAACAATCTCTTTAGATTTTTCCTCATGGGATACCGAAACAGATAACAAATTCATTTCACCCAATATTATTCACAAGCAGTACTTAACGAATTGCCCAACTTCTTCGTTGACAAAAGAACAACTTTTCTATTGTGCCAGTAACAATGGGGAATTATTATGAGCGTAAGTAACTCGGTTTCAGTTCGCAAACTTGCCAATTTTTGGGGATAAATTAGATTTTTTGGGAGCATTGATAGGTTTATAAGAATTGTTAGCGTTGAAATTGAGATATTGATGAAAACACGCGAAAATCATGCATTGGCCATATTTTTTTAACGTGATTTTTATCAATATCTCAATAATATTTATTTATTTAACCTTTATTGTACAAACACTATGTATGAGACAATGTGGATTATCTAACAGTCGACCTAATGAATAATGATATGAAAAGTTGAATCATTTTCATTTAATTTTGTATAAACTATGGGTTCCTCAAATTACTGTTCAGTAAATTATTCTGATTTAATCTATTTTTTTTTAATTTTTGTAATATTTAAAAAAAGTAAACAATAATGGAAAGCTCATGTCAACACAACGCCATAGACATACCATAGACAATAAAGATCATGTGACATGATATCTAGTTTCTTTCATTGGCGTTTCTTCTCAGCAGAATCCTTTCTGAAATGCTAGTAGTTTGTAGCTTTGAGAATTCTTTTTTTTCCTAGCCTGTAGATGTGTCTCAATTATGATATTACATATTTTAAAAGACGCGAAAAAACGCCTGTGAAATTTTTGAATTTTTAAACTGTTGTTAAAATGTCCCCTGAGTGTTCTAAAAACCCGAAATTAGCATATTTGCATTACTGAAACATGTTACGAAATAATTTATATAAATGTAAAAATTCCTCTTGCTTTAACCCTTAGGCAGTTTCGTCATAAATTTTTATTAACTCCAATAGGGGACCGGCCAAGGTATGAGAATTGTTAAAAATATGTAATTTTATGATCTAATACATTTAATTAAACACATTTTGCGACTTTTCAGCACGAGTTTATTCTCCAGAGCTAATTTATTAGAGTTCAAACTTTTAGGGAAAGTCCATTTTCTACGCGTGACGTCATATGAATGCACATTTAGTTAGGGGCGTTTTGGTATCGCCCAAACATCGCTTAAAAATGTGAATTGTTTTTTGCTATATCTTGGGAAATAGTTTGGTTATTGATGTAATTCTTTTAATGATGATTCTATTATTGTGAGATATTTCAAAGGAGCATCAAAAAAAAAAGTTGTCCGGTCCCCTATTACAAAAGGGTGTGACCCATGTCCGTAAAGAGCAAGTATAAAATATGTATTGTACAAAAGTTTCACTGGAAACCATGGATGTGCCATGGACATTGAATTAAATAATATTGCCGTCATGGGACGCCCGGCTGATGTAAATAAATTTGGCATAAAATTAATAAAAAAACAAAATTCAAAATGTCTTTACTATCAAACATTTGAGCATCGATTGCACAATGATCACACAAACTTTCGTCACAGCATTCAAGTTTTGAATTCTGCCAAGCCACGCCAATACCAAGGAAAATATACTGCCAATACTTAGATGTATTTACACTTAAAAAATCATAAATCTAGTAAAATCATACAGACTTACAATACCCGGACGTTAGACAACCAAAGGTTTTAAATGCGTAGTAACTAATTTTAAGGTGTAAATCGAAGTGTGGTAATAGAGAGTCCTTTTTTTTGTGTGACCACGGCAACGCAAGAATTATTTACGCGGAAAACTGTCCAAGATCTGTAAAAGCAATCTTTACTTTTCAGTCAGATAGCAATCTACTCATCTGTAAAAACTTTATTAGTAATCTTAAACGATTTGAATATGTTGGTACTAGCATGTCATTCTATAAATAAATACTTTTTTATTCCAAAACCAGTTTCCAACCAGTATCTTGAATAGATCAGTTCGGCACCTGCATGTACCTCTGACAACATTTATTTCAATCAGTGTACCTTTATTAATAACTTGCTTTTGCCCGCTACTTCGCCCGCGTGAATTTCCCACGGGGACAGTACTTTTTCCCGGGATGAAAAGTAGCCTATGTCCTTCTCAGTAGTTCTAACTATGTGTATCCGAAATATCAGGAAGATTGGTTCAGTAGACGAAGTGTAAAGAGGTACCAAACAAACACACATATAAAACACAAACTCACTTTTGCATTAATAATATTAGTTAGGATTAGAATAGGATTAGGATTCTAAGCAAAAACGTGCATTAAACATATAAGTGGATACAGACAGACAGTCTAGTGCATATTAAGTTACCGTATTTCCAGAAGGTTTATATGATGAACTAGCTGCGCCCCGGGGCTTCGCTCCCGTGGGAATATTGGGATAAAAAGTACCCTATGTGCTATTCCCGGTATTTTTCTACCCGTATACCAAATTTCATCGAAATCCGTCTAGTAGATTTTGCGTGATTGAGTGTCAAAAATCCTCACAAGTTCACATATTCACAAACTCACATCCAAACTTTCGTATTTATAATATTACAAGGATGATGGATAGATAAGAAATGTTTATGTAAGACGAAGTTTAAAGCCTATGAATGAAAAAGTAAAGATTGGCAAGCTTTGGTCATGTAATTAGGAGAGACGATCAAAAGGAGAAGAGGGGGACCTAAAAAGAGATGGATGGACTGCGATAGATGATAGATATGAGGGCGTTAGGAGTGGAAGTTGCAATGACAGGAAACAGAGACTTATGACCCCAAATGATGGGACATGGTAAGGAAAAAGATGAGTACAGCTACTTCCTAACATAAATAAACTCTGTCATTACCTAATATCACACAAACCTATGTAGATTTAAATACACCACATTAATACAAAACAAAATAATTGTCTAATTGGCTTGGTAAGAATAAGAATCTTCTCATGTTTAAATGTGACTGTAAGCTTTTTTCTTCTTCTAACCTTGTCGAATCAGGTCTTATTGCATGCCTTTTTTACAGCATTATATAAGGTAATTTCTAAAATACTAATAACCTTTCTAGGGGTAAAACTACTTATATGAGCAACTTTTTGTGTGAGATCGACTGCCAAAATATGTAACAGCTGATTTTTTTTGAGATTTCAGAGTCGGTCCCGTACAAAAAGATTCTCATATTCATGTGCACTTTCACCCGTAGGAAGGTTTTTAGTGCTACAAATCACCCTGTATATGGCATAAGTCTGCCAATTGTTACGAAAGTTAATGTATTTAATATGAAAATATACTATGGCTTCTCCCTCAGCCGAAAGACGTCCACTGCTGGACAAAGGCCTCCCCCAAGGATTCCATAACGACCGGTCCTGCGCTGCCCGCATCCATGCGCATCCCGCGACCTTCACAAGGTCGTCGGTCCACCGAGTGGGAGGCCTGCCAACACTACGTTTTCCGGTTCGTGGTCGCCACTCGAGAACTTTTCTGCCCCAACCACTTAAGTTTCGCGATTCTGCGGGCTATGTCGGTTACTTTAGTTCTCCTACGGATCTCCTCATTTCTGATTCGATCACGCAGGGAAACTCCGAGCATAGCGCGCTCCATCGCCCTTTGGGTGACCTTGAGCCTTCTTATGAGGCCCATAGTAAGCGACCACGTCTCTGTTCCGTATGTTCAAAGACCTTAGTCTTGAGACACTGCGGTATTTTGGACGAGAAGACTTATACGGCGGACGGATACTACGGCTACTATGAACTATACGAACGATATTATGGCTTATTTGCTGTATATGGCATAAGTCTGCCAATTGTTACGAAAGTTAATGTATTTAATATGAAATAAAAAAGGCTTATTTACACCAAAATTAAAGTTGCTGTAAAGGTCAGTATCAAAGTTAACAGTTACGCGTATACTATTTGACAACTGGGTCAAATTATAATTCTTCTAACCGTAACTGGCTTTTTGTTCCGTTAAAGTTACTATTAATTGTCAAAATAGGACGGTGGACTCTCTATTTAGGTTGGTTTGCATCGTCCTTGGTACTTACTATGCTCTCTACTAAAGGGTATAATAATAACCGACCTAACAAAGTAGGCATCAGTCATGTGTTTACATGTTTTATGATGTAAAAAAACGCATCCGGGATCAATAGGGCTAGTATTACGTAATTGAAAATTCAAATGAATATTTAATTCGGTGTAGTGTGGGTGGGGAGCTTCAGGTACAGAATTAATATAAGTATTACGTACAGAAAGGAAACTCCCTGCCCCTCCCGCAATATGGCACCCTCCGCACTTCTCCCCCGTTCTTGTGTGGTTGTGGGACGTCCGACTATGAAAACGCACACATTGACGTGTAACTGACGTGTTCACGGATATGCAGTTTCATTTGTAGTAGTAGTAGGTATATTTGACGTGTCGTTTCTATGAAACGCCCGCCCTGTGCTTCAGGTTTATTTGCGGCTCTTGTCAGGCGGAGAAAACGCGTATCTAGACATGCTATTTCTATTAAAATTTGGCTTATATTTGATATTCCAAATACTGTGAGCTCTCATGATACACGTCAGTTTATTTCCGTAACTAAGCGTGGCTTTCGAGTCTCACGACTCTTGGCTCTGTCTACCCCGTAAGGGATAAAGACGTGATTCTATGTATGTATGAAATTCCAGATTCGGGGATCCGAATGCACCCTTTCATACAAAATGCTTAAATATTCGAGTTTGTGGAAACTGTTTCTACGCACATGTTTGTGTCTTCCATTTTCGAATCGGAAAAAAAACGTGCGGCTGGCTATAAGCTCATTAATCATATGCTGTTTCGTTCGAGTGTTGACTAAAAAGTGCTTAAAGGTTATTAAATTTAATTCTTACTAAGCGGTGTAACATCCAATTGACAGTTCTAGAATATTCCCCATTGCTCTAAACCACTTGTAGGCGAGTAATAAATTGAAATTATAAATAAATGATCGTAAAACATGATTTCATCATCCAAGGTTTAATGGCTCATATAGAAGTTGTTCAACTAAAACCGTTAAAAGTTTTTGATATACGGTTCGGGGAAATTGCTTGTACTGTCAACAACACATCACCTACCATTTACAAATTCGTCTCTATTACCACTGCATAGAGTTCCGTGTAACCTGACCTGCAGTTGAGTACACTTGCCGTGAAAATAAAGTTCTTTCTTACTATGGTAATACTACTTTCTACAGGAATATTCGTTTGTGAAATCTTTAGAATAAAGCGGCGGTAGCCGAGCGTTCGAAAGCCTTTTTCTTATGATTTTTTTTTAAATATTTTAATATATAAAATATTTATTTGGCTCTTCACAACAGAGAATTTACTTTACATTGATTACACATAAATGATTATTACACATAGTATGGTTATTTAAATGTGAGTGATACGCAATAAGGGACCTCAATGTCAGGGATCATAGGTCTCTTTTTGTGTAACCACTCACAAATAGGCCTCTGTTATATGTCTAATATTAAAATCGGTCAGCCATTCAGTAACGAAATAATTTTATATTTATAAGGATTTCGAAGAGTTTTGGTACACAGCGCAGGGATGGAATAAAACCTATAATATGGTTTCTGCCACCCTGACCTTATATTTTACAGCCATCATGGGAAGGTCCATATGCATCGGCAATAATAGAATCTAATCGATAAGAGGCCGACCTTGAATCGATACTCCAATTTTAATGTATCGTTACTAAAATAACTGGGTTTAGGTTTCTTGTCATAATACATTTTAATTATTTTATTTTTTTATTATTACATGCCAGTATTTTATTCGTTTATTTTTTTTTACTAGCCTGTTGGTGTTGTGTCCCACTGCGGGTAAAGGCCTCCCCCTTTTTCTTCCACTCGTCTCTCTCCATTGCAAGTTCTGGCCACTCAGGTAAAAATTTGTCTATGTCGTCCCGCCGTCTCCTTTTTGGTCTACTTTTTGGTCTATTTATGCGAAATATTTTTTGTAAAATTACGCAATATTACGATACCATTTTATTTGTAATCTTATGGACAAAATGTTATCGTGCAATTTTTAAAGTTTTTTTTGTATATAGATACAATACAGTTAGGTATATTGCGCAACATCGTTCATTATTTATTCATCTTTTATTTAGCTTTGAACTTCAAGAGTATTCCTTTCAGAGCAACAATTGGCACCTATATAAGGTAAAGATTCTACTTAGAGCATAGATCAATATAATTCTGTGGAAGTTTTAGGTGCTATTATAATAGGGGCTTTCAAGTCGGTGCTCTACCTCGAATTGTTCGCGTGTATTCAGTTAATCCTGCTGTAGAAAAAGTTCTAATACCCTGTGCTCCCTCAGGGCAAGTATTCGCTTTAATATTAGATTACGCTCTTAGAGAAACATTCCTCTAATTAGGTAATTCGTCTGCTAAATAGAGCAGTCTGCAGCTTAACCTTACTTAAATATATTTGTTGGGAAGAATTGGTAAAAAACTTTCATTACCTATTTACTCCAGCACTCTAGTTAAAGAAAATTAATTGACTTCGCAGAAAATAACTAGCAAAAAATATCAATCTTCATTATTTTTTAGTACCTACCTTAAACTCCAACCCGTAAAAATATTAGGGTTTTTATAACACCATTTCATTAATTCCTTTTTTAAAGATGAAATAATTTTTATAGACATTCGAAATTCAAGTTTCCGAACGCGCGGAGGTCTATGGTCTTCCTATTTTGTTTTTAGATGAAAAAAAACAGGTTCTAAAACATAAAATTTAATTTTCAAAATAAAAATACTAAATATACCCCGTATTTTAATTTCAATTTAGTTATTATGTTTTTAAGTTGTTAGTTTGTATCAACCAGCCTTATGGCACAGAATACATAATAGTACAAGTACTTATGGCTTGTTTTAAAACCAATAACAATCATTTTCATAATCTACAAAAAAAAGTTTGGTCTATTCAAGATGACATGTACGATTCAAAGAAGCCCATGATCCACATTCACACCTCATTAAATCGATTTTGGGAGCGGAAAAACCGGTGTTGTTGTGGCACTTAGGTCCCGGCACTAAAATTTTATGTGCAATAGAAGAAAAGGGTCCACCAGAGAAATGTTCGTTCTTTGGTCAAACGACTCAGCTGTATACCTATTAAGGGTTTTTGTATTTCGTATGTGACTTGAATACGAATCTAGTAAAAATGTGTAACTTTTATTCTGCGACTGGGTCCAACGCATACGATATGATTTTAGTAGACAATATTCACTACTAGCTGTTTTTAATACCAACTTTGACCTCTCAATTTAGTCTCTTGGGGGTTGATTTTTAAAAAAATAAGTAGCTTATGATTGACCCAGAGTCTTTATTTATATCCATACCAAATTTTATCAAAATTAGTTCAACGGTTTAGCCGTGAAAGCATAACAGACAGACAAACAGACTTTCGCATTTCTAATATTAGTTTTATACCTATTTAATTTCAAAATAATTTTATTCGTTGATACTATTCCCTCACATCACTTTAACTCTACTCATCTCCCGTACGCACTTGTTTAAATTTAACGTCAATTGATGGTAGGTGTATCTGCGGGTGGCCCAAAAGTAAACTTATTCAGAAAAATACCTACTAACATAAAATTGTAGATACAATATTAGAGATATACGCTTGTAAATTATACTCATCCTAAGAAATCACGATAATCCTTCTAGAAGTTTCGACGCAATGGAAGTATTCGATCATTTATTAACGAGTTCAATCACAAGATTTATCGAGCGATTTGTCGGAAATTCATGTTTTCAATCTTCGGACGAAAGTTGTTACTGAGTTCTGAAGGAAACGACCTGCAATTTCATTTCGTATTTTCATTTCATTTTATTTTCAAATTGGTCCAGGGAAATTGCTCCACTCAAAATTATTGCATTAGCTGCCATGTTAAAGGTTTACACTCACACACTCTTCGCTTTACCCTCTCAAGTGTAAAATTGAAATCGTCATTTATTTAAAATTTTACATTTTGTTAATACCTAATAGAAATGAATTATATCAAATAGGTATTTAATGGTCTCAGAGGGAGATAAAAACCAGTATGGCATAATGACATCTATTTTTTTTTTATTTGAATTTGGCATTAAAAACCAGATAGGACCTATACGCGGCCGAAACCTCGGTAGTAAAGCTAGTGTAATATGTAGGCTTTAAAATGTAACATTATTATGTTATATTATGCCCCACCCATTTGTTGCTACTTGTTAGTTTTTAGTTGAACGACGTAGTCCACTTAGAGCACTAATTCGAATAGCACAAACGCAAACAGCACAAGGCCCAGTCCAATTTTAATAGTTTTGGCATACCTATGCTGTTCGTGGATTCAAATTTTTATTTTATTTTCGTCCACGAACAGCACAAAAAATATTGAAATGTGCTGTTCATGGACTAGGTTTTATGCTGTTCGCGTTTGTGCTATTGGGATTAGTGCTCTTAGTGGACTACATCGGTTGAAGATTACTCGTACTAACCGAATTCTCTTTCTTTTTCTATGTCACAGTAGTAGCCTGGCATAGTTTTGTAGTCTGACGACGTATGACTATTGTTGTGACGTCGCACAGTCTAGACCAAACAAAAGTGCACTTAAATAGGGTTCCCATTTTACGACAGACCACAACCTGTCTGGCTCGAATGTGTCATTTTAGAACGCTAAAATTAAATCTATCATAGATAGATACAACATAAGGATACATACTGACCAGAATAAAGCAAATTGGAGAAGATTATACGTAATAATATCGTTTATTTCTCTCTTAAAAGGGTGAGAATTATAAAGATGGTTCATGCATTCATTTTATACAGACTTCACCCTTGGTTGGACCACTAGCTCCTGAAATAGGTCCCTATAGGAACCTACAATATGGCTATAGAAGTATACAATCAACTTTCAAGTAAATTGCAGGTACTGCCGTTTGTTAAATTTAAAAAAGAACTCTTTAAATGTCTTGTTGTCAAATGTTTTTATAACGTAGAAGAATACTTGATATTACGGCATGCAATTATGTTTTTTTGTTAAATATTGATTACCTTTGACATTCAATATATTTTATTTTATGAATTAATTAATATCCTACCGCAACGCATAGAAGTTTATTAATGAAACAAATGTGACTCTTATTGTTGTCTGTTGCATGTCAATACTGACTAAACATGTATTTCCTAAAAAAATTAAGTAATTATACATCTATTGTTTACCATGTTTATAGCAATAAAGAATTTATTCATTCATTCATATATAAGTTCTCGAAGAAGTTGTTATTATATTTTATTTGATCAACTAATATTGTAAATTATTGTTTCTTATAAAGGCAATGGAAAATGAATGATTGTGTGTGACGAACTTTGGTGACGAAATGATTTGTATTCTCACAGAGTTACTTCTATCTAATATTATAAATGCGAAAGTGAGTTTGTTTGTTTATTTATTTGTTTGTTTGTTACTTCTTCACTAGTTACAACATTTTGTACACATTTAGTACTAGCTTTCGCCCGCGGCTTCGCCCGCGTGAATTTCCCACGGGAACAGTGTTTTTTCCCGGGATGAAAGGCACCCTATGTCCTTCTTCGTACTTCCAGCTATGTGTATGCGAAATTTCAGGAAGATTGGTTCAGTAGATAAAGCGTGAAGAGGTAACAAACAAACAAACTCACTTTCGCATTTATAATATTAGTTAGGATTAGGATTGCCTATTGCCAAAGCTCTGTAACTATGTCACTACTTTAAACTTGTGGTTTAACTTGCATTGTAGTAACTTATCTACCTAGATACTATGCTCTATGCTGCTGTAATAATGGCTAATTTTGCATAAACTTGACTGTGATTTATTTACTTATTGCTTATTCTTTAATTCACAGGTAACCTGCTCTTCGCAAGAGGAATATTGTAAGTAAATACTTTTTTGTTTCATGATGATTTAACAGTTTTTAACTGTGTTCGATCAGCAACTGTTTAGTAGTATGTGTTTTTCAACTTTTAAATTAATATTACTTTTTTAAAGTCTTTTAATTTTTCATAATAAATCCTTAGTATCATCAATTTTTAAATGATCAATTATTATAATTGATCATTTAATTCCTATAATGGGAAGAGGCCATTATAAGTTCGGTGCGCAGTGAAGAATGCTCAGTAAAGTTTTAAATGATGTCAATAAACTTCACGATGTCGGATTAGTAACATTTATATCTTGAAATATGTGATTTAATAAAAAACACTTTTATATGCTTTTTTAAGATTTTAAGTAGGTTATATGTGTGATCCTATTTTCTACATTTAGTTAGGTGTTTAACTTACTTATATCTATTTATTTATTTATTTAAACTTTATTGCACAAAATACAATTGTATAAGTACAATGGCATTTATCGACCAGTCTATCTGAGAGTGAGGGTCATGCAGAGAACACTCAGTGAGTGGAAATATGTGAGTGAACTTACATAAACACATGTCGATAATTAAAATATTTTTGCTCGTATAATACGAGCAAAAATAATTTGTTTTCGGGAATTGAAAGTAAAATATACCGAAATCCCGGTTATTACAGGGTAATATTTATTTTACTAAACACGTCTCTACAAGCAATACCGCATTGCCAATTGCTCAATTAAAAAATTAAATTACGACTGACAACTCATATAGCCTATGTAACTCGGAGGAATGCAACAAATCTAAAAATCATCAAAATCTGTTAAGCCGTTTAGGACTTACGGCGGAATAAAGAAACTTACATACATGGACATTCTGAAAACATAACACTCCTTTTTTGGTCAGTTGTGTAAAAATGGCCTAAAGCCATTCACACCGTGGTGCAAATTCTTTGTGTCAATCTACCCAAAATACCCCAATAAACAGCCCTGTAATGTGATTTCAGGCAAATGGCCAAATTCTGATTACGGTGAGACAAGGATCTTTTTGCACGTGAGTGAGGGCGCCACCTACGTTTTAAATAAGAAATTTTAATAGTTTAGACAGTAGTCCTTGTCGCACTATATGGGCAAACCGCAAAAGTGCAAATGAGCTCAATCGGCTGAAGTTGCAGCTAAATCATAGTTGTAATGCGCTTCGATTCTGACAGAGTCAAATTAGGTCACCGCTCAGCATGAGCATTATCCTAGTTCTAGTGAATGCATTTGTGGTGTAATCATGCGTGTATTCCCGGTTTCCCCACGATGGGGATAACCCCACTAGGGGGACAACAGAACGTGTGTCATAAAATTTCCTTGTTGAACCCACTATCCCCAGTGTAACAATAGACATTGCTGGGATTAGCGAATGTGTACAGCGGGATGTAATTAATTATTATTATAAATATTATAATAAATATTCTTCTCTCAGCCTAAAGACGTCCACTGTTGGACAAAGGCCTCCCCCAAGGATTTCATCCATGGAGGGTTTTGCCGTAATCGCCACGCTTGGCAGGCGGGTTGGCGATCGCAGTGTAATGGCATATTACGCGGAAAGATGCTGCTGCCCATCCTCCGGTGTTTTAAATCCCTTAGTCGCCTCTTACGACACCCACGGGAAGAGATGGGTTGGTGCTATTCTAGGGCCACACCACAGGCCAGTATCCATACTAATATAAAGTTAAAGCTAAAGTTTGGATGTGAGTTTGTGAGTTTGTGAATTTGTGAGTTTGTGAGGATGTTTGTTACTCAATCACGCAAAATCTACTGGACGGATTTCGATGAAATTTGGTACAGAGGTAGATAATGACCTGGAATAGCACATAGGCTACTTTTTATCCCGGGAAAAAGCACTGTTCCCGTGGAAAATTCACGCGGGCGAAGCCGCGGGCAAAAGCTAGTAATAAATATTATAATAAATAAAATATTAATTATTTTAATAAATTCCCTCTGTCTTCACTGAATGGGATACAATCAAGGAAGACAGCGGGAATACTCTCTCTCATCTTTTACCGGTTGCATGCTCAGCATACGCGTCGTAGTCCAGGGGCTACATTCCATTTTCTTCTTTACTTCGCAAGATTTTCCACCTCTTTAGTTGTTGTGAGACCATTGGCATGCTCCTTCACAAAATCAAGCCAGCTCTTCTTGGGTTTTTCTCTTCTGCCGGGACCGTGCGGTGGCGGCATCCAGACATTTGTTCCCTATATGGCATGCCGGTTTACGCAAAACGTGGCCGTATCAGCGTAGACAAAAACGGGATACAGCTAATGGTGTAATTCATAAAGATAACGACATACCAGCGGAAACAGATTAGGAGGATTTGTACACCACTTGACGAACGCCTTCCGTTCGTCAAGTGGTGTACAAATCCTAATCTGTTTTGGTAGTTTGTAAGTAATTTGGGCTATATCTCATCTGGTAAACTTTCATTTCGTAACCCTTGTTAAGTTGTTACTAAACCAAAATAGTGTTTTGAAAACTTTTTAAATATTCTATACTTATTTTACTTTTAGGGTTCCGTACCTCAAAAGGCAAAAATCGAACCCTTATAAGATCAGTTTGTTGTCAGTCTGTTGAAATTAATATCGAATAAATTTAATAATTTTTTTTGCAGAAAGAGACCGTGGATCCAAGCCACGGTCTCTTTCTGCAAAAAAATAATCAAAATTATATGTCAACGCGATCAAGAGATATTGCCGTAAATATTACCAATTTTCGCATATTTTGAGATTTCAGGCAGCAATCAAAACCTATGGGGTACTTCCCGTTGATCTAAAATTATGAAATTTGGCAAAAAGTAAGGTCTAACAGTACTTATACAGGAATAAATCTGAAAATTGAAAATATGTTGTTGGAAGTCTAAAAAAAAAGTGTCACAAACTTAATTCGCGCTGGATTCAGTATGAATCTTAGGGATCGAACTGCAAAGTTCAGTTTGTTTTTGACACAAGTTGGTATTTTAGTTAGAGCTATAATGTGAGATATTGTGTACGGAACCCTTGGTGTGCGAGTTTGACTCGAAAACCAGAATAAATTGCGAGCAGACAAAGTCGCGGGCAAAAGAATAGAAAACGTTTATTTGAAAAGTATGTTTGTAGTAATTGTTGGTTTGAAAATTATTATAATAGATTACTCATAGTTATTTCATTAAACAAGCCCGATTGTATTTATTTTATAACAATGATTACTGTGGCCGATTAGTCAGCAAATTGGAAATTCATATAAATTTCGATAAAGATTCCACAATCTGAACTCAAACAACCAATCTTAAGGGCCTCACTCGATTCATTAACAAGATCAATATTTGATAATTACGAATTATTCCCAACTTTGAACTTAGTATCGGCTCAACATTTTCATTTGGAGCCTTAAAATGCCGCTATCATGTTTAAGTAATTGATTTTAAAGTTTGAAAATTTTTGTAACAAATTTATAAAATTTGAGCAAAAAAGGCAATTTACCATTTTACAAAAAAAATTTATCATGATTTTTTTAATCAAATACATTTGTGTTGTTTGTATGTTTAAATTGACCATCCCGTAAACACATTTTTTAAAGAAATGAATAATTATGATTATTACGTAAAAAAAAGGTTTAACACTAAGAGCACGATCTGAACCGCGTATTTTCATTGTCCCCACTATCCCCCGTGTAATAGGGACAACAGAACGTCATAAAATATCGTTACCGTTTATTAAATTAATCTTTGTCGCCATTGATAGAGATAGCGAGTGGGGACTACGGGAAGTAATTTAAATTATTTTATTAAATTCCTCCCTCTCTCAGCCGAAAGACGTCCACTATTAAATTCTAATTGGAGGGGATAAAATCAATCTAATCTATTGTCTTCTAATTGGGGGGGATAAAATCAATCTAATCTATTGTCTTCTAATTGGGGGGATAAAATCAATCTAATCTATTGTCTTCTAATTGGGGGGGATAAAATCAATCTAATCTATTGTCTTCTAATTGGGGGGGATAAAATCAATCTAATCTATTGTCTTCTAATTGGGGGGGATAAAATCAATCTAATCTATTGTCTTCTAATTGGGGGGGATAAAATCAATCTAATCTATTGTCTTCTAATTGGGGGGGATAAAATCAAGGGGTACAACGGGAATACACGATCTTAACGCCCTTTACAAACTTGGAGCGTTCTTCAATGCAGCTCAACTTTTAATGGGCTGTTGGGCACTTCGATCCCTATAATTTATTATCGAGAAGTAATCGATAGGTCATCTATTATTGTAAGGTATTTATTGCTGTTTAGAGTTATACCATACCTTGTCAACATACCCGGGTCTACTAAAATACTAAATCTTGCATCGATTTCTAAGTCCGTTCCAAAATTCCATATTTTATTTATGTAGCATCAGAAGTTGGTGTCCCTCTGACCTTTGATCATATTAGATGACCTACAAAATTTTGCCAGGGCTGCCCGTTCAGCTTTTCAGAGATAATTATAAAAATATTCTTTTCCACAACTTTTATGAAAATTAGAAGCCCGCATGTAGGTAGAGTGAAGAGGAAGCGAGGAAGATCTTTAAGGATTATAGTTAACTAGCGACCCGCCCCGGCTTCGCACGGGATATAAACCTTCCTCTTGAATCACTCTATCTATTAAAAAAACCGCATCAAAATCCGTTGCGTAGTTTCAAAGATTTAAGCATACAAAGGGACATAGGGACAGAGAAAGCGACTTTGTTTTATACTATGTAGTGATAGTGATAGTGATGTAGTGATGGAAACCGCTAGTCTCCACCTATAGGGGAAAAAAACATGATTATAAGCAGAATGTAGGTATGTAGTCAAATTCAAAAGTCAAAGAAGAATGGAGAACACAAAAGGGTCAAAATATTACTATGAAATATACCTAAAATTGGAGCGTAGATCATGTACATTACAATAGTTTTTATTTCACTTCAATACATCCAGTATTTCCGAAGTTATAACTACGAGAAGTTTAGGCCCTTTTTTAATTTCCGAAATTAAGCGGCGCTAACGCGATGACGTCACACCTTTGTTCACCGCGCCGCGATCGCTCACAGTCGGCAAGCAGGCGGCTATCAGTATGGTTCGATGACCCTACTAAGTGTGCAGAATGGAAGAAGGTTTTCTTAAAGGTCAATCAGACAATCTGCCAAGAGTGGATAGTTTGATGGTGGCACAATATTTCATAAATAATCAGGATTTTACGGCTGCCGAAATTCGAGGAATAAAGTTAAAAAGGTATGTATGTTATAACACCTATTCTTGGGTAGGTATTTGTTCAAACCTAACTGAAAGTACCTACCTACCTATGAGAGTTTCATTTGCTGTTTTTATTATGGGACCGGTAAAAATACAGTACCTACCTAGGTAGGTACTCCAATCAACATTTCGAGGTTGTTGATGATTATTTTGTGTTTATTACCTAGTAGGTATAAACTTAAATAAAATGCCACTATTTACCCATATACAGAATAGAAGTACTAGTAGGTATTTACGTACATACCTATATATTAGTTTTCTAAGTAGGCAAATACCTACCTGTTAATAGGTATTATGCCTAGATATTTTTGATAAATTTTATCCAATATCCTACCTTTGTTTACATCAACGAATTTTTTAAAATAAAAATACGTTTTTAAGAAATCAGTGCTGATCAAATTGCGGGCCGCATAGGAGAAAGGGCGGTTCGTCCCATGTGTTGTAACACTTTTTGACTTACACCATAATGAAAGATCAATAAATGTTGCTTTTGCCGTGGTGTAAAAGCTTCAAATATATGACAGAGATAACGTACCTATCCAACGATCAAATATTTTTATAAATCGGTCAACACACATGTTAAGCTTGTATTCTCTTAGTCGCCTTGTTCGACATCCGTGAGAGCACTTGGAATGATCCTATTCTTCTCTGCCGGACACCACACGGCTAGGGTCGTATTTATTAATGTTTCTATTTAATAATAAATATATTTAATAATTTATAAATAATAGTATATATATAGTCTAATGATTCATAATCATCAAAATTACGGAGCCTTTCAGTATGCAATCACTTGTATCTTTATTTATTACGTACCTATTAATAATAAAGTTTCGTCAGGGCTATTAACATAGGTATAGACTAGTGTATACCCATTTAAACGATCGAAAGTAAAGGATAAACTTATTATTAACAAATACTTACTACTTAAACAACATTGCGCTTTAGTTTTAGGCCCTATTGAATCGACTCTTTTTATGGCTGTCATCCACTTTTTCCTCATTTTCGGGTCCTCCGGCACATAAAAAAAGAGTTTATCTGGTGTTTTAACTGTTGAATTGGAACATAAAGGCACAATACAGTTTCTTTTTCCCATTTTACCACAAAGAACTTAATAATTTTAATTTTTACTACACAGCGGCGCGCGAACGGGAGCGTGTCTGGCGAGTGAGCAAAGTTATGACGTCACCGGCTAGTGAGCGCCCGCCCGCGTTTTTAAAAACCTACAGTCGGAAATACGAACTTTGATCGTAAATATATCAGCCATTTTTTAAGATATGAAAAAAGTAAAAACACCGTTTTTCTCGTAATTTTTTGTAATTTTTTTTGGCATATAAAGTAAAAAACGTTTGTCAGACCCATTATGGTTTCTAAAAATCCATACGTATTAGGTTTTAATATAACTGCAATAAAAGTATTAGTATAAATATCTTTTCTGTGCAAATTAATATAAAGCACTTAGTTCTTTACGGAGCCGACATAGCTTGCGGTCGCGATACTATAAACCACGTTCAGTTCGATCTTTAGTAGTATCGAGAACATGTTTCCGCATATTAAAAAGAAAGGTCCATTCTCTTTAACAAAATTCGCAGTCAGAGAAGTACTTTTATTTAAACTGTAAAAACCATTATCAAATTTATTTCACCATTTTCTTTCGCTTTCATTTAAATTCTGTTAGGAAAATGTTACTTTGATACATTTTTGAACGATGTTTAAGCCTCAAAAATGTACCTTAACCCGGTCAAAGCCTGATAATGCAAAGGTTTTCACATAATTGAGCAACCGCGTTCCCAGTTGGATAAAATCGGATTATCTCAATGTAAATAACTCCTTTTCCTGAACAATTTCATAAGTGGCGCGCTGTTAGCACCCGATGAAATTTTATGCCTGTATATTCTGTGTGGCTGAATTTTTTGCAATTTATTTAAAACTAGCTTTTACTCACGGTTTCGCCCGCGTGAATTTCCCACGGGAACGGTGCTTTTTCCCGGGATAAAAGGTACCCTATGTCCTGCTCCGTACTTCCAGCTATATGTATGCGAAATTCCAGAAAAATTGGTTCAGTAGATAAAGCGTAAAGAGGTAAAAAACAAACAAACAAACTCACTTTCGCATTTATAATATTAGTAGGATTTTTGTACACAACAAATACATACAGAGGAAACATAGAAAATATAGTGAAACTAAGTACAAAGGTACTACTTATTTCTTAGAACTAATTTTAGGTATAATGTCTCTACAACTCATGTTTAATGTTAGATTTTTTTGTTTGTAAACTGTTTTTAACACATACAAATAAGAAAAATACAAAAGATAGCGAAATAAACAGACAGGCGTTATTTATACTTATTTTTAGTTCGAAAACAGGTTCTCAAATCGTTTGCATCTTTGCTTTTTTTTACTGATAATGTCTTTATTATATCCAGATTGTCATAAACGTTATAGGCGGAGAAATCGGCGAACATACATAAAAAAACATCTCTCTCTCTCTCTCTCTCCCTCAGCCGAAAGACGTCCACTGCTGGACAAAGGCCTCCCCGAAGGATTTCCATAACGACCGGTCCTGCGCTGCCCGCATCCATGCGCATCCCGCGACCTTCACCAGGTCGTCGCACTATGGAAAATATGGGTCCGTTTGGGATCAAAAATCTGTAAATCCATCAATTTTAAAGATAAAGCTATGAAATTTTGCAGTAATATAAAGGGATATATAAGGTATTATATATGTTACTTTCGCTGAAATAGTATAACGCATTTTTTTATTTTTTAATTCACAATATAAATTAATGGTATATATTTGATGACACATTTTTTTAAACATTTTGTATGAGTATATATTTCTTAAAAATAGTTAGGTAAACAGTTAAGATTACTATCTTAGAATGATAAAAATTAAAAAAATACAAGTATATGTGCTATATAGGTATATATTACCCATTTAACGCTGAATACAAAAATTAATCAAAATTATGAAGAAAGTTACTACTAAATATTAGGTTAATTGGTTTATATGGGTATTTCAATTTCTAATTGTTATTTTAATAATTCTAAACAGACATAACTTGCATTTCACCACTTACACCTGGCGAGCTTCAGGATCCGAAATGAGTTCGTGAATTTTGAGAAGATGTAGAGTATCTTCATTTTCATTTTCTCTTCAAGAGCATTTCCAAGTATGATGAAGGCGACATTTTTAAATTCCTTGTTGCGGGATTCTCGTGCGTCTTCAGAAAGCTTCTTCCGTGAATATACCTCTGATACCGGTATAATCACGGAATATTCGGAATCCAACCAATAGATGTTATTTCTTAAAAAACAAGTCTTTATTTCGTCTTGCTTCTTGCCAGCGCTTGTTAAACGATGGGATAATATGCCTTTGAATTTCACCAATAATAAAGTCGCCTTCAGAATCTTGTTTTTCTTTTAAATATGTTGATAGTGCCGCAGTTTTTTCCGCCTTCTACACAATCAGCTCTCGTTTAGAACATTATCGTTTAGAAAAGACATTTTAAAATAAAATAGCCGAACTTTGCAAAATGTAAACTGAATTAATAATGGAGAAATATTTTTTATTACTCTATATATAACTACTAGTTTTTGCCCGCGGCTTTGCCCGAGTGAACAGGAATAGCGTTTTTCTCGGGATGATGGGTACCTTATGTCCTTCTCAGTACTTCAAACTATATATTTGCAAACTTTCAGGAAGATTGGTTCAGTAGATAAAGCGTGAAGAAGTAACAAACAAATAAATAAACAAACAAACTCACATTCATATTTATAATATTAGTTAGGATTTGGTTTTATAACGTGTGAATTATTTTAAATACATATCTATTTTCTCACAGGAAATGAAACAAAAAATGACAAAACCTAACATTATCCTTACTAATATTATAAATGCACAAGTACCTAGTTTGTTTGTTTATTTTTTACCTCTTCACGCTTTATCTACTGAACCAATCTTCCTGAAATTTCGCAAACACGTAGACGTACTGAGAAGGACATGAGGTACTTTTTATCCCGGGAAAAAGCACTGTTCCCGTAAGAAATTCACGGGAACAAAGTCGCGGGCAAAAGCTAGTGGCATATAAATTCAATTGATAAATATACCTTTGTTATATTTATAAATTATTACGTATTGATAGACACATCAACCTATGAAACCGCAACTGATAGTGATTTTATTCCCATACTCTTCGTAGATATTTTTACTTTTCTTCGTGATTGGCAGGAAGTAGCAGCTAATTTTTTCATATGTTTTTAAGGAGTACCTATACTATAAAATAATAATATTTTCGAAGCGTGGGCAAACGTGGGTAAGTGTTAAAACCTTCGACGAAGTTCAAAGATACCTTTCTTCCACCATGTGATGATTAACATTTTTCTATAATTATATATTGGAATAAAAAATATGTAATATATTTTTTAAATCTTCAATAGATAAGCTTTCCAAAAATATATAATACTTTGTACCTTTCACTTGAAGTTTTAAAGCTATTTCATTTTGAAAATTGTACATGATGGACTTAAAATTTGTAGTTGCATAAACGATTAACTTTAGAACATAAAAAAATTACTTGTAATGTATTTAAAAAAAAATAAGGTACAGAATATTAAAGTTCGACATTCGAACTATTAAACTATATTCATAGGATCCCCTATATTTGTCATTGGTAAAAGTCATTTATGATATGCGTTTGTTCTACCATATTCCACTGTGCGTCGGTCCACCGAGTGGGAGGCCTGCCAACACTACGTTTTCCGGTTCGTGGTCGCCACTCGAGGACTTTTCTGCCCCAACGGCTATCTGTTCTACGAGCTATGTGCCCCGCCCACTGCCACTTAAGTTTCGCGATTCTGCGGGCTATGTCGGTCACTTTAGTTCTCCTACGGGTCACCTCATTTCTGATTCGATTACGCAGGGAAACTCCGAGCATAGCGCGCTCCATCGCCCTTTGGGTGACCTTGAGCCTTCTTATGAGGCCCATAGTAAGCGACCACGTCTCTGTTCCGTATGTCATTACTGGCAACACACACTGGTCAAAGACCTTAGTCTTGAGACACTGCAGTATTTTGGACGAGAAGATATCGCGAAGCTTCCCGAACGCTGCCCAGCCGAGTTGGATTCGACGGTTGACCTCTTTCTCAAAGTTAGACTTACCTAACTGAACTGTTTGTCCCAGGTATACATAATTGTCAACAACTTCGAGTGTAGAGTCTCCAACCTTCAGAGGAGTGGGTGCGACACGGATAGTAAAAAAACATACGTACATCGAAACATATAACCTCATCCTTTTTTGGGAAGTCGGTTGAAAAATAAAACTTCTCTGTTATATTTATATCTACTCCCTATTTAGTTTAGCTTCAGCTACAAGTCAGTATTCAGAAAAAATAATGGTGTCTTCAACTTTTCCGTATATATCTGAGTGTGAAACGTAGAAGGAGCCATAGATTGTAAAAGTCAATCAAGGGAAAGAGCTTTAAACTGGGGATTCCTCCACTCATATGCGATGGGCTAGCAACCTGTCACTATATATGAATCTCCATTCTGTCAGAAAGCCCACTATTTAGCTAAGCGTGGCCTTCGAGTCTCACGACTCTTGGCTCTGTCTAAGGCTCTAAGGGATAAAGACCTGATTCTATGTATATATGTATCTGAGTGTGAAAACTGATTTATAGACCACGATCTTTCGCACACTCAAAGTTTAAATTTTGCCAGCCCTGCTTGTGGTCTTTGCCCGTATTTTATTCAACAAGTGGTCATTTTCTTGTTCTAAATTCAGAGGAACGCACACTGAATATTTAACAGCACCGTCAAGTTGGCAGGACTTCAAACCGAGGCTGAATTTATAATAAGGTCTTTGGGGCCAGCACGTGGAAATATGGCCTAACTATTGCATTGGTTTTTAAATACAACTAGTGTTTGCCCGCGGCTTCGCCCGCGTAAATTTTGCAACCAAAGCATTTCTCAGGTGCCACTCTGTCCATTGGTGAAAACCGCTTGAAAATCTGTTTAGTAGTTTTGAACAGACAGACACAAATTTAAGGTACTAATTGTCAATGATACTGCTGTTTTAAATTTTACGTACTAATTGTCAATGATACTACTGTTTTTTTTATTTATTTTTAAATTAACTAGAACTTGGCTATTAGACCATGTTATCTATGAAAGATTATAGTTTTTTTTTTTTAAATTAATTATTAATTTTAATTGTTATTGTTAATTTTAATTATTTATCTGGAGAAAAATGTACTCTCGTTGAAAAATATAGGCATCTATAGCATTCATTTTCAATACATTTTTACAATGATAAGACACACACTTTCTGAATATGCCATATTCGAATGGAATCGAGTTCTGAGTAATCGTTGAGTTTTTCATTCCTACAGCAAATAACATTAAAAAAATATATTATTTTCACGAGAACCGACCAAATAAACGCGAACTTACGACCTCATAAAGTATTTAAGAAACCCTTTCATACCGAAAACGTAAACAAATCATGGGAAAAATACACAGAAAGAGCAAATTTGCCGTCATAGATTATGTCAGAAAAAGAAAATGGGAAAATACGTACCGAATAGGATTTCTGTACTAGAAAATGTTATTTTCAAGAAATGTATTTTTTTTTAATCTAGCCAGTTTTGTTTTGAAATATTTTTACACGACTGACCAAAAAAGGAGTGTTATGTTTTCAGGGTTCATGTAAGTAGATATGTAAGTTTCTTTATTCCACCATAAATCCTGAACTGCTGAACTGAATTTGATGGGAGAGGTATTTTTAGATTCCTTTCATTCCTCCGAGTAACATGCTATGTGAGTCAGTCGTGTTTTTATTTTTTAATAATTAGCTTGTTAATGTTCTTGTTTTTAAAAAAAATTAAATGGAGTTGGACTTGAAAGTTAAAAAAAAACAACGACGGATGAAAACGAGTCATAGATTTTTTTTGAAAGCCAGCTGCGCCCACGGGCTCCGCTGCCATGAATATTTTGGAATAAAAATTACCCCTGAATATAAACTGTGTAGGTACTAGTTTATATTCAGGGGTAATTTTTATCCCGAAATTTTCAAACGATTTCCCGAAAACGAGTCACCGAAATTTTTTGAAAATCAGCTGCGCCCATTGCTGCCGTGAAATTTTCTGGATAAACATTACCCCCTGAATATAAACTGGTATACAGTTTATGTATTTCCTGTGCACCACATTTTATTGAAAGATTTTGCTCAAAGCATTTGGAAAAAAACTCATTTGTTTCTTTTTCCTTATTTAAACTATTATAGCACAAGATTTGAATAAAAAAATTGAACCTAGAATATCGCTCAAAATCAATTCAAAAATTATTTATTGAAACTTGGCCTTCAATGATGGCTCTTTTCACGTCGAAAATAAATTATTTAATCATAATATATTATGTCTCAAAGCTACAAACTACTAGCATTTAGGAACGACCACTGCTGAGAAGAAATGCCGAAAGAAACTCATGAAACAGTCTTGGTCGCCTAATATGCCTAATATGTCGCCTATTTATTAACTTCATACATACACTAGATTGTGTACAGTCAAAAATAAAATATAAGTAACAAATATAATATAATAAAACATGTTATGGTTGTGATCGAGTAATCACAATGAAATGGTTAAGTATAAGAATTAAAAATAAAATTCAAATCAGAATCGAGTAGACCAGTTCCCCCTGCCCTCTGCTCCATCTAAACTCCATTTATTCTTACCAGTCCTATCAAGTAAACAATCTTACCATGTCTTTTTATGATTTTACAACAATATAAATTAAAATAGACTTTTTAGGAAATTACTTTCGTGGTTAATAAATGTTTTACTTTAGAATGTTTAGGTTTGAACTAATATTTGATTTATTTTCAACAAAATTCAACAAAAAAAACCTGTAAAGATTGTTTACATGATAGGACTGGTAAGAATAAATAGAGTTTATATATGCTGCTCCTGCGTTATATGAAGTGGAATGAAACACTTACAACGACTTGGCAATGTTTAAATAGGGGTTTGACATTGCCTTCTCAATTGGCCAGGTTTGTGTACATAAAACGCTAGTAAAAACACAAAAAAATCAAGTGTTTAATAAAACTTCTCTTTCCAGTTTCACATCGAAACAATTATGAAAGAAATTCATCATTCATAAAACTTTTGTCGTTATAACTTGGAACCCTTCCGTTGAAACAAATGTCTTGTTTTTAGGGTCTATTCTCTTTGAGTCCACTATTATGTGACCCTAAAAACATCCGATTGTTGCATAATATCTATCCGTCTTATTCAGAAAAAAGTTAACGAGCATTTTAGTTAAAATGTGTTTTGTCGTTAGCCCTCTTTTCAATATTTCACATTCAAAGAACGAGACAAAACATATTTTAACTAAAATGTTTATTAACTTTTTTATAAGACAGTATATTTTAACTGATACATTACTTAGAAATTTAGCGTGTTATAGTAACTTGAACCAAAATGACAGTTTTCGGCGCAGATAATTTTCTGCGTTTCCGTGGATGCATAATATCTATCCGTTTTATTCATAAAAAAGTTATTCATAGTAATCATAGAAATAACCTCACTTCGATTGACACCTTATAATATGTTACTGTGCATTTAAAGGCTTAGGTTAAGTTATGTGCCGGGCATTTTAAATATTTCTTAGTTATATTTATAATTTTTACAATCTTAAGAACCTGTTAGTCAACCTAGCTACTTAAAAAAAATAAAATACTCTCTTTTTTAAAAGCTTTTATTTAACTTGCAATATATGTAAGTATGTTCGTTCGGGTGGAATCTTAGAACTAAATTTTGAAGTACTTAGATATCTTCAGCCGATTGAGCTGAAATATTGTACACACGTTTAGTTTGGATGACAATGCATGATATGGTATATGACGTCATTCTAAATCCAATATGGCGGACCATCCAAGATGCATTTCTACAATATGGGTATCAAATGAAAGGGTTTGTTGAGAGTAACAATAAAAGCTTTTTTTTTTAAATGTTTACTAGGTATTAATTTATTATTTAGGTTAGGCAATTAGGTAGGTAGTACTAGTTATAATAGGATCGGGTCGAATCAAACGGCACCAAAAGGAACACAACTCACTCAGACAAAAAATATGAATATTTTCAACCCTTACAGACGCTCGCAGATTCCTGTTTCTTTCAAGTGAAATAATTTAAAATATATTTTTTAGTTCTCATTCTTAGATATTTTAATTTCGTTTTTCTCAAAGAAACTTTCGCCAATAATAAAAATTAAAACTTAAATTACAAGCTCTGGAAGTTATTCAGTTTATTTACTTAAACTTACAAACACTAATTATATAAATGTAGAAGATTGGATGTGAGTTTGTTAGTAGGTTTGTTTGTTACGATCAATCACACAAAATCTACGACATGCATTTCAATAAAATTTGGCGCACGGGTAGAAAATGCCGAAAATAGCATATAGAGTACTTTTTATACCGAAATTCCAACGGGACCAAAGCCCCGGGGGTCGATCTTTTAGTCGTATTCCTCATGACTGAGGGTCGTATCCTAATCCTAACTAATATTATAAATGCGAAAGTGAGTTTGTTTGTTGGTTTGTTTGTTTGTTTTTTTGTTTGTTTGTTACCTCTTCACGCTTTATCTACTGAACCAATCTTCCTGAAAATTCGCATACACATAGCTGGAAGTACGGAGAACATAGGGACCTTTCATCCCGGGAAAAAGCACTGTTCCCGTGGGAAATTCACGCGGGCGAAACCGCGGGAAAAAGCTAGTATGGAATAAAACACACACAATGTTAATGTAGTATTTTGCCATTGCCTTCTACATTTCACACACTAGCTGATAACCATCAACTAGAGTGCAGATGTCCTCACGATGTTATTTTTCACCGGAATAAGGTGATCGATGAAAACTGCCATACATGAGTCAGATTGGTATACAAACTCATATGACACGGGCAGGATTTGAACCTGGGACCTTTGCAGCCACAGGCAGGCGCCCTACCACCATCGCCCCGGGGCGCAATTAATACTAGCTCAGCCTGGGGCTCTACTCCAGTGGTATTTTCGGGATAAAAATGTCTGTCTGTATGTTTGTTAGGTTGTGAAGTTGCGGGCAAAAGCTGGGCAATATAAGATTAGACCCGCTCCTGCAATAAGTCCTATTATGCTGCGGACTCATCTGGATTATTATAGGTATATTATGTATATGGATGACGTATATATAACCACTGTCCAGTAACGGATTAGGTCTAGTACTCTATGTAATTGGATATGATAGGAAAACGCCTCCGTTGATGGTGTTATGCAAGCTATGTAGGTATGTTATGTAGGTTATGCAAGCTATTGCTATGTTATGTGATATGTGGTTATTGATATATCTTAGTAAATCCTAATTAATTCCAGCTCATTATCCTACTTAGCCCAGCTCATATCATTAATTAATTGGTATCGTCTCAGCCGCAAGAAAACATACAGCAGTATGTCTTAGACAATGAGGTGATTTATAAGTAGTCAGACGTATTTTTTTTTTATATTTTGTATAATCTTAATATTATAAATGCGAAAGTCTGTCGGTCTGTCTACCTATCTGTGATGCTTTCATGGCAAAACCTTTGGACTAATTTTGATGAAAGGTATGGATATTGTTGAACCAAAACAAGCATATCTAGGCTACTTTTTCTAAAAATCAACCCCCAAGGCAATATGCACTGGGGGTGCAGGTTTGTTAAATAAACCTACCTAAGTGAAGAAATATCTACTAGAATAGAATAGAATAGAATGATTTATTTTCAGCAACATGGTAAATTGTTACATGATGTACATGATCAAAAAAGTAAAGTCCAGCACGTTGCACCATCACTGGCATGCAAAAATTAATTGTACAATTTAAAAGTTTAAAAATAAAATGCAAGATATAAATCAAAATGTCATACAATAATAAAAGTTAATGTCAATTCACATACTATAAAAACATCAACCTAAATAAAATATACCTAGGATTATAATTATAGCAAATATGACGACCTCCGTGGCCTAACGGTTATCACGACAGACTGCCACACTGGAGGTCCCGGGTTCGATCCCCGGTCAGGTCAAGATGGAAAATGATCTCTTTCAGATTGACCCGGGTCTTGGATGTTTATCTATATATGTATATGTCATAAAATATGGTATCGTTGAGTTAGTATCCCATATTACAAGTTTCGAACTTTGGGGCTAGCTCAATTTGTATGATTAGTCCGTAAATATTTATTATTTATTTATTCATACCAAATATGTTGTAGTGAGATACGTCAACTAGACGTCGGCGGAGGTTTTTAAAAACACTGAATAGTACAATAGAACTTACAACTATATGGTGATCAGCGATTGATCATGAAGAGAGAAGAAGAGCGGGCTCACAGCACGATCGTGTGGCACGGCTTCAGCGTTCGAGTGTAGAATCTCGACTGGGGTCCCAACACGTTCCCAGGCTGCTTGGCTTGCGGGTGGCTTCGAGTCAGCAGTTTCAGAAGTTGTGTCATGACTTCTTCGTATCGTTTCGCAATATGTGGCAATCCGTGGGAACCATAGGTATATGGGAAGGGCTAATAGCACGTAACACCTCCCCCTCTGGCAGAGCAACTATTTGCCAATTTTTAAGGCAAATGTTGCGGCCTTTCTTTCCTCCAGGGATAGGTCCGACGAAGAGGTAGCAGCATCGCGTGCTTCCGACAGCTTGTACTTTCGACGCCGCACAAAGTAGAGTATGATGAGTGCACCTGCACTTAATAGCATGAGTCCATAGACAGGTACAGTTGTATGATAAATACTGGAAAACGTAAATGAATCTGGTTCAACCTTAGGTTGCATCATAATTTGAGTTTGAATATTATGTAACTTGTTCAAGTCTATCGTAGTTAGATTGTATAGTGGCTGAAGTTTCTCAGACTGTGTTCGAACATGGGGTACTGACATTAGTTCAACAGCATATCCTCTCAGCTTGTTATCTAGGTTAGCAATAGTGAATTCTGAGGTGTCAATCTTGCAATTCTGAGGGATTGTCACAAAGTAACTGCCCGTTAATATACGTTGTTCCACCTGTTCACAGGACAACTGAACCTTGGTACTATTTGGAAATGATAAAATATAATGTTGACTATCCAGTTCTACTAGAGCGTCCTTGGTGAGCGCAACTGTAGTAGGCATGCACTTCGAAAGAGCCCCTTGGCGGTACAGTAAGTCGTAGACACAGTCAAATTGGGTGCGCGTTTGGCGACTCATCTTCTCTTCACAGACATACCATGTGTCAGACTTCGGGCATTCTGTCTCCATGTATACAAATTCCTTAGAGTTAATTGCTATGTAAGGAAAAGGAGGAAGGATAACCTGGGAATGACGGTTAGGGACTGGGCATAGCCTATATAAATCATATGAAAGGGGAGACATTATTGGAAACCTGAGAACTAACACTAATGTATTATCTACGTAATACGATCCTAGACGGATAAGATCGTAATAATATCGAACTCCAATATCTAATAGCTTATCCTGACCATATAAAGATCTCAATTTGCTTAACATGCTAACAAGTTCCTTACTAGTTAAAATAGAATGGTGCATAACACTGGAATGCGATAGCGCTAATATATCTCCTAACCTAAATATTTCTAATGATAAATCTTGTACATTTTCGTTAATTATTCCGAAAATATGAGACACTTGCATAAAAAGCAGCATAGAATTGACATTAGTACTGAAATTTGATAGTGATAGTACATATTTCTCCAATTTTTCCTGATTTTGACTTAAATTGCTCAAAATTTGATTTTGTTGTAAAATCATTTCTTTGTGTAAACTAATATGCTTGTTCAAATTAACAGCGATCTCTTGGTCATTTTTATGCAGTATTTTCAATGCGTCTTCGAAACGTACGGCATCGTTATGATCAAGGTTACCGGTAATACTCTTAATAAATGTACCTAGGGGGTCGATAAGACCGCGTTTGGCCCGTTTCGGTTCAAACGTTTCGAGCTGTAAAGATATTTTATCTAGACGAGTAAACAAGTGCAATATCTGATGTTTAAAATAAGTAAAAGTTTTGTTAGGTACTTTGTTAACTATGTCAGTTAGTTGAACTTTTAGTGAGTTAATCGTGTCCTGTATTTGTGCTAAGTCAATTTGTTGGAGAAAGGTGTGGTCATGTGATACTAATTTAGTTTGTCCCAATTTGAATGGTAAAATTCCAGGTCCATTTGATAAGTCGTCAAGTCGTATGGTCCTTGCTGGTAGATGGTCGAGCTGGGCTAGGGCCAGGGTCGATGTTAATAGAAGGATCCTGCAACAATGAGCTGGGTTTAGTTTTTCTAGTCCGTTTTACTCTAGCTTTGGCGACTAAACCACGTTTTCGCGATGTATATATGTGAATAGGTAAATTAGTAACCACCTGGTCACTAGTATAGCGAGGGGCCAATTTTTGCCTGTCAGCAGCCGGGTTCGTAATAAAAATCTCCTGGCCTTCATTATATTGTCTTACAGCTTCGCGGTCAAGGTTACGCCTCGACATTATCGCTTCACGGGAGCACTGTGCTGAGTCATGGATAAGGTCATATACTGTTTTCATCCTATGACGATGGTCATTTAAATATTGTTGCATTAATCGTTCTGTCAAATCTAAGTCTGTTGGGTCTCTGGGGTCAAAGTGTCCGTTAATTAAGTCATAAGGGCGACATTTGGTTAAACTGTGGGTCGAACTATTATAGGCTATAAGTGCGTAAGGGACAAGGCTTGGTGCGGGCTCATTTTTGTGTTGTAGTTTAAGCAAACGCAGGTGTTCAAGCAGAGTGCTATGGAAACGTTCTATCATTCCATTCTCATTTGGTGCATATGGAGCTGTAGTATGATGCTTTATTTTATGTAATTTAAGAAATTCAGCAACAATCTGGTTACTGAACTCCGTCCCGTTGTCGGTCACAAGAGTCAAGGGAAACCCGTGGTGGGTGCTAAAGTAGGTGAGTGTTTTAACTATGTTGGGAGCTGTGCAATCCGGAATGCGGTATGCTTGCGCATATTTAGAAAAAGAGTCAATTATAGTTAGATATTTTTCCTGTTCTATTGTAAGAATATCTGCGTGCATGATTTGAAAAGGTTTTGAAGGGGAGGAACGATCTGAAATTCCTGTCGCACTGGGTCACGGGCATATTTAGCACGATTACATATTATACAGCTATTAATAAAAAGTTGTATGCTGTCTTTCTGTTTTGGCCAGTAGTATCTCTGAGATAACGACAGATAAGTTTCATTTATTCCTCTGTGGTTAGTTTTTCCGGTATGGTATTTCGAAATTATATCTTGCTGGTTCAAATAGTCAGAAATGTTAACTAGTTCTCTTTTCACCAGGGTGAGTTTCAGTGCAGAGTTTTTGAATGTCCTTTGTAAAATAGGGACAATAGTGTACATTTTATCTAAAGGTTCTACAAGGATGGCCGTATGTAATTTAGGGTCGATATGTTTTTTAACAATGGAAATAATATCTTGCTCTAGGTTGGTTTCGGATATCGCTACAACGGTTTTTCTGTATGATTCGAAAGGGTTAGTAGTTTTGGGTTTACCTTGTATCGATGTACCGGTAATTTTAATTATAAGTTGTCGTTTAAATTTATTCAGTGGGTCTTCGGTAATAGGTATGTCTAATACAGGGTGTTCATGAGACGTATGTATGGTTGCGTTACAAGTCAAGTGTTGGTCATGTAGGTCATTGTCTATTATGTCATGTTGAACGAAGGGAGGGCTGACGGAGGGAAGATCGAAAGAGAGAGGGTTGACAGACGGAGGGCTGCAAATGGGTCTAAGGGAAGGCGCCGTGTCAGTAGATGATTGGCTGATGATAGGTCTGTCATCAGGTGCGGTAATTGTAGAGTCCAAAGAGGGTGTATTTGCGACACTATCACTGGAACTTAAACTGATAACTTCTTCATTGTGTATCTCTACGCGAGACAGAGCGTCTGCGTTTGTGTTGCTTTTACCTTTCTTGTAGATAATGGTATAGTCGTATTCGGATAATTTAAGTCTCCATCGTGTGAGGCGAGAATTCGGCTCTTTCAAATTCATAAGCCATTGCAAGGGCTTATGGTCTGTAATAATTTTAAATTTGCGTCCAAATAGGTACGGCCGAAAGTATTTGACCGCCCAAACTATTGCGAGCAATTCTTTCTCAATAGTTGAGTAATTAAGTTCGCTACAATTTAATGTGCGTGATGCGTACGCAATGGGTCTATCGGAACCTATTGTGCCTTGTGACAGAATGGCACCAAGAGCAACGTTGGACGCGTCAGTGGTCAAAATAAAGTCTTTAGTAAAGTCAGGGTACTGTAATATGGGGTCGTTTACTAAAAGTGTCTTGCAGTGTTCGAAGCATCGTATGTAGTCATCTGTAAGGTTAATTTTTGCACCTTTCTTCAAGCAAACTGTTAAAGGTTTGGTCAGACGTGCAAAGTCGGGAATGAAACGTCTATAATACCCTAATAGTCCGAGGAAGCCTTTTATTTGTTTGGGTGTTTTGGGGATGGGATATTTCAAAATTGCCTTAATTTTGTCAGGGTTAGGTTTTATTCCGTCAGTGGTTATTACGTGACCTAGATAAGCCGTTTCGTGTTGTAAAAATTCTGATTTGTCGAGTTGAACTTTAAAATTTGATTCCCGGAGTCTGTCAAAAATTTTGCGTAAGTTAACGATGTGTTCCTGAAGGGAAGTGGAGAAGACAAGGATGTCATCCTGGTAAACCACACAAATGACATGTTGGAGCCCTCGGAGTACATTGTCCATGACCCTTTGGAACGTGCAAGGACTGTTCTTAAGGCCCATAGGCATGCGGAGGAACTCATAGTGACCATTGCCATCGGCTACACTAAATCCAGTCTTGTGGATGTCCCTGGGGTCCATCTCTACTTGATAAAATCCACTTGTCAAGTCTAAAGTCGTAAAGTATTGACATTTCCCTAACTTGTCCAGTATGTCAGTGATGTTGGGTATGGGATAACGGTCGTCAATAGTTTTTTCGTTAAGTTTCCGAAAGTCTACAACTAACCTCCACTTAGTTCTACCAGAGGCGTCAGCTTTTTTGGGTACAATCCATATTGGTGCACTCCAAGCTGAAGTTGAAGGCCTAATAATACCCTGATCTAGCATTTTCTCGACCTGAGTTTTAACCTCTTGTCTGTGAATGTAAGGGTATCTATAAGTTTTGCTGTGTACTGGGACTTCGTCAGCAGTTAAAATGCGGTGTTTAATTTTGTTCGTAAATGTAAGTTTTTCGCCCTCTAAATAAAAAATATCTGAGTATTCCCTGATTAAATGAAGTAAGTTACGATTTTCTTCCTCATTTAAGTGCTGAGTACGCAAACGTGATAATATTTCACTGAAACGGGTGTCCGCACAGTCAATGTTCGTCAGTCTAGGTAAAGTTTGTTCGTGAAAAATTTCGGCACAAATTGGAGAATTTAGAGATAAAACTACGTCCTGGTCTAGGGGGTTAATAATTTCTACATAGGCTTGACCATTTTCGGATGTAGAAACACACTCATGAATATTGCAATCCCCTATGAGTTGTTCATTAACAATGATGTCACCGCTATCTATAGGTACTGGTAATTTAATCATATGTGACGAGTTTGCAGGTATGGTGGCCTGAAAACAATTTACATCGACTGGACTGTGCATGAGTATCGGGTTTTCTGCAAATTGAGTCCTTATTACACGATGTTTAAAGTCTAATGCAGCTTGCCACTGTTCTAGCAAATCGAGACCAATCAGTCCGTCGAAATGCTGATGAAATCTATAAACGAATAATTTTATAGGATTACTATCGTTAAATTCAGGGAAGCAGGGGAGAGTGATAGAATATTCATTGAACGTTCTTGCATGAATATTTGTGACTACAAATGGATCATAGTTTAAGGGAAAATTTGAGAAATAATCTTGGACTGCTTCAGGGCTAATGAACGATTGATTAGCGCCTGTGTCTATAAGTAGTTTTAAAGGGGGGTTCGAAATATGCACAAACGGTAAGTTTCTATTTAGCTGTAAGTTTAGTTCTATTTGGGGTGGTTCGTTACAGGGTCCGAGAGAAAATTTGCCTGCTCGTCAGTGTCCACATTTTCAGCAAATTCCTGAGTCTCGTCATTATTATAAGTGTATTGGTCATGTTCAACAGATGTGTAATAGGAGTCACAGTAAGAATTGTCGTAGTAAGTTTCGTCATGTACGGGTTCGTACTCGTTCATGTTTAATTGTCTTTGTGGGGTAGGGGGTAACTCTTTCCATACAGGGTGGCTGATTCCGCTCATCGGGACAGGGTGGTTTTGTGGAGCAGGTCTAATCGCTCTAGGAGGGATTTTAAATCCTGTCGAAACATTGGAAGGCATAGCTCTCATCATCTGTTGAGTTTTTGAAGGTCCTTGACCTTGAAGTGTAGGCCTAAAGTTATTGCTTTGGATTGGTGGGAAATAAGGCATATTAAGACCTTGATTGACAGTGGGATAATTATTCTGACGGGGGTCTGATTTAACTGAGGGATATTATTTTGCGAAAAATTAAGTGGTTTTGGGTTAAAATTACGTGTTAATTGTTGATTCCTAGATGAGCTAGGCACTACGACCTTATTCTGCATGTATAATACATTTAGTTCGTCTTGTGCAAACTCTAAGGCTTGAAGAAGTGTATCGGGACGCATACATCTAACACGGGACCCGACGGGTTCGCGTAACCCACGAGTAAAAGTTTTTAAGGCGAGTTTCATGTATAAATTGCGCTTAGCTTCTATTGTAGTGGGTACAGTTTCATGTAATTCGACATATGCCATAATAGTACTCAATAAGTGTTGTACGCGTTCGTAAAAAATGTGTGGAGTATCGGAACCTTGAGATAACATAGATAAATCTGTATATAGCGCCGGCTCATCTCTATGATCAGAGAAGCTGTTGATTAATGATTGACGTATACCATTCCAGTCCTTTGGGATGCCATTTGTGACTAATGTTTTAGAAGCATTTCCCTTTACTTTATTTAATATCCCGTTTAATAAAAGTGAATTATTTAATTCATTCCCGGGGGCTGGATCGACATACTTCAATATTAGTTGATCACAAATGTTAAGGAATCTAATAAGTACACTAGGACTGCCGTCAAATTCAGGAACATTGCGTAATGCTTTCCAGATTTGCTCTGCCTTATCTACAACTGGAGCTTGTACCGGATTAGGGGTAAATGAGCTATTTGCACTCGTCATGTCTAAGTCGTCTTCTCCTTCTAACAAGGATTCCAATAACTCCCTGTGAAAACGGGATTTTCTGAAACTTTCCCGAATATAAGCCCTGGAGTGGGGTCTTATATCTTCGTCTTTCTCCTTTCGAAAAATTTTGAAATTTAAATTTTTTTATTATAAAAAACAAATTTAACCTACTGCACAGAAATCGAAGTGTGAATCTGTGGGAACTATAAAATAACCTATTTAGGAAGTGAAAAAATCAAAGTAGGATTTTTCACAGGACTGTACTAAATCAGGAAGGAATAGCAATCAACAATAGAATTGTATATATAGCTACTCACATATAGATCATGGTAGTCTGCCCGGGCTGTTCCATCGATGTTTGGATGACCGCGAACGAAACTTGCACCACTCACTATTTGGGAACCTTCGCGCCGCCGTTCAGTTAGTCCGTAGGTTCTATCGGATAGTCCACGAGCCGATCGAACCGGCTAGATCACGCGAAAATTTCAAAGTAGGAAACGCGCGCGCCTATTTTAACTATCCGCCACGACTGCGCCAGATACGTCAACTAGACGTCGGCGGAGGTTTTTAAAAACACTGAATAGTACAATAGAACTTACAACTATATGGTGATCAGCGATTGATCATGAAGAGAGAAGAAGAGCGGGCTCACAGCACGATCGTGTGGCACGGCTTCAGCGTTCGAGTGTAGAATCTCGACTGGGGTCCCAACACGTTCCCAGGCTGCTTGGCTTGCGGGTGGCTTCGAGTCAGCAGTTTCAGAAGTTGTGTCATGACTTCTTCGTATCGTTTCGCAATATGTGGCAATCCGTGGGAACCATAGGTATATGGGAAGGGCTAATAGCACGTAACAAGTGTTAATAACTTAAACAGCGTGTTTATCAACAATCTATATCTAGCACAAATAAAAATATTGACACTTGTCTGTAAAAAAACTGAGTTTACACATTAGGTAGGTACTGAGTTTTTCATACGGGGTGACGCCATGTTAGTATGTCGAGTTCAAGGCAAAGTATTAATATAATGGAAAATCAACATGACCTTCCTTGTCGACATTATTCATTATATTTATCGACAGTGCTCGATAATTTGTGGAAAATTTAAGTTTAATGTCTTTATTCTTCTAATATTTCAATTAATAGTAAAAATGTTTCGTGCGAAAAATAAAGAATAATTAACATAAAATCTGAAAATATATTGGACACATTATATCCGAGAAAAATGTAACATTACCTGTTGTGAATTTACCCTATATAGTACGTTGTACTTATATAAATTCTGTGCCTAGATAAATACCCTTTTTCCGTTGATATTGATAAAAATATAGGCCGCACACATACAATATTATTAACAATATGCCCAATATTGACAATCATATTGCGTGTAGAATACGCCAGCTGCTTCTCTTCCCGCGCAGATTGTAAAAGTCAATCGAGGGAAAGGGCTTTAAACTGGGAATTCCTCCACTCATAGGCGATGGACTAGCAACCTGTCACTATGCCTGAATCTCCATTCCATCAGAGAGGCCATAATTCAGCTAAGCGTGGCCTTCGGGTCTCACGACTCTTGGCTCTGTCTACCCCGTAAGGGATAGATACATGATTCTATGTATGCATGTATGTATATTGCGTGTGTGCAGCTAGCCACACACGTACATGTAATTATATAGTAAATAGTTTAGTCTTATATAAAATAATAAATAGTATTGTTATTGGAGATAAAGATCTCGTGAGAACAAAATGGTAAGGTAAATAGTAATTCCTCGAAGCGCATTTATTTTGAAGCGCACTAGATGAAGCGCACCTAATTACGCACATAGACTTACTAAACTCAGTTTTTACACGACTGACCAAAAAAGGAGTGTTATGTTTTCAGGGTTCATGTATGTAAGTATGTATGTAAGTTTCTTTATTCCACGATAAGTCTTGAACGGCTTAACAGATTTTGATATGAGAGGTATTGTTAGATTCCTTGCACTCATCTGAGTTTCATAGGCTATTTAAGTTGTCAGTCGTGTTTTATATTTTGTAATAATAATTTTATAGTACAATTTAATATAATAACAATTTAATAGATTATTTACATAATAGGACAAGTAGGAAAAACAGATTATCTATATCTATACATATAATAAAACAGTAAAAATATTTTGTCTGTACATTTAGTATTTTTGACTGAAATGGATAGAGGGACACTTAAAAAGAATCAGAAGATCTGGAACATCTGATGAAGAACTGCAAGAGACCAGCTACACTATAACATAATTATATGGAAATGGCGCCTTATTAAAAGTCGTTCAACCTGATGAGCATTTTCTGCTGACGTATAAAAATTGAAGATCTGGAACATCTGATGAAAAGCTCCAAGAGAGATTTTTCATCTAAGCGAAACTCACGCGGGCGAAGCCGCGGGCGACAGCTAGTATAATTATATAGTAAATAGTTTAGTTGTACATATATAAAATAATAAATAGTAAAGACTTGTTATTGGAGTAATTCCTCGAAGCGCATTTATTTTGAAGCGCACTAGATAAAGCGCACCTAATTACGCACATAGACTTACTATACTCAGTTTTTACACGACTGACCAAAAAAGGAGTGTTATGTTTTCAGGGTTCATGTATGTAAGTATGTATGTAAGTTTCTTTATTCCACGATAAGTCTTGAACGGCTTAACAGATTTTAATATGAAAGGTATTGTTAGATTCCTTGCATTCATCTGAGTTTCATAGGCTATTTAAGTTGTCAGTCGTGTTTTATATTTTGTACCTAATAATAATTTTATAGTACAATTTAATATAATAACAATTTAATAGATTATTTACATAATAGGACAAGTAGGAATAAACAGAGTATATATACTGTACATAGTAAGTCTATGATTACGCAAAACCTAAGTAGACGTAATGACAGAAGATGACGACACGGTCGTTATTTATAATTTTCTCCAGCAATTTCTGTGAAAATCTGACAATTATTTATAAACACTACTAAACGTACATTTGTATAGTGTATTTAACAATGTGGTACTCGTGAATGAGTTTGTATCCTAATCCTAACTGCGAATGTGAGTTTGTTTATTTGTTTGTTTGTTACATCTTCACGCTTTATCTACTGAACTAATCTTCCTGAAATTTTGCATATACATAGAAATACTGAGAAGGAAATGGGATACCATTTACCCCGGGAAAAAGCACTGCTCCCGTGTGAAATTCACGCGGGCGAAGCCGCGGGCAAAAGCTAGTCCTAACTAATATTATAAATGCGAAAGTGAGTTTGTTTGTTTGTTGGTTTGTTTGTTTGTTACCTCTTCGCGTTTTATCTACTGAACCAATCTTCCTGAAATTTCGCATACACATAGAAGTACTGAGAAGGACATAGGTTACCATTTACCCCGGGAAAAAGCACTGTCCCCGTGTGAAATTGACGCGGGCGAAGCCGCGGGCAAAAGCTAGTCCTAATCCTAACTAATATTATAAATGCGAAAGTGAGTTTGTTTGTGTGTTTGTTTGTTACCACTTCATGCTTTATCTACTGAACCAATCTTCCTGAAATTTAGCATACACATAGCTGGAAGTACGGAGAAGGACATAGGGTACCTTTCATCCCGGGAAAAAGCACTGTCCCCGTGTGAAATTGACGCGGGCGAAGCCGCGGGCAAAAGCTAGTACTCTATAATTTGAGAGCCAAATGTCGTCAGAGCTACTAAATAGAAAGAAACGCATCAACATCAATCATATTTAAACGTAATGTTTACAATCGGTTAGTTGAAGCATGACTTGGAAATGTTTGTGTTAGTAGCAAGTGGTTTTTCAAGTGGAATTCCATTTCGCACCTACACTTTTAGTTACAATTTCCTGTAGGAATTTTGGTGTATATTTACTTGTACTGCCTATTATTTTTTAATTGGGTGTTTTTATTTTTAACTGGGCGTAGTTCCTTAGAGAGAGTAGGCGAGCACTAAGAGATGTATTCCCAAAATTCCCCCGGTAACAAAGCCACGGGCCCATGCTTGTCTAATATAAGCAGGATATGCTTAATTCAACGTCAAAAAGCATCATCCATTGAATGTCGTATATTACTACATAGGTCACGGCTGGCTACATGTTTGCTTTAAGGCCGTTGCACACAATAGGCATGATTAGTCACGTGTCAACGTCATTGGTCATTTTCATTACACTGTCGACTTGTTGTAACCGTTTTTCCAAAAATTAAAAGGGTTACTGTAGTTATTTTGAAAATAAATGTTTTATGATTTAAATTCACCATAATCCTATACTTTAATAAGGCTGATGACAGTTACTATTTTCACTTATTGGTCTATAAAATATAAATAAAAATATTAATATATTTTTTAATAAAAATGGCTGCGAAGATCAAGTACATTTGATTCTTAGAAATGAATGCTATAAATTAATTTAATAGTAAGCTAAAAAGCTGTTTTAACAGTTTGATATTATTTTAATTTACATAGTAGTTATATTTGGTCTTCTCTTTAAGTTGGCATAATGTATTACCACATCACTTGATTTCTTCGTGGTTATCGAGGTAGGTCTTATTTGGTCCTTTTAGATCGTAATTATTTATCATCAATTGTCAAGAAATAGAAATATTTATTTTACAAGATAGGTACCACCCACAACGCAAGTCTCGAACTTACTTTGTGGCTAACTCAATCTGTGTGATTTGTCCGTATAAAATTTATATTTATTTATTTAGATGTGCAAATTGTGCAAACAAAATGTTAGATTTGTCACCATATTGTGTGTTGGGACCTTTACATAATCATGCGAACTGTGGTTATTGTTTGCTTACTTGTTCAATCAATCGACTGAATTATTTTTAGATGTCATTGGTTTGTTTATACGTTTTTTTATTATTCTTGACCCTTGAATATCCCCTCAAAAAATACAATGTAGGTTTTAATTATAAACTCGCATCTTCTATCTAATATTATAAGTAAAGAATACTTAAATGTGATTTTTATATTTCACTCATTAAAGTAAAATAGAGTAGAGTGGGAGGACATAAGATGTCTTGGCTCAGGAACATCAGAGAGTGGACGGGAGTCAAAACTGTTGAAAAACTGTTCAGACTGGCTCTAAACATAGCTAATTTACGAAGCTGACTGCCAACATTCAGTGATGAATCCTAATCCTATCCTAACTAACATTATAAATGCGAAAGTGAGTTTGTTTGTTTATTTGTTTGTAACCTCTTCACGCTTCATCTAATGAACCAATCTTCCTGAAATTTCTCATACACACAGCTGAAAGTACGGAGAAGGACATAGGGTACCTTTCATCCCGGGAAAAAGCACTGTTCCCGTGGGAAATTCACGCGAGCAAAGCCGCAGGCGATAGCTAGTAGACACATAAAAAAAGAAGTAGAAGCTAAAATAACTAATTTTCTCTTAATTCGGTCGATTAATGTCTCAGAAGGAGAGTACCTAGTGAGACATGTTCCTGAAATTTCAAGTTTAATTTCGCTAGTGTTCTCTATTACTTCTTTAATTACCGGACTGTACCTTTTGTATAGTACACATCAACGTTTGAAATAAATTTTATTTATTTATTTATATTTATTTATTTGGTAAACCAACAACTTAACCTAACATGCATAAACAACAATTAAAAAACATACACTCATTTAAAGGTCTTCACGGCTAAATACATATTATTTAAACACTATTATCTAACTTTTGTAACAGATGAGTGTGTATTAGTGCGTTATAGTCGAATTTTGAACAATACGAGTAATAATAAGCTAATAAAAATTAGAAGACCTAGTAATATCACAATTAAAATTTAAACTTTTAATTTTAGTTTTTATTTTTTTAAATAAACTAACCATTGACCATAAACAAAGGATCAGGTAGATAAATCCAACTTCTGATGTTCGACGCGGCCGTAACCCGTTACTCCTAAGCTCTTCCACTTTGACCAGTGAGGTGGAATGCCCGCTTTTACCGGTAACTGCTCATTTCGCTGAAAAACCTGATTGATTTCACTTCGACTTCGAGGTTTTAATTTAAATATTGGCAATATTTGATGATGAAAAACCCTCAATTCGCTTGGATACTTTTTGCATCACTATTTAAATCTATATGCAAAAATCTTAATTTTTTTTTATCAATTATTAAAAATTTCAAATCTCTAGCTAATATTATAAACGTGAATGTTATTTGAAAAAGAGGTTTGGATGTTTGTTACATTTTTAAGGAAAAACTAGTAATTTCTATGACATTTTTTCCACACGGGTAGAAATAACTTAGGGTACTTTTTTCCGAAATCCCACGGAAGCGAAGCCTTGGGGCGCAAGTAGTAAGAAAATACTATAGTTTTTTCTAAATGACGTGGCGTAGGTAGTATGCTGAGAAGAAAACTGACGTTCAGAGTTCAGCTTTTGAAAATGCTTTTATACAAATTGTTTTGTGGTGTGGTAAGTCAAACCTGATGGCGGCTACCGATGAGGCAGTGAAAAAGGTTTTTTTTTAACACTTTTCGGGAAAAATTTAAATAGATCGTTGGAATGGCATCCACACGCCAAGAAGAACAAAAAAGAAAAATACATACATACGCATACATATTATCACGCCTCTTTCCCGTGGGGGTAGGCAGAGACTATCGATTTCCGCTTGCTACGATCCTTATAGACCTCTCTTGGTTCCTCTACACTCATCACTCTCTTCATACATGCTCTCCGGTTATGGGTGCTCCTAATATCGCCCTTTTTAAGGAGGTCCACAATCTGGTCGAAGTGCGTTCTGTGGTCGACCCTGACCAACTCTTCCATTCTCTTTATAAACACCTTTCGTTAATCTTTCTTTGTCCATCCTCTCAACATGCCCAAACCATCTTAACATTCCTATTTCAATTTTGGTCACTACATTCTCTTTCATTCCGCACATTTCTCAAAATCAGTTTCTTTAATCGACTTGTAAAAGGAGAGGGTTCTCTCTGCCTCAACATTATAGTTCAAACCGCCTCGTCAGCCACGGCGATCAATCAAAACCGTGTGACGTCACAAGCGGCGCCCACCGGATCAGACCGGAACATTACGTAGTCATTACACGGTGATACCGCAGATAGGGGAACTGATATTTTATACACTAGTATTAGGTATTTGTCACTGTTATTTTGACTGGTATGGGCCGCGGAATTATTTTATTCTATTACATTTTTTAGTGTCATTAGAGATGTGATGATTTGCTGTCTCATACGGATCAGCTTTGATTCCTTATTTTAGTCCGACGGACGAGTGATAAAAAACGTAGTCTAAGTCCTTTTGTTTAGGACATTTTGTATGCTTGTGTGTTTATTTCTCCTCAACCAATTTATGTACAGGACAAAACTTAGGTGTAACGGAAAGGGTATTACTATACAAAGTGGAAAGATTCGTTACCGTGGGTAGATCCTTTATGTGAAGTTTCAGATTATTAGCAGCACTTTTAAAAAGGAGTGTTAAAAAATTAAATGATAAAACGAAATCTTTGCCATGTAAACAAACACTGCACATCACTATTCAGGATATTTCAATGTCAAGGTTGCCTTTGCACTGCTCACACACATATCACAACACAAATTATTTCACCTTCTCGGTTACTATGAAAACCTGGTACTTTGAGCAGTATCCGCTTTCATCACCTTTTGACAGTTTATCTTTATACCAATGTTTTCACAAAGAAACCGGCAGAGCGGCGCAGCACAACGGCAGGAATTTTTTCATTTTACCTTAATTTAAATTGATTAATCATTGTAAAAAAACCATTCGCAAGTCGCTTTTCAGTGTTTTCATCATGTTTTTATAACTCGCTTAAATATTGTTCACTTTGACAAGTCAACAACTCAGGCTAATATTGACAGTTACTTTTTAATATTGGTGCTGTCCTGCCAGGTACATTTTCGGAAAAAGTCCAGTCCCGTATTTTATTAGCCAAACTCACACCACCTTTTTGATTCTGCGGTCCTAGTACAAAATAAAGAAATATCCTACATAGAGCAACACGGACCTCCACGAAGTCGGTGTGTTGCTGATAAATAGGATATTTTTCCGAATTAACCTCCCATTGTTTCATGGATCCCTTGTATTAATCCAATATTTACCTTTAATTTTTTTGTCATGTTCCATAAAGAGGAACACGCGGAATATTTTTAAATTTCATTTTTGACCATACCAGGATCACATATCAGCCTAACAAGGTAGAAGCGACGCCTTATTCAGAGTTCATTTGAAAATTTTGTCAAACCCTTTTTTTATCTTGTCAGAATGTCAAATCTTCAGACATACAGACATTTGCAAAAAAAGAGTGCGGAACCTCTTTCGCAAATTCTAATTTATTACAATACCAGGCGCCGAATCAAGGAGGTATGATTTAATTTTGATAGTTGTAGATGATTGACCTTGAATTCAACAGCTGTTTACTGTCATAGTGGTGAATAGTGTTGTGCCAATTCAAATCGGAAAAATGTGTGCCTGTATGGTTTTCTTAAAATTAAAAATTAAATCATAAACATACAAGACTAAAAATGTCTGGAACTAGTTTAAAACCATTATCACAGTTAGCACAATCGATATGGATATAGGTATTCCGTTACACCTTGTAGATTAGGGTAATATCTCTTAGTTTATAGATTCTTTTACACGTTATTCTCATATCTCATCATTTCATATCTACTAAGGCTAGTTTTAAAAATAAATAAAAAATATTTGTTTTACAAAATTTAACCACAATACAATTCAAAATACTTTATTGCACTAAAAATAACAAAACATTATAAAATAAACACAATCAACAGCAAGGTACGGCCTATCCATGTTCAGCGTTGAGGTATAATTTTAGTAGCTTCCAAACGAGTAGTAATTTCACCTAGTCCCGAATCACTCCCTGGAGTAGGTGACCCAATAAATAAGGTTAAGGGAAGTACCTGCCCCGATAACAATATCGCTAACTGGTCATGTAATTATGTGTGCCTCTGGAGAAATTATAAACCAGAATAAACAAGGTCAGTTACAGTTACATACATTTTAAATGGGAAAGACCCGCGGGATATACCTAATGGAAAATAAACTTTTTTTTTGCTTTCTCCGCTGGAATATACTAAATTAGTAGGCGTGTAAATCCTCAGCTATAAAGTCCAGTTTTGTATCTTTATCCCTAACAAGATCGTGTTTAAATATAAAAAGTAACAAACAAGCTAATTTATTAAAAAACACAACTGACAACTCACATTTTTTTTTATAACATAGGGCGGCAAACGAGCAAGCGGTTCACCTGATGGTAAAAGATCACCGCTACCCATGGACCACTGCAACACCAGGGGTATCACAAGAGTGTTACCGGCCTTTCAAGAAGATGTAGACTCGTTTTTTGAAGGTTCCAATGTCGTATCGGTTCGGGAACACCGCCGCAGGAAGTTGGTTCCACAGTTTGGTCGTATGTGGCACGAAGTGTCTTTTAAAACGTACGGTGGTTGACAGCCAGTCATCCAGATGGTATGGATGAAACTTCAACCTGTGACGAATGGTACGGTGGTGAAATTCTGCGGCAGGTATTACGTCGAACAATTCATCAGAGCACTGCCCATGATACATTCGGTAAAGAATGCACAAGGATGCGACATCCCTACGCAGGCAGAGCCAGAGGATCGAGACGGCCGACGAGATTCTCGTCATCGAGACGATGCGAATCGCACGACGTTGAACGCGGTCTAAAGGGAGAAGTTGGTATTGAGGTGCCCTAGCCCACAGATGGGAACAATATTCCATATGTCCTTCACATAACTGTCACTCGGAGGAATGCAAGGAATCCAAAAATACCTCTCACATCAAAATCTGTTCACAAACCCTGAAAACATAACACTCCTTTTTTGGTCAGTCGTGTAAAAAGGTTCGATTAATTATCGTTCAATCCGAGCATACAATTTGGGTGGTTTTGAATTCTAAACTTCTTAAAGAATAATTTAACAATGATTTGGTTTTCCAAAAATAAATAAAAGTAGGATTCCACAGTCTCGTATTCGTAACGGATCTATTTATCAAAATTTGACCTAAAAAATGTAACTATGAAAAAATGTGGTCACAAATGTCACATAATTAACAAATCATCAGATTAACTCCAATGTCGTAGCAAATTCTCTACTATTACTGCTGTATAAAGGTTACACGGTTACGGTTATTACATGGCAATTTTGTGATAAAATGGTGGCAACTTTGCCTAAAGTTATCAAACTAAAACGGACAGATTTCTGTTTCACATCCAATCCCAGCGCGACCGCAGATATGCGCTCGCAAAAACAATTAATTTAAACAAATTTAACTTTGAAACAGTTGAAAACTACTTTGTCATGATTTGGAATTTATGTAGGTAACCCATCCCACTTTCTACTTATATATAAATGTGAAAGTTTGGATGTGTGTGTTTGGATGTTTGTTACTCAGTCACACACTCAGGCAGTCTACTAGACGGATTTCGATGAAATTTTGTACTTGGGTAGAGTATTTCCAGGAATAGCACATAAGGTATTTTTTATCCCAGAATTCCTTTAACCTTTACTTTCCTTATTTACTTATATGAAAATTTTCTTCTTAAATAAAAAAACAGGAACTTTAGACAAAGTCAGAATTTGAAAACGAAAACGAAGTTCGAAAACGCTAAAATGTATGGGATGACTTTAGGCTTCGCTAAATCATGTGGTCGATCGCCATCGCCATCGCAAGTTCATAGAGAAAACGATTCGAAACCATAGAGTACCGAACTGTTTTATCGCTTACTTCCATACATTTGACGTTCGCTTTCGCTTTGATGACGGAAGAAATTTTTTTTGTCATCTGTCGAAACGATTACGAATTTAGATATCGTATCGCTACGAATCAAATGAAACTTTGGTTAAACCTGCTGGTATACGCTTTTAGTATTATATTATCTTCCGTTGTATTTATTACAAACCGGAATGGGATTTTATTTGAAAAATAAAACCAATATTTTTTTACAAACATTGCCGATAGCGTCATCAAAGTAACATTGCCAAGTAAACATTTCCAATATCCAAAACAGGGATAAATTTGTCCCTAAGCCGCAGGACAAACGACAGACCTTACGACCCCAATGGATTCCCGACGTTGTAATGAGGTAAACTGGTACAAGTACAAAGGTATTATTTACGCAGGGTGACCATGATATGAAACAAATTAGACTAGCTGTTACCCGCGGCTTCGCCCGCGTGAATTACGCTTAGATGAAAAATCTTTTTGTGTTCCAAACTGTAGTAACTCCAGTACACAAAATTTCAGCCATTTGGTTATCCCGTGTCCCGCGGGAATATATGTTGATGAACGGGAACAGATGTTCCAGATCTTCAATATTTATACGTCAGTAGATGTAGAATGCTCATCAGGTTGAACGACTATTGCTAAGGCGCCATTTCCATATATGTAATAGTGTAGCTGGTCTCTTGGAGTTCTTCATCAGATGATCCTGATCTTCGATTTCTATACATCAGCAGAAAATGCTTATCAGATTGATAAACTTTTGTTAAGATACAATTACCGTATCTTTTATAGTTTAGCTGTTCTCTTATGGTTCCTCATCAGGTGTTCCAGTTTTCAAAATCAATTATTATAGCCTATATGTTGCCCAGGCTTAATAGCTATACAACAAAAAAGTTTCATTCAAATCCGTCTAGTAGTTTTTGCGTGAAACGCGTACATACATACAGACAGACAGACAGACAAGAAATTCAAAAAAAATTTTTTTGCTTTCTATTATTTTTTTTAGGTGTTCTATCCATTTTAGTCAAAAATACTAAATGTACAGACAAAATATTTTTACTGTTTTATTATATGTATATAGATATATAGATAAAAAACATGACTGACAACTTAAATAGCCTATGTCACTCGGAGGAATGCAAGAAATCTAATAATATCTCTCAAAATGTAAGTATCTTTTTATTTCTTAAGTCCTGAACTTATGGTGGAATAAAGAAACTTACATACATACAAACATGAACCCTGAAATCATAACACTCCTTTTTTGGTCAGTCATGTAAAAAACAGAAGAAAGATAAGAGAAAGTTTGTTTTGTTTATTAGTGTAAATTTAATAATTAATATTTGGCGTTAACTACTACTTAAATTGTACGTCTACTACATAAAAACTAGGTAATATCTTCAACGTATTTTCCTTTGCGATATGTTGTAAAAAAATAATTATTAATGATTTATTAGTTAGCATTAGAAATTATAATATGTAACGTTTTCGTTGCTAATATTCGTTATTGCCGAATACGAAAAATCTTGTAATTTTTTAAATCGGGAATTTTGGACGGTTCCTAAAAATCCTAACGGTTGGTAGCCCTACGCGTGCGAGCTGAAAGGTACATGGGATTATTGAATTTTTCATTGGGATATCCTTTTAATTGCGTCTTTCCTAACAATGTTGAGTATTTTTAATAAATTGCTTTCATTCAAAATTAAATTTCTGGTCCGACAAAGAATTTGATATTAATGCTCTAAATATAGATTAGTATTAGGTTATCTGCTTAATATAAGAGTTTTTAGTATGATTTAAAAATTAACATATTACAGCGGGAGAGACTGGCTAATAATAAAAGTGAGTTTGTTTGTTTGTTTATTTATTTGTTACCTATTTACTTTACGCTTTATCTACTCAACCAATCTTCCTGAAATTTCGCATACACAGTCTCTCAAATAGAATGTCGATTCCTGCTTATAACGTATATCGGCGTAAATACGATCTTTAATTATATCCCCTAATGAAAAAGTGTTTTAATGAAACGATGTAATTTAAAATAAAATTGAAACAAAATTCCCTTCATCATTTTTTTAATTACAGAGTAATTAATTATCAATTTTTGATTGATGGGGTAATTAATTTTTTGTCAGTAATTTTATAAGTTAACTCTAACCAACATCGTACATAAGGAAATCGGTGTGGGTGCATATTTAGATCGATGTTTATAAAAAAATACTCCGTGCTCTGTCTACCCCGTAAAGGGTATAGACGTGATACTGTAACTATCTTTGTAAAAAATAAAGTACCTAAGTGAATTCATTTATCAATCTTATTTTTAACCTATTTTTGTTACAGGTAAAAAATCGTAACTGAGAAAAATGTAAGTTATCCTTTTTACTACTCTTATAAGTCGAATGTAATTTAAATCGCCTGTACAAATACCGAAATATTTATACTAATTGTTGGAATGTTTTAATTTGTGGAGAACTGCAAAATTCCTTTTGACAAAAACAAAGGTTAAACCGCAACCACAGGGCGGGCGCTTCATAGAAACGGGGCGTCAAATATACCTACTACTACAAATGAAACTGTACATCCGTGTACACGTCAGTAACACGTCAATGTGTGCGTTTTCATAGTCATAGCGTCCCAATACACACAAGAACGAGTGAGAAGTGCGGGGGTGCGGAGTGTGCCATATTGCGGGAGGGGCAGGGAGTTTCCTTTCTGTACATAGTACTTACATTAATTCTGTGTCGCAACAGTAGTACAGTCACCAACGGCGGATCTAGGATTTTTTTCTGGGGAGGGACAAGGACCATGGCGGACTATGCATGTTGGGGGGGGGGGGTGCAACAAATCGACATCCGTCCTGATGCTGTTGCCGCCCGCCTTGAAACGAATTCTAAAGACTTGCTCTCACTACGCCACACGCCACTGAAGAAGGACCAGATTTGTAAAAAATCAAGAAATAAACCAGATGGGCAGATAAAAAACAGTTATTTCTTTATTTGATATGCACTGTTATGGAATTTTCTCTCCACAATATGTACACAAAAACAGTCTGGGGGGGCACGTGCCCCGTGCCAAATGACCCCCCCCTCCCTAAATCCGCTACTGAAGTCACTGACATACAGGATGAACATTTCCACTGTTGAAGGGTTGACAGATTTTGCAATAACAACTCGCCAACCATGTATTTCCATGTTTTATTTAAACTAGTACATGTTATTGCTTGCGGCTGTACGTACCGTACAGTGGGCACATAAAAAAGTAATATAATATTTATACAAATTGTTGGAATGTTTTAATTTGTGGAGGACTACAATATTCCTTGTGACAAAAACAAAGGTTTAACCGCAACTTAGTTGGCAAATAAATGAATATGAATATATCACCTGATACAATCCACTATAAAGAGTAGAGTAGTAAGAGAAGTATACTTTTCCGTGTGGCCCACTGTACATAAGGGATTTAAAATATACGACGACGGCCGTACCTATATACAGATTAATGTGTGCAATTTAACAGTTGACAATATTTTATGACGAATGTTAACTATCGACTACAAGTTATTCCACAATAGTCTTGTATTATTTAACCAATAAATATGAAGAGAAAATAATGAGAAAATTCTCAAGATCTCCAGGGAACTCTTCAGTCACGTAACGCTTCTATCGGATCGCATCGGCGGACGTTAAGGTATTTCCCCCATTTGCAGTACAAAGGACATACTATCCAAGATAGACAACACAATTCTCATTTCCTTTATAGGTAGTGTGTTAATCATTCTCATGTTTGTTCTCATACATAAATTCACGTCTTTATCCCTTACGGGGTAGACAGAGCCAAGAGTCGCGAGACTCGAAGGCCACGCTTAGCTGAATAGTGGGCTCTCTGATGGAATGGAGATTCAGGTATAGTGACAAGTTGCTAGCCCATCGCCTATGAGTGGAGGAATCCCCCGTTTAAAGCCTGATTGACTTTTACAATCTGCGCGGGAAGAGAAGCAGCTGGAACATTCTATTTTTTTTTTTCGCTCCCAGACCAGCATGGAAGCTGTTTGTAATATATTGGGTAAAACTAAACGCAGGCGTTTCGCATTGCTGCCGCCAGAGGGCGTTCGGGGTTTTCACACTGCTCGTGCGAATGGCTCGCGGACGGTCGCCATTGTACTATGCGATATCGGTTTGATTTTTAATACGCGAGAGGGTCCGCGTTCTTTGATTGCTAATTAGCTTGAGTTGTGTTTGTGAATTTCCTGTTTGTTAAATAACTATTGAACTTTGTGTTTGTGTACCCGTCATGGTGACTTTTTCTTGTGAGAGGTGAAGCGTGGCTGGCTGTTCACATCTGGCTGTTCCCGAGTGAAACTACGGGAAGAAATCTATTTATTTGTCCTGGGGAATTGAGATCTCAAGGGTTAGGTAGGGTGATTAGGAATTCCCCCTTCCCGAAGACACTCAAGTTTGGATCCGAAGAGAAAGAAGATTTAGCTTGGTAAGTGTTTTTTAAGTGTAATTAATTTATAGGTTAGGTTATCATATAGGGCCCTGTAGCTCCCTTCATAAGCTACGGTGGTAGCAGACTGCGTTAAGTTAGTTAGGTTTTAGTCGGGCAAACGTGGTGCCGCGTGGAGATTTCTTCCCGGTACTTATTTTTACCGGTGGTTTTTTCCCGGTGAAGTTTCGGTACAGAATTCTTCCCGCCGCTTCGTTTGTCCGGATTCTCTCTGCCACATTTTCTGGCAGCAGAGCGTAGTTGCTCTGCACATTTTCTGGTAGCAGAGCGTAGTTTATCTACCCTCTATTTGTTCGTTTGTAAAAAATAATTAATTGTTTGTAAAAATTATTAGATTTTTCTTAGTTTGTTTGTATAAGAATATTTGTAACCTTTTTTGTATTTGTTTGCGGTTTGTACCGTGCGTTCCGGGTTTGTGCCATTCTCATACCTACCGCGGTTCTTCGTGTAGTTGCTTGATTTTGTTGTTTTTTATTTACCTTTTGTTATTTTTTGTTTGTGACTTGAAGCGATGGCGAAGGCCTCCAATGCTAAGGCGACACTCGCCAACGAATTGAGATGGTTTGTGACGGCCGGAGGACTCCTGTCCCGGAAGGACAGGGAGGGCGCCATACTGCTAAGAGCGGATCACCTCCACTCACGATTGATTAGCGCGGAAGCGGCCATGGCGGCGCTTACCGAAGCCGATCTTACCCCGGAGGCCTACGCAGGTCACATGGCGGACATGGACCAGATCCTGAGTCTGCACGATGATATCGCGGAGGCGGTGACCGCAATAAGGGCGAGACAGGCTGGCGGACCAGCCCCTCGCACACCTGTTAGACAGGAAGGACCAGCGGTTACTGGTCGGCTCCCCACCCTTCAGCTGTCCCACTTTGGGGGTAGGATGGAGGAGTGGGTGGCATATAAAAATATGTTTGAGTCCCTGGTCGTAGCACGACAGGATTTGTCGAAGGCCCAGAAGATGGCCTACCTCCTCTCCACTCTTGAGGGTGAAGCGCGGTCGCTCATCCAGCACCTCCGGGTGGAGGACGACCAGTACGACACGGCTTGGGAGTTATTGAACTCCCGCTACCAAAATTTACGTTTGTTAGCGGATGCGCACGCCGCACAGTTGATGGCCCTGCCCAAGGTGGCCAACAGGGCACAGTTGCGCCTGCAGTTGCTCACGCCCGTTACAGTGGCCTGTAACGCGCTCCGCACACTGGGGCTGCCGGTGGACCAATGGTCCTTTTTGTTGGTGCACATTGTATTGGGCAAATTACCCAATGACATCCGCTCGCGATTTGAGCGCGAGAATGCGGAACGGGATAGCACCACCCTACCAACATTCACTGACTTGGTGAAGTTTTTGGAGTTTGAGGCACGGGCGGCTGAGAATACCATGACGGACTCAGCGCCATCCAGAGCGCCTGAACGTAGGCCCTTGGAACCCTCATGGCGAGGGAAGCCCCCACAGGGACGGCAACCGCCACCGCGTGGAGCTGGTGTGCGGGTTGCACACACGGCAGCAGTCGCGGGGGACGCGGACTGCCTGCAATGTGGCCGGATGGGCCACAGCCTGCTGCAATGCAGGGACTGGCAGAGACTGCCAGTACAAGATCGGCGCCGCATGGCAAAGCGGCATGAACTTTGCTTTTATTGTTTGGGCGGTCACTATGCACGTGACTGTCCCAGTGCCATACCATGCAGTGCATGCCGTGGGCGGCACCACGCGATGCTTTGCATGAACCGCAACGGGGATGGCACCCGGATGTTGAGGCAGGGGTCCCCTATGGGCGGGGGCGCTCCTGCGCGAAGCCCTCCACCACCGGACGGAGGACGCGGCTTCGCTCGTCGCACCCCCCTCGGGAGGGGGTCGCGTACCTGCGCGGGTCTTGGCGGACCGGGACCACGCGCCCCAAGGTCATGGCCAGTATGTGGCTGGCCAGGCCCCGGATGGGGCCCCCATGGGCGGGGGCCCTAGATCGGACGTGAGAGTGGGGACACCCCCCTCCACGCGGGTTACCAATACCCAACACATGCAGCCGCAGCGGTTTTCTCCGCCGCTGCACGAGTACCCACGGCTGGAGTACCACCCGCCGTACCATATGTATGGCCGGGCCGCGGGTTATGCCCCCTCAGATGGGGATGTGCACTCGCCCGCCATATTATCCGGGTCAGTGGCGCGCCCCTGGTTTGGAGAGAGTGGGGAGCCCGTAACTAGCTTGCTCCCTTGCTGGGACAGAGCCGCGGACGGTTCTGCTCCCCACCGCGGTGGTCCGCGTATGGGGTCGTAGGGGGGAAGCCATTAATTTGAGAGCTCTGTTGGACTCAGGGGCTCAAAGCAGTTTGGTTACCACTCGAGTGGCACGCCAGTTAGGTTTAGTCGTGGAAGACTCGCCTGTGCCACTTCTTGGAGTTGGTGGCATACAAGTGAAGTGTCTGACGGGCCAGACACTTGTCACCTTTTCTTCGCTGAAGTCCTCCACAATGAGGATCACGACTTCGGCTATGGTAATGGATACCATTGCGGGTTGGCACCCTCGACAGACATACCGCCGGGTGTGTTGTCTTTGGTTTCGGGTCTGGATTTGGCCGACCCCTTTGTCTTTCATCCCGGCCCAGTGGACTTGCTCCTGGGCTCGGACGTATTGGGTTGGATTTTGTTGGGTACACAGAAGGCTCTGGGGTCGTCTTCACTGATGGCAGTGTCTACGATTTTTGGTTTTGCCCTGATGGGCCCTGTGTTTGATAATGGCACCGCGGAGGAGCCACCGGTTGTCGCATCTGCGTCCTTGGCCAAGACCATGCAAAGGTTTTGGGAGGTGGAGGAGCCACCTATGAGTTCCAGGATGGATCCGGAACACGCTGAGTGCGAAGCCCTTTTTCGATCGACCACGGAGAGGTTGCCCTCCGGTCGGTTTGTAACTAGGTTACCCTTTGTTGCCTCTCGTCCTAGCCTAGGGCAAAGTAGGGCGCTTGCGGAGAAACGACTGCTGTCCATGGAGCGACGCATGCAGCGTGACCACGTACTTCGCGATAAATATATTGAATTTATGCGCGAGTACGAGGATTTGGGTCACATGTCTCCGGCTCGAGTTGATTGGAGCTCAACTGAGCATTATTTTTTGCCCCACCACGCGGTGGTGAAGGCCTCAACGGGCAAGTTGCGGACTGTCTTTGATGGGTCCGCACCCACTTCGAACGGAGTTTCGTTGAATCTATGTTTGCATTCGGGTCCCAAATTGCATAGGGACATAATTGACATCATCTTGAACTTTAGAAGACATCAAGTGGTTTTTGGTGCGGACATCCGGATGATGTTCCGCCAGACAGTCATACATCCTGAGGACAGGCGATTCCAGTTGATACTCTGGCGTGAGCGCCCTGAGGATCCTGTGACGGTGTATGAACTCAACACAAACACGTATGGTTTGAAATCTAGTCCCTATATCGCCATCAGATCATTGCTTGAATTGGCAGAGCGGGAACGGATCCGCTTTCCCCGTGGGGCTTCCGTGCTGTCACGTGACTTGTATGTTGATGACGTGTGCACCGGAGCCCAAAGTATTGAGGAGGCCCTCCTACTGCGGGATGAATTGATCGAAATATTGAAGACAGGTGGCTACGAGCTACGTAAGTGGTTGTCCAATGAGCCTAGAGTTCTAGAAGGGATCCCGGAGGATCACCAACAGAACCCTCACCTGTTTGAGGATGTGGATGATCCCAACAGGATAGCGGTGCTGGGCATGCAGTACCAGCCGCTAACCGATATTTTTACATTCCAAGTGGACTTGGAAATACCAAAGGTCTGGACTAAGAGAACGGTGTTGTCAGTAATAGCTCGTATGTTTGATCCAAGCGGTTGGATCAGTCCAGTAATATTCTCTGCAAAGTGTCTTCTCCAGAGACTTTGGACTTTGGGCGTCTCGTGGGACGAGCCGCTGTTTGGTCCTCCATTGGATGATTGGCTCGAGTTGTTTTCATCGATTAAGGAAGTCAATCGGATTGCCTTGCCTCGTCGAATATTGCCCCCGGGAAATATCGAGCCAGCCTGCATGGCTTTTGTGACGCGTCGGAGCGAGGCTACGCCGCGTCAGTCTATATGCGGACAGTTGACGCCGATGGCCGGGTCAATGTCTCGCTTTTGTTAGGGAAGAGCAAGGTCGCCCCCATCAGGACTAGGCTGACTATTCCCAAGCTTGAGTTGAGTGGAGCTCACCTTCTCTCTAAATTGTTGCATCACGTTGCATGTGAGCTGGCGGCCACGGTCGAGATACGAGACATCTTCGCCTGGTCGGATAGCCAGGTCGCGCTTGCATGGTTGCGCGCGGCCCCACATACCTTGGAGGTTTTTGTGGGAAATCGGGTTTCCCAAATCCAGAATATCGGAATTGATATAACATGGAGACATGTGCCGGGAGAGCTTAACCCAGCGGACTGTGCTTCCCGAGGTTGTACGGCACCAGAATTGGTGTCACACCCGCTCTGGTGGGGTCCAGAGTGGCTGATGGGATCAGAAACTTCTTGGCCTGTCTGTCAGACAGATGTTACTTCTTTGAGTTTGACTGGGCTCCGTGTACATGCTGTAGTCGCTGAGACGACGTCGGAGCCGGATTGGCTACTTGCTCGGTATAGCAGCTTGGATAAGCTTCTGGGTGTTACCAGTTGGATTAAGCGTTTCATACATAATTGTAGAAACCCACTGGCAAAGCGGTTGGAGCCGATTGCAGATGCAGAAGAGCGCCGGAGCGCATTGTTGCATTGGGTCCGTGTCGTGCAGACCGGACGGTTTGAGTCAGAGCTTCGTACTTTGCGCGACGGACGCGCTAAGTTGAAGGGCGCGGTCGCTCGTTTGAACCCGTACATCGACTCGGATGGGCTTCTTCGGGTTGGAGGCAGGCTCCGGAAGGCGGATCTTCCATATGAGACTCGCCATCCTCTGTTGTTGCCCAAGGGCGGACCCTTGGTGCAGCTTTTGGTGTCTGATCGACACATTCGTAACGCCCATGCTGGGTGCAATGCTTTGTTGGCTATTTTGCAACGCGAATTTTGGATTTTGTCTGCCCGAAGAGCAATCCGTAGTGTCCTGTTTCGATGTATTGCATGTTACAGGTTGAAGGCATCCACGATGCAACCACAGATGGGTGATTTGCCCGCTGATCGAATCCGACCTTCGAGGCCGTTTGACGGCGTTGGAACCGATTTTGCCGGTCCCTTTTCGATCAGGGCTTCTCCCTTTCGTAATGCCCGTATTGTAAAGGGCTATTTGTGTGTATTTGTTTGTTTGGCCACCAAGGCTGTCCATTTGGAGGTGGTATCGGCTCTGACTACGGAGGCCTTCGTCGCCGCGTTGGATCGCTTTGTTTCGCGTCGAGGTCTACCTTCCCTTATTAGGTCTGACAATGGCACAAACTATAAGGGAACTGTAAATTATCTTAAGGATGTTTCTGTGTTTATTGAAAAAAATTGTACTAGTTTAAGTCAAATTGCTGCCCAAAGGGGAATAACCTGGAAGTTTAGTCCCCCAAGTTGCCCCCATTGGGGAGGGATTTTTGAAGCGGCTGTGAAATCCGCAAAGACCCACCTCCGCCGCATTATCGGAGAAACGGCTCTAACTTTTGAAGAGCTGGCCACAGTGTTTTGTAAAGTTGAGGCGGTCCTCAACTCTCGTCCTCTCTGTCCGCTATCTCCAGATCCAAATGACTTGGAAGCTCTCACCCCTGGTCATTTTTTGGTGGGAGGGCCGTTGAATGCCCTGCCCGAATACCCGTGGAAGGATGAACGCGTATATCGGTTGTCGCGTGTTCAAATGTTGCAGCAAATGAGCCAGGACTTTTGGCGTCGCTGGTCGCTTGAATATTTGCATTTGCTGCAGCAAAGAGTGAAGTGGACAGACAGGACTGAGCCTCCCAGGGAGGGTGATTTAGTATTGTTAAAAGAGGCAAATTTGCCCTCATTGCTTTGGCGACGAGCTCGCATATTACGTTTGATTCTTGGCGGAGATGGCACTCCGCGTGTGGCTGAGGTGTTGGTCGACGGTTCGATTTTAAGGAGAGGTGTGACCTCTCTCGCCCGCCTTCCCGTAGAGTAAGCTAGCGGTCTGCTTCTCAGACCGGGACGGGGGGATGTTTGTAATATATTGGGTAAAACTAAACGCAGGCGTTTCGCATTGCTGCCGCCAGAGGGCGTTCGGGGTTTTCACACTGCTCGTGCGAATGGCTCGCGGACGGTCGCCATTGTACTATGCGATATCGGTTTGATTTTTAATACGCGAGAGGGTCCGCGTTCTTTGATTGCTAATTAGCTTGAGTTGTGTTTGTGAATTTCCTGTTTGTTAAATAACTATTGAACTTTGTGTTTGTGTACCCGTCATGGTGACTTTTTCTTGTGAGAGGTGAAGCGTGGCTGGCTGTTCACATCTGGCTGTTCCCGAGTGAAACTACGGGAAGAAATCTATTTATTTGTCCTGGGGAATTGAGATCTCAAGGGTTAGGTAGGGTGATTAGGAATTCCCCCTTCCCGAAGACACTCAAGTTTGGATCCGAAGAGAAAGAAGATTTAGCTTGGTAAGTGTTTTTTAAGTGTAATTAATTTATAGGTTAGGTTATCATATAGGGCCCTGTAGCTCCCTTCATAAGCTACGGTGGTAGCAGACTGCGTTAAGTTAGTTAGGTTTTAGTCGGGCAAACGTGGTGCCGCGTGGAGATTTCTTCCCGGTACTTATTTTTACCGGTGGTTTTTTCCCGGTGAAGTTTCGGTACAGAATTCTTCCCGCCGCTTCGTTTGTCCGGATTCTCTCTGCCACATTTTCTGGCAGCAGAGCGTAGTTGCTCTGCACAGAAGCTGTTGCATGTTTGTTCTCATTTCATTAATAGTCTGTTAATCCCAACTAATCCCAATTAATAGAAATGCGAAAGTGAGTATGTTTGTATGTTGTCTTCACGCTTTATCTACTGAACCGATCTTCCTGAAATTTCGCATACACATAGTTTGAAGTACTGAGAAGGACATAGGGTACCTTTTATCCCGAAAAAAAGTAATGTTTCTATAGGAAATTCATGCGGGCAGGAGCTAGTAGTCTATGAAACAAATGGTGATTGGAAAATCCTGTAGAGGAAACCTGCACTATAGTTAATTGAACCTGTTTCTAAATAAATATGGGATCTATTTGAGTCATAACGGGACACGTTTTGGTGAACGGGTTTTTTTGCTGCACGTATAAAACAAATTCAAGTCAAGAGGAAAACTTTGGGACAGCGGCCGATCCCAATCCCGCGCAAAGCAGGACGTATACAACCGTATACGTCCTGCTTTGCGCGGGATTGGGTACACAAAAACAGACATACATGACGAGAGAGACATGACAGAGGGTACATGACGTAACCACGTCATGTACCCTCTTGACAGGGAATGAAGAAGATTGGCAAAGGTTTCATGATGATCAATCATCCTAGGTTATATTAGGTACTTTCTCAAAAAAATATCCAAAATTGCCTTGAACAAGAATGGGAAGAGTATCAAGCACACCTTTGCACAACAAAAGATGCGACTCTACTAAACTAGGTAAAATCACTATGCATCAACTATAAAAACAAAAACCGATTTCAGTATGAAAATTTTGTGTTCAATATATTGAACAATTCGCTTTATCCAGAACTACACACTCCAGTAATTAATTTATGTCATATTGTCTTGCTACGTCATTATTTTCTCTATAAATTCATGTCGAAAATTCAACATCATTATTGTAAAACGAGGAAATTAATTACAGTTCAGCAATGCAATTTCGGCTAATTTAGTAGCAAAATGTATTGTCTTAAGTACAATAGCCATTGTATCTACTGGTTTCTACCAAAACCACAGATTTATCTAGTTTGGGAAATACACATAGTTTTTTTTTCATAAATATCTCCTATTTACAGACACAGAACCATCGAGATACACGCAGAACAGTTTTATTATATGTATAGATCGTATTGATGATATTTTCATTTTATTTTCATACATTTTATATCTTTACTAGCTTTCGCCCGCGGCTTCACCCGCGTGAATTTCCCACGGGAACAGTGCTTTTTCCCGGGATGAAAGGTACCCTATGTCCTTCTCCGTACTTCCAGCTATGTGTATGCAAAATTTCAGGAAGATTGGCTCAGTGGATAAAGCGTGAAGAGGTAACAAACAAACAAACCAACAAACAAACTCACTTTCACTTTTATAATATTAGTTAGGATTAGGATTATTAGGTTATTCCGCCGGACTGCCACACCGAAGACACCGGATTCGTTCCCCGGTCGGGTAAGATGGAAAATGACCTTGGATGTTTATCTATAAATGAAAATGTATTTATTTATAATAATTGAAAGTATTCCATAACACAAGTATCGAAGTTACTTTGCGGCTAACTCAAACTTATGTGTGATATACAGTGGTGAAGCTGAACTGTGCTTAAAACAGTGCTTTTTATACGCTTTTTTAAAGATTGGCTAATTAGTTCAAGCGTGAAGAGGTAACAAAGAAATAAATAAACAAACAAACTCACTTTCGCATTTGTAACATTAGTTAGTATTAGGATATATTAATCTACACATCTAAGACACACGTTCAATTTACAAAACAAAGATTCATTCAATCAAATTCATACAAAGATCATTATCTTATTACTTAAGTATTCATATGCCTCCCTATTGCCTCCCTATTTTCATTTTATTACTGGTGGTTTATTAGGTACTGGCTGTACGGCGAAACAAAGGAAATAAATTAAAAATAACATTACCCGAGTGTTCCACACTCCCAACCTACAAGTTCCCTCGTTTTATTTAAAATCCCCAGATCGGTCAAGTGGATTGCTTTTCTATCTCCCGGCTTCCATTATTCTCCTACACTGTTATACGTTCCTTTGAGCGTTTCTCCGTAATAGCAGAACGAAGTTTCAACATGCCGATACTATCGAACTGAGAACAAAAGTAACGTTTTGCTTAGAATTAACTTCTTGACGACTTTTTTTGTTGTATAAGCGTAAATCTAACTGTATATTGTAGCTTTGCACAGTATTTGTTCAACCTTTAACAAAGTTAAAAGAAATCTGATATAAGACAACAGTTACGTTGCCATATGCAAAAAAATACCAATGTTTCTTGGGTTGCCAACATTATTTATGGACGTAAAGTACATCTAAATACACAGACACACATTAAATTACATATTGACCAAAAGGTTGTAACCTACTGGCGCCCAGGCTTAGTTTTTGTCTTGTGTCAACCCCTGGCAAAATTCAACAAATCTATGTCAGCTAAAGCACGATGGGAACACGTCTTTATTACAAAGCTCCCAAAGCCACCTTATGCCTCCATTGTCAGGGTCATCTCCGTAATGATTCGTTGTCATCTTCACTGTTTTTACTTGCCAAAATTGTTGAAGGAATATCAGGTTTAAAAAAAAAATTGGGTTTGCTCTTGACCACAATATTGCCCGAGGCAAGGACAGAGATGAGGTCTACGGTGTAGCGAGCTTACCCAGAAGCACCTATTCACTCTGGTTTTGAAGAGTCAAGTTGTATGTGCTCGGGAACACACACGCACAAACACACACAGAACACACACGGAACACAGACGCAGGTAAAAACGAAGTAAAAGCTTATAATAATAAAGATGAATGAAACCAAGTTGGAACATGTACCTAATAAATAACTATATATTTTCACGCTTTTTCTACGGTACATCGCTTTGGCACAAGTCCGCTAAAAATAGCATCGTTTCTGGAAAAATGCCGGGTATGATCGAGGTGTATTTATTTGCGTACGGCAATATGAACCGTTCACTGAAATATTATAGGCGGTTGCGGCAAATTTCTTTGGTTGTGGTGTCTTTCTTGTAAATTAACGTCGAATATTATGTTTGTTTTTAGGGTTCCGTAGGTACCTCAAAAGGCAAAAACGGATCCCTTATAAGATCACTTTTTTGTCCGTCTGTCTGTCAAACTTTTTTTTCTCAGGAAAGCTTAAAGCTCAAGTTGAAATTAATATTAAGTACTCGGATCCACGGTCTCTTTCAACAAAAAAATAATCAAAATTTTACGTCAATCTGATCAGGAGATATTCCCGTAAATGTTGCGAATTTTTGCATATTTTACGATTGTAGACAGCAATCAAAACCTATGGCGTACTTCCCGTTGACCTAAAATTATGAAATTTGCCAAAAAGCAAGTTCAAACAGTACCTATACAGGAATAAATCTGACAGTTGTAAATATGTTGTTGGAAGTCTGAAAAAGCGTTACAAATTTATTTTTGCGCGCGATGCAGTATGAATCCTAGGGATCGAACTGCAAAGTTAAGTTTGTTTTTGAAACTTGTTGGTCTTTTAATTAGTGCTATAATGTGAGATGCTTTGCGTGTACGGAACCCTCGCGAGCTTGACTCGTTCTTGGCCGGTTTTTTTTTAGAATATAGAACTGTCAATTGTGATTTTTCTAAGACATGTCAATGAAATATGTATGTATGTGCAGTACATAATATCTCGCTCGATGGTATGTGGTAATTGTGCATATGTAGGCCTAGGTATGTATTAAAACATATATGTGCTATTCGTAAGCTACTTCCACTTACTGCATTTTAACCCCCGAGGCAAAAAGAGGGGTGTAAATTTAACAAGTGCATACGTTTTTATGTCTGTCTGTAGGAAGAATAAAAGCTATGTTTCTTATTAAAATCGGTTTAGCTGTTTAAAAATTATGGGATGGTCGAGCGGTGGGCTTTTCTTATTTGTATCTATATAATACTCAAAGGTGACTGACTGAATGACTGACATAGAATCTATCAACGCACAGCCCAAACCACTGGACGGATCGGGCTGAAATTTGGCATGCAGGTAGATGTTATGACGTAGGCATCAGCTAAGAAACAATTAACGCGAGCGAAGCCGCGGGCGCCTGCTAGTATTTATATATTATTGATTTGATTGACTTAAAATTACTAGTTTGTCTAAAATTTGACTTTGAAAACCTTTTTAAGTAATCATTAATACCCAAGACTCCCAAAAAGGACATTTTTTTCTGGTTTGGTAAATCAAGACCATTAACTGTGTTATTGTTCCCCATTTGGGAAGATTTATGATCTCCGTCTAGCCTTTCAAAGAGTGACTTGTTTCCTAGACACAGGCTCTTATACATGCTTCAATTGGCTAAAATATTTTTAGATTTTAAAGTTTCATTAGGTAGATCATGGGTCAGGGACCAAGGGAGGGTCAGGGACCATAACCATGGGAGGAGGATCATTATGCCCATCCTCTTTATACAGGGTGTAAAATCACGTCCGACATAGCTCTCATAGCCATTACGTAGGCATAGCGTACCCTAATTTAAGTCACTTCAGAGTAAAAATTTGACTGGGAAAAACAATCAAAAAATTAGATATAAAAAAAATAATAAATAATCAAAATCAGTGTATAGCGAACCACTGCCGCGGCATCGTGTCAATGACCGCGCGGTGTGGTGAGTGCGGGCGGCAAAGGCAGCCCCGCACGACTGATCAGCTGTCGATGGGCACTATTCATTGCTTGTTTTAAACTTTAGCGTTAGTTTAGATAGGGAGTTCTTTAACACTAGGGTACACGCGCCTCTAAAACGTTCATGAGTGCTCGCGTGGGCTACACTTGTAGCCCATTTTAAATTGAAATATATTGAAAGATAATCGTATTTTTTTAAATAAAACACATTTATTATTACTAATGACATTTATTAAGTAAACTGAAATAAAAAAAAATATCTGAACTGTCTTAAACTTAAAAATATTAACAAAACTTCAGAACCCTCAAAAAATCAACTTTTGGTTTATTTCTTATTTATTTTTTACTTATTTTATTTTCGTTACACGAAGGACAAATAAAACTTTGGTGATCATTACATGTACGCCTGTAGCATTTCGAGTAAGTTTTCCTTGTGCTGCGAAAGCGCATTCTGCTACAAAGCGCACAGCGTGCATCCCCCCCCCCACGAATTAGTATATTTCCTTGTTGAGGAGCTTTTTACACATTCAACAATAATTTTGCTTTTGTTTTTATGCTTCTTGGAATATTATCCTGATAAATACGTTCTAAAATTAATGGTTTCACAAGCTCAAACCCCAAAGACTAAAGAAATTTTTTTTCATTACTTTTTTTCAACTGGTGAATAACTAGACCGTTTATACGGGCAATATTAAAAAAATATATATGGAAGGTGCCTACTTCTACTATTTCTAGACACGTCATATTAGACGATACATCCTGTCCACAATATCCACTCCACATTTGTTTGATTATAAAATGTTATAATTTCAGGCTTTTTGGCATCGCCGGTAGTAGCGTTGATTGCTCAAATCACTGTTGTTTTATTGAACATTCCCATCATTTTCATCAGTCTGATCTTCTTGCACGGTATCAGTGTCATGCGGAGAATGAACTATATTTTCTTCTTCTCTCAAATCCTCTGCCTGTTCGCTTTCAATCAAATCATCCTGATCTAACTCCTCTTCTAGCCATCTCAACAAGTTTTCTCCCATTCTACGATCCATATTTAGCAATCTGTTAATAGAATATCAACGAACAGTAAGTTTACAGTACATAAATATAATATATAATATAAAACTGTATAAGAAAAGATAAATACTTACATTAATAAATAAAAAAATTCGCTCCTAAGAAGTTCCGCCAGTGCACGCGTGGGCTACGTACGTAGCCCAACAACTTTGAATCGTTATTTGTCGCAAGTGCACCAGTGTAGATCGCTCAAACCACACAGAATGCGTCGAGAAACAACTAATCGGAGCTTAGCTAGAGACTCGAAGTTAAATCACGCCATTTCACGAAGTTATGAACAAAAATAATACCCTGGGCTACATATGTAGCCCGCGCGTGTACTCTAGTGTTAAAATTTTAATGAGGTTTCTTAGTGTGAAATGACGGTTACATGATAAACTTTACAAATCTGCAAAAATAATAAAAATTTTCAATTCAACTTTGAACCTCATTATCTCGCAAACTACTGATTTTTCAGGCATGGTTTCTTGGGGAAAAATATTCATATTAATGTGGAGATTACGTGGGTTTCGGCGATGTCGGAGGTACATCCTGTATATCCAATATCTATATAAGGAAGACCAGTCAGTGTGTATAAAATATGACATCATAGTGTCAAAATGATGTTCTGTTTGGGATATGTGGTTTCGACGTACTATCTGACTTTTTGGAAAAAGGCCTGAGTTTTCCACAATCTTACAAAAGATATGTATATTGTGCGAGCGAGACAGTTGCAAAGTGCGAAATGACCGACCGCTTCTTTTGCGCGTACGCAGACATATTGATAAATAGATGCAATTTTATTTAGACTAGTCAATCGCGCGGGTGTTTGTTTGGTTTGCTGATTACATAAATTATTTATATCTGATGCTGAACAGACGAACGATGGATCGAAGTCGGTGTATTGAAAAATTTTAAGTTTACGTAACCAACGTATGGGGAATACTTCAGTGATGGGTGATAAAACGTTGGAAAATATTTTTTGGATTTTTTTAGGGTTACCTACCTCAAAAGGTAAAAACGGAACCCCTATAAGATCACTTTGTTGTCCGTCTGTCCGTTATAAATGAAAAACTTATACTTTATGAAAAAAGTGCTTGGGACTCTCAGGGGAAAATTGAAAATTAATAATTGCTTGCGCGCGCTCTTTTAAAATTTAAAAATACGCGCGGCTTTAAAATTTCTCATCATGCAGTCTGATCCTGAGTCATAAAGAAAAAAAGGTCGATGCCCCGAATCATAATCTCTCTGTTATAATAATAAAACACCATCATATTCAATATACCCTAAAAAAAGATTCAACAAACTTATAACTTTTAAGATAAACTATTTCAATATACTCGTAGTATAGAAGAGAAGACAGTCGAAAGACCAAAGCAAAAAAAAAATGAAAAATCTTTATTTACTTACACACAACAATAGGTACCCAATAACAATACAAGTTTTGTAATAGGTAGATTCTTAGTTGACAGAGCGAGCGAAGCGAGCGCGGGCTATAATTCAAGTTGGGGCGAAAACACAATGTTTGTATGTACGTATGTTTGTTTGTTTCACGATAACTCTCGAACCATTGAATTAATTTCGATGATGGTTCACTAATGTTTCACCAAAAAACCTTTCACAAACCATCACTTTATAAACTATCACTTAAAAAACTATTCCTTTTAAAAATGTTTCATTTTACAAACTCGTTATTTTAAAAACGTTTCATTTTACAAACTTTTTTTTATATAAATGTTTTACTCTACAAATGTATCGAGTATAAAACTTTTATTTTATAAAGTTTTATTTCATCAAATAATTCTCTGACAAAAACATCATTTTACAAACCTACTACAGGTAAATTATTAATCAAGGGCTGGCAGCTTCTTTGGCCAAAAGCTAAGCAATGCCAATGGCAAAAATAACCTAAACCTAACGGTTTTTCCACCCTCAAAGTTTTTCCGGGTGGTCATAAAAAAAAAACCTAAACCTAACTTCTCCGCCCTCAAAGTCTTTCCGGGTGGTCATAAAAAAATAACCAGAACCTAACTTCTTTTCCGCCCTCAAAGTCTTTTCAGGTGGTTATAAAAAAACAACCTAAACCTAACTTCTTCTCCGCCCTCAAAGTGGTCATAAAAAAATAACCTGACCCCAACTTCTTTTCCGCCCTCAGTCTTTCTGGGTGGTCATAAAAAAAATAACCTGAACCTAACTTTTTTCCGCCTTATAAGTCTTTCCGGGTAGTCATAAAAAAATAACCTGAACCTAACTACTTTTACGCCCTCAAAGTCTTTTCGGGTGGTCATAAAAAAAAATAACCTGAACCTAACTTTTTTCCGCCATTTAAGTTTTTCCGCGTGGTCATAAAAAAAAACCTGAACCTAACTTCTTTTACGCCCTCAAAGTCTTTCCAGGTGGTCATAAAAAAAATAACCTAAACCTAACTTCTTCTCCACCCTCAAAGTCTTTCCGGTAACTTCTTTTCCGCCCTCAGTCTTTCTGGGTGGTCATAAAAAAAATAACCTGAACCTAACTTTTTTCCGCCTTTAAAGTCTTTCCGGGTGGTCATAAAAAAAAAAACCTGAACCTAACTTCTTTTCCGCCTTCTACGTCTTTTCAGGTAGTCATAGAAAAATAACCTGAACCTAACTTCTTTTACGCCTTCAAAGTCCTTCCGGGTGGTCATAAAAAAAAATAACCTGAACCAAACTTATTTTCTGCCCTTATGTCTTTCCGGGTGGTTATAAAAAAAATAACCTGAACCCAACTTCTTTTCCGCCCTCAGTCTTTCTGGGTGGTCATAAAAAAAAATAACCTGAACCTATCTTTTTTCCGCCTTTAAAGTCTTTGCGGGTGGTCATAAAAAAAATAATCTGAACCCAACTTCTTTTCCGCCCTCAGTCTTTCTAGGTGGTCATAAAAAAAAAAAAACTTAACTTTTTTCCACCCTCAAAGTCTTTTCGGGTGGTCATAAAAAAATAACCTGAACCTAACTATTTTTCCGCCCTCAAAATCTTTCCAGGTGGTCAAAAAAAAAAAACCTGAACCCAACTTCTTTTCCGGCCTCGGTCTTTCTGGGTGGTCATAAAAAAAATAACCTGAACCTATCTTTTTTCCGCCTTTAAAGTCTTTCCGGGTGGTCATAAAAAAAATAATCTGAACCCAACTTCTTTTCCGCCCTCAGTCTTTCTAGGTGGTCATAAAAAAAATAACCTAAACCTAACTTTTTTCCGCCGTCAAAGTCTTTCCGGGTGGTCATAAAAAAAATAACCTAAACCTAACTTCTTTTCCACCCTCAAAGTCTTTCCGGGTGGTCGTAAAAAAAATAACCCGAACCTAACTTACAGCTTAGATCGTTTGGAGACAAACTTTCTTTTCTTTTATTAAAAAATTAAAAATTGTTTATTTACTCCACAACAAATGGCCTTGGACTACATTACATAGGTATGTGATAAACATAAATTAAATTTAATACCATAAACGACAGTATCGTTGTGGAGAGCAGTGCCCGCGCTAGGTATCAAAGATCCTGTGTTGCAGGTTACCAGGTCCCCCACCCGGTATGACACAATAAAAGGTATTTGCATGTTGATATCATGTCACCTGCACTCTGGTTGATGATTATCAGCTAGTGTGTGAAATGGAGAAGGCAATGGCAAACCACTCCATTAAAATTGGTGGACTGGTGGAGAGTGGTTGTGTGTGTTTCATTCCATATAATGACCACGACCCTCAGTCATGAGGAAATACGACTAAAGAGAGAGAGAGAGAGATCATGTCACAATACGATTTATGAGTTAATTTACAAATAAAAGACGCGTAATGACTTCTGTACCTAACCCTACGATGAAAATCTTGGGATCAGTGAGTTTAAACTTGAAACTTCATATTTTCTAGTTTTGGTAAATAATATTTATCAAACGATGTATTTGTCATAAGATATTTTGTCTAACGTTGTTTTTCAATTGAAAATTTAGTTAAATAATTTGTTTGTAAAATGATAATTTGAAAAAAAGCAATATTTGTCTAGTAATTAGTTTGTAAAATGATCCTTTTTTAAAAGAAAGAGTTTGTCAAAGCATATGTTTTTCAAATGTATAGTTTGACAAGCGTTGTTTATAAAATGATTGTTTTTTAAATAATAATTTGTAATATAAGGTGTACCGTTTTTGAGATATATGCATTTTTATAAAAATAAATATTGCTCTATAACTTTCGAACCGTTATTCAGATTCGGATGAAACTTCACAAATCACGAGATAATATCACTATTTTTCTCATGTATATTGTATATCAAAATTGTTTGACCACTTTCGGAGATATTGAGTTGAAACATGAATCGTTCATTTTCGTAATAGCGACATCTAGTGACATTTTTGTAAGTGGTCAGATAATAATCGCGAGGCCTTAGTTCGCGGCAAACCACTCAATAGTGCACCCGTCTCTTCACAACAAGAAGTCCACCTCCAAGCAGTGGCGGAGGAGACAGCGACCAGTAGGTAAACCACCCACCCGCTGGTCAGATGACATTGTTTGTATAGCAGGAAAGCGATGGATGAGACTGGTGATGGTGATAAAGAAGTGGCGCGAAAAAAGGGAGGCCTATACCCAGCAGTGGGTTAGTGTGGGCTGAATATGATGATAATGATTACCATAATGAGGGATTTTCGGAGACCCAAATTAAAAAAAAATTGTTCCAGATGAATTCATGGTTTGCTTATTCATCATTCAGGTGGCGCTTAGTAAAAGGCGAGACCATTCAAAAAGCAAAAATGCACGGGATTGGCATTAAAAAAAAAATAAACCTAATAAAAAACATCTAAAAAGTATCAATATTGTGATTTGTGCAACTGTCAAACTGTTATGTGATTTTTTCTGCCTCTGGCTGACAATAAAAAGCGCACAATATAGGTACAGCCATTATTACGACTCGGCTTTCAATAAAACGCCATCTGTTGAGACTTTTTATACTGATTTTTTTTTCATAATTTAGCTGTCAGAAATTCGCTCATTGAGAAACACTACCAGTAGGACTACCGATAGTACCAAGAGTAAACATAGAATAAAAGTATGAGAATTAAATAGATAACTATTTCGGATACCTTCGAAACGTACATGGCTGACTAACTTTATTATTAAAAACGTTTTATTCGGAGTTATAAAGTTGTATTGTTCCTTTGTTCAATCTTAATTAAAATTTGCTGAAAAGAGATTACCGGAGGATATACACTTTAAAGCCAGTTCTAATCTCAATCTTAGATTATGTTGAAGCTTTTGCGCGACTTCTAGTGTGCGAAATTTATTGCTCGCCCTTGCATAAGTTTTCTTATCCCAACCGAGACGCCTTTACTTTTTATTAGATGACTTTTTGCCTTCTTCCAAAACTGTCAACCAACTCGGAACTGCCTTCCGATAATGCCCCTGCACCGCACGCGAGGTGCTTGCACCTAGCGCCTCACGCTCTCTCTAGTACTTACTAATATATTATTTTAAATGCGTTTTTATGTTACCTCTTCACGCTTTTTCTACGTAACCAATCTTCTTGAACTTTCGCATATAAGTACATAGAAGTATTGAAAAGGACATAGCTTTCAACCCAGAAAAAGCACTGTTCCTGTGGAAAATTTACACGGGCGAAGCCGCGGGCATAATTTAAACTACAGCTTCTACGGCACGCTATAGTGCGGAAGTGGAAATCTGAATCTAGCTGTCGAAAAAAAGCATTATAGTATGTATGTACGTAATTTTTCATCACTAAAGGGTGGGATTGCTCCAATCTAAGATAAAATGTTGATACGATCGAACAAAAAACAAGCAATATCCATAAATTTCGATGTACTATCTAACCAAAATATACATTAAGTACAAGCAAAAGCACGGCATGCGATCATTCACGGATGTTACCCATAAATCATTATAGATTATCATAAAAATAAAAATTGTTGAGGCGCGTTCAGACAGGAGCGGTTAAGGCAAAATACCTGTGTCTATTGTTGTCATTTTGTGAAACGTTTGATAAATTTTAAAATGAAAATAAATATATGCTATTTCCATCTGAAAATGTACACGTGAAATGTAGGAAAATCTGTGAAATTTACATCGTCTCTAGGGGTAAAACTACTCATGAATATGAACATTTTTTTGTATAGGACCGACTCTGAAATCTCAAAAAAAAAATTTGCTGTTCCATACATTTTGGGCGAGTACGTATTGTAAAATTTATGGAACAGCAGATTTTTTTTTTGAGATTTCAGATATGGTCCCATACAAAAAGTGGTTCATATTCATGAGTACTTTCACCTTTAGAGAGGATGCAGTTGTTTACACAAACAACCTGTATTTATCTAAGTCTACAAATTGGGTGTGAGGAACGAATTCATAAAAAATCATTATATAGGTACGTACACTCATTTTTTTGATGTAAAACATTTATTGGCGTAGCTTAGCAGAAAAATCGACTCGAATGCCGTGACGGAAAATGGCATGATGAGTCATTTTAATATTTAGAGCATAAGTATTTATAATAATAATAAACTAAATGCTAAAGAAATGGCTAAATGTATAAACTTGTCATATTCCATCTTGTATACTATATTTAAAGCAAGTAAATAAATTTCATTTCAAAATACACACACAACATTTATTAGGGAGTTAGGTAATACTTTTTACTAACTACCTATTTACAAAACAACAAAAAGCAGCACGTTTTCTGAATGAAAGCACAACATTATTCTTTCGTTGCACGTTGTTCCGAAGATGTTCACAGACTCATAAAAACTTTCAACACTCACAACTCCTAACTTTATCTAACAGCAGGCCAATACTGAAAGTAAACTAAAATATTATGTTTACATATGTTTTCATTTAAATTGTTTACTACACGATACATAATAATATTTAAATATTTCAGCGTAGCGCAGTATAAACTGGCCCTAATTTTGATTCATTCCCCGTGACGTATATAAATATCCCG